>SJYV01044241.1:0-30082 GCA_006410875.1 Neotragus pygmaeus
GGTCTGGGGCCTCTCCAGCCCTCCCCCTGTGGTCTGGGGCCTCTCCAGCCCTCCCCCTGTGGTCTGGGGTCTCTCCAGCCCTCCCCCTGTGGTCTGGGGCTTCGCTTCTCCTCTGGTGACTGCACCCAAGCAGACTTGACAGCTCGGCTCCCGGCTCTACAACCTGTGATGATCAGAACTGCCCTGCCCTGAGCTGAGGGCTTCCCTGGCTGCTCAGAGGGTGAAGAATCTGCCTACAGTGGGGGAGACGCTGTTGCATCCCTGGGTTGGGAAGATCCCCTGGAGGAGGGCATGGCAACCCACTCCAGTATTCTTCCCTGGAAAATTCCATGGACAGAGGATCTGGCTGGTGTACCATGGGGTCCCCAAAAGTTGGACACAACTGAGCAACTAAGCCCAGCACAGCCCTGAAGGCTGGTGGTCCCGAGACCCCGGGGGGCGGCTGCACGCGCTCCCCGCCCGCGCCCACCCCCACCCCTCTGTGAGGCGCGGCCCCTGGGCCTTGCTCTCCAGCAGCTTGTCACCACCCTGGTCCTTCTCTGTCCCAAAGGACTCAGTCCTTGTTTTTTTTTGTTTTTTGCAAACTCTAGATGAGACTACTAAATATTAGTGTTATTATTAACATCACTCTGGTGCAATAAAACAGTCAGGCGAGAGTGACCAGGAGGAGTCCACTCTAAACATGCATGGTGGGCGTGAGCACACGTGTAGCTGAGCGAAGCAGAGACTTGAAGTTCAGCAAGAGCAGCATCTCTTGGAACTGGTGAGCAGAGGGTGGAGGCCGCAGGGACGTGGGAAGGGGCACCGGACGGGGGCCCACAAGGCCGCGGCCCCACCCAGCTGCACTGGTGCCCACCCGAGGCCCTCCCGGGTCCTGCTCGGCCCCACAGAAGGCACCCAGGGCGAGAAGCGCCCCGGCAGCGAGGCCCCTGCATGGGAAGCTCCCACATGGGGGACACGCGGAAAAGGCCTTGTGGGATGGAGCCCCCGACCCCCAGCCATGATCTTCCTGCCGAGAGAGCAGGGGCCAGCTGATGCCCTCGGCCCCCAAAAGCTGCAGATTTGAGAACAGCGTGATATAGTGGGTTTTTTAGGTGGCTCAGATGGTGAAGAATCTACCTGCAATGCAGGAGACAGGCGTTCAGTCCTTGGGTTGGGAAGATCTCCTGGAGAAGGGAATGGCAACCCACTCCAGTACTCTTGCCTGGGAAATCCCAGAGAGAACCTGGCGAGCTAGAGTCCCTGGCATCACGAGAGCAACTAACACTCTCACTTACTTTAAGCCACTGAACTTTGAGGCAGTTTATCACGTAGCAAAGGTGATGGAGGAGTAAGGCAGGCACCTACTCCTGACAACCCCGCCCCACGCCCTTACCAGCTCATCCTGCACGGTGGGCTCTGGGGCTTCTGCTCCAGTCCATGAGGAGGGTCAGCTGAAGTAGAGGCTCTGGAGAGCAGGCTAAACCAGAGAACCCAGTGGGTGCTTCTGAGCCAGCGAAGGGCAGTGCCCTGGATGGGGGAGACACAGATGCTCCAGGATAAAACAGGGCCGCGAGGGCCCGCACACCACCCGTGCGGACCCCTTGTGTGCCCGGTTGTGTGTGCCTGCTGGTGTGTGCCACTTCTGTGTGTCCATTCGTCTGCACCCGCTCGTGTGTGCTTGCTCTTGTGTGCTCACTCTGTGTGCTGTAAGTGACGATGATCATGAATGAGCCTGTCTGTACATTGGTGTCAATAAACAATTGCATCTGTTTTAAAGAAGCCACTCCTCTGCCCCCAAGTGGCCTGTGGCCTGGAAACCAAGAATCCACAGAGGAAAACAGCCACAAAGACCAATTAACTCCGCACTGCTTACTGGATCTCCCCATGAACATCTGTTTTCTGGATGATGCATGTGGTCTTAGATGCTTATGAACCCTTCTGGAGACAGTATTCACCAGCTGGCCCCGGAAAGCCTGCTCCCCTAAAGGCTTTCCTCTTAAGGTCCACCAGCCACAGATGCCACGTATTCACCTCGTGTGTCAGTCTCAGCCTTGGGGACACGGGGCAGCAGGGGTGGAAGCTTGTCAGGACACCCAAGCACCAGGCCCGACCGCGTCCATGTCCACGGTGTGGAGCCTGCTCCCAGCTGCTGCAGGGCAGGCTCAGGGCTCTGGCTCTCATGCCCCACCTCTGTGAATGCTCATGAACACGGGGGTCCCCACCCTGTCCAGACACCGATGGCCAGATCCTCGCCGTGCCAGAGCCCACAGACCCCACGGGCATCTGGGCACCTGCCCTCTGTGGCATCTGCTCTGCCTCCTTCATGGGACAGGCTCCTTCTGGATGACCTGTTCCCACCTACCACAGCTTAAGAACAGAGACAAGGGCTGTGACGCATGAGTATTCTTCCAGGGCGTTTAATCTCAACCTGCGGGCTCCAGAGGTGCTCGGACGTCCTGCAGCACAGGAAGGCGAGGATGGGGCCGGGGGGGGGTGCGTGTGGCGGGAGCCTGGGGACCTGATTCTCTTCCACCCTCTGGAGACCTGGGGGAGAGGGGTCCCGGGCAGAGCAGCTGGCCCCAGGGCCCCTGGCTGGCCTGAGCAGGCTGGGGTCCGGGGCCAGGACACGGGCCCAGAGCCCAGAGCAGCCACGGCCAGGCCGGCCCCCGCCCCAGTGCTNTGCGTGTGGCGGGAGCCTGGGGACCTGATTCTCTTCCACCCTCTGGAGACCTGGGGGAGAGGGGTCCCGGGCAGAGCAGCTGGCCCCAGGGCCCCTGGCTGGCCTGAGCAGGCTGGGGTCCGGGGCCAGGACACGGGCCCAGAGCCCAGAGCAGCCACGGCCAGGCCGGCCCCCGCCCCAGTGCTGAGCGGGAGGCTGCGTCAGACGGAGCCATGGTCACACGGCGAGGCCGAGGGTGGCTGGTCTTCCCGGGGAGCCCGGGCCGGCCTGCAGGAGCCCAAGACCCCCCGACCAGCAGGGACTCACAGCCTAGATCACGGCTCTCTTGATCCCGTGCCCAGGCCGAGCAAGTTACTGGAAACACAGCAGACTTTTATAAGTACCACAGGCATGTCTGGTTTTCCAAGCTTCAGCAAAGAATTTTTTTTTCCATGAACAATATGAAACAGACTTAATAAAAAATTCAACAAAGCGACATTGTCTTGATTCATCTGCTGTGATTTTGCTTTTCCCAAAACTGGTATTAATTTTTTAGCATCTTCATTATTTAAGACTTTAATGAGTAATTAATTCAGCAGATACCAAGAAAAAATGTTTTAATTTACCATTGGGAGAAATGTGGCTATGTTGCTTTTGTTAAATGGGAGTTCCCGGCAAAGAGTTGGACAAGACTGAGTGACTGAACTGAAGTACCTTGACTTTCTCTAGCAATTCAAGAAAAAATATATATAAATAAAAGAAAAAAGAAACAATGTCAGATGTAACCAGGTTTCTAGCAACAGTGGACATGCAAAGGTGAACACAAAACAGAACAAACCAACACAGCAGCTCCGCTCCCCAGCCCACGCTTGCTTCCTTCAGGTGAACTGGACATGAGAAGGGAACACAATTCTGATACAAGAAATCTCATCTGTGACCGTTTCCCACTGATGAGACTGGACTCAGGCATCCCGAGCACGTGGACGGAGATAAAGCTGCAAATACAGGCGCATTTATGCAAAGAACGTGTCCAGGGCAGCAGTCTGCAGAGCTTGGGCGAGCTAACATTAGCCCCTTACTGCGCTTCAGCTCAGCCCAGTCGTTCAGTCATGTCCGACTCTAACCCCATGGACTGCACACAACCAGGCCTCCCTGTCCAACACCAAATCCTGGAGCTTGCTCAAACTCGTGTCCATCAAGTCAGCGATGCCATCCAACCACCTCATCCTCTGCCGTCCCCTTCTCCTCTTGCCCTCAGTCTTTCCCAGCATCAGGGTCTTTTCCAATAAGTCAGTTCTTAGCATCAGGTGGCCAAAGTATCAGAGTTTCAGCTTCANAAGTCAGCGATGCCATCCAACCACCTCATCCTCTGCCGTCCCCTTCTCCTCTTGCCCTCAGTCTTTCCCAGCATCAGGGTCTTTTCCAATAAGTCAGTTCTTAGCATCAGGTGGCCAAAGTATCAGAGTTTCAGCTTCAGCATCAGTCCTTCCAATGAACACTAAGGACTGATCTCCTTTAGGATGGACTGGTTGGATCTCCTTGCAGTCCAAGGGACTCTCAGGAGTCTTCTCCAACACCACAGTTTAAAAGCATCAATTCTTCGGCACTCAGCTTTCTTCACAGTCCAATTCTCACATCCATACATGACCACTGGAAAAACCATAGCCTTGACTAGACGGACCTTCAGTATTTTTTTTTTCAAATTATAAAGTAAAACTTCCCCAATTTAGAAGATATAAATATTTTGTGTGTCTGTGCAGGACGCAGAGTGTCTCTCGTGTCTGATTACATTGCTGCTCTTCCAAGACCAGGTTCCTCCCTGAAGCCCCGGGGCCGCCTGACCTCGGCACCACAGCTCTAGGGTGTTGAGACCTGGCAGAAGCCACGACAGGCGTCAAGGACTAAGGTAGGCCCGAGCTACACTCACGGGAAAAGCTGCGCCACTGCCCAGAAGGAGCTGAGATCATCGTCCCTGACCTTGAGACTCACCCAGTCAGCATATTCCCTGTAGCCCGGTTGGAGCCAACCCAGATAACAGGAAAAGTCCCCTAAGCGAGCCCGCATGTGCAAAATTTAGCCAATCAGTAAACGCTAAGAAACCCTTGCAGCCAATCTGCCCCTGCCAGCTCCCTGTCTTTGCTCTAACCCACACCAGACGCGTAACACTGCTGGGACCCAGGGCTCGGGGCTCTCGTTCGACTCCACTGTGCTGGACGCGACGGGAGCCCTAGCTCGAGCTAGCAATGAACGCCTTTTTGCTTTTGCATTGCTGTGGACGTCTTATTCTTTCAGTTCTGGGGATCCGGACTCAGGGCATAACACCGGGTCCCAGGGTCGGTGCCGCCTAGTTGAACTAAGCTGGTGTTGAATGGGGCACAACCATAGGGTCAGGCGCAGACGGCCCTGAGAAAGCTTGTATCTTCAGACGTTGCGTCTGTTTCTGTGGTTCTCGCGTATCCGTCAGCCTCGTCAACGAAACCACAGGCTGAGAGAGGCGGGCGGGGGCGGGGCTCTGTGAGGTCGCGGATCCTCTTCCGGGTCGTCCGTCGCGGTTGGCTGAGAATCAGGATGGCCGGCAGAGGAGGCGGGGAGGTGGGAGCCGCTCTGAGAGGCCGCCAGTGCAGGGGAGCCGCGCCACGCGGCCGGGGCCTGGCTGCGCCCTGCTGGTTCACACCTGAGAGGAAAGGCCTCCCGTGTGCCTCCTGCCGCGATGAGACGGGGCGCGTCCTCACCGGAGAAGGGCTGGGTGAGGCGGACGCCCCCCGGGCACGCCCTTCTATAAAGCTGAGGCGCCGGTGGGCGGCGGGCGGCGTTGTCCTCACTGGAGTCACAGCTGATGGGGGCTCTCAGGGCCTGTGATGCGGAAGGAGCCGGAAGATCTTGGACCAGCCTCAGGACACCATCCCCAGGGCACCCGCAGGGTCCCCAAACACCGCCCTGCGATCACAGGAGGTGAGGGCGCAAGCAAGCACCCAGACAGACGGGACGCTGCAGCAGGAGGAAGAGAAGGGTGTGGAGCCACGTGCGTGAGATGGGGCGGGACGCAGGGGGCGCTGAGAGGACCCTGGGGCCGCGGCCCGGCGCCCCGCGCCCAGTGTCTGCACACGGCAGCGCACGCTCAGAAACGCACACTCAGAAACGGACGCCCAGCCCTGGAGGCCAGACTCCCAAGCAAGGCATTGGGACGGGGAGCCACAGGGCCAGCATGGGGCACTGCCTGCGACCCCATCCCCACCCCTGTCCCTGGGGTCTTCTCCCCGAGGGCCTGTGTGTCCGTGAGTGTCTTGGCCAAGGGCCCCAGTCCTGTGGATGGAGACCCACCCTGAAGACCTCATCTTAACTGGGAATCAGAGGCCACACTGGGGGTCCCCAAGGCAGCAGGTAGAGAAACAAAAGTGAGGGAAGGGGCTGCTGTGTGTCTGTCGTGCTGGCAGCAGGCTCAGGAGGGTGGCCAGTCAGAGGGAGTGAAACTGGACACGGGCTCAGCCCAGGGGATGAAGATGAGTAGGGGTTCGGGGACACACAGAGATGGACGCAAGGCCCACCCACCACCTCTGAAGGACAGGCACTTCTGAGGACTCTGAGGAGACCGACCGATCCCTGGTTCTTGTTTCGTTTCTGCTGGCGGTCATTTGATCTTACCCTGCGGCTTCTTTGTCTGTGTTTAGACTGGGTCGCTCCTTTATGAAAACAGTGATGATGAAAGCACAGGATTCCGAGCATCTTCTTAGGAAAGTGCTTCTAAAGCTTCCCGCGTTGTGAGAAAAGCAGACCGAGGCCTTACCCAATAGGACTCAAAGATTGCAATATACGAATGGGAATATTGCAAGTTTACAAAGGAAAATAATTACGAGTGTGGAATATTTACCTTGCTAAATTTGCAACACCTTCCTAAGGCTAGGGCATGGATTTGCTTTTCTCATATAAATAAGCCACTCATGTTTCGGGGGGGACACAGCGCTTGGTGGGCTTCCCTGCTGGCTCAGAGGGTGAAGAGTCCGCCTGCAGTGGGGGAGGCCTGGGTTCCATCCCTGGGTTGGGAAGATCCCTTGGAGGAGGGCAAGGCAACCCGCTCCAGTATTCTTGCTGGAGGATTCCCGTGGACAGAGAAGCCTGGCAGGCTACAGTCCACAGGGTGGCACAGCGCCTGCCGTGCCTGAGCCCAGCACCTGGTGCTGTTTTGTGTATCGCCGTGTTCACTGCTTGTTGGCTGAGCCCGGTCTCACTGCTGTGGGGGCTCCTCTCTGGCTGTGGAGCCCGGCTTCTCCTGGCCGTGGCTTCCCTTGCTGGGGGCACAGGCTCTAGGGCCCATGGGCTTCAGTGGTTGTGGCCCGGCTCTCGGGCACAGGCTCTGTAGTTGTGGCCACAGGCTTAGTCGTTCCTCAGCACGTGCGATCTTCCCATGCTAGGGATTGAACCAGTGGCTCCTGCGTTGGCAGCTGGTTTCTTCCCCACTGAGCCACCGGGGAAGCCCAGCTCTGAGCACTTTCCTGAAAACCCCAACTCCATCGTCACACGCAGAGCCATCTCTAGAGCCACCCCACATGGGCCTGAAGCTGCACAGCGGCTGCTCCATTGTTAGCAGCAAAAGGAAGAAGGATCTGCTCAAGTTTCCATTGGGGGCAGTGTGGGAATTCAGTTAACTGGTTAAAATAGTGAGCTGTTTATGGAAGAGGCCCTCCTACAGAGCAGAAGAGAACTCCGTGTGCCATATTCCACATGAAACCTGAAAAGCAAAAGCGTGTACTTGGGTAGTGTGTCCTTTGCACAGCTGGCTGCTTCAGCCAGGCCTTTGCTCAGCCTCCTCTACCATCCTGCACAAGTGATGCCTCCACTGCCTCGGGGGGTGGGCATGCGTGGAAGCAGAGAAACAACCTGAATTAGACCAGAACTTGCTACTTGGTTCAGGATGGATGTTTTAATTTAAAAATGATGAAGTTGTATTAACTCCAAAAAGGCCAAACTCTCACGGAAAGTGGGGGCTCTTGATTTTGAGGAAGTTTATGCCTCAGGCAGGGGAAGAAGCACAAAGGGTCAGCCAGGAGCCAGGATTCTGTGACCTTGGGTGAGCCAGTGGCTCCCTAGCCCTGAACGCAGAGTCCTCACCTCTGAGAAGGTTGTCACCCTGTCTATTCCTACCAACATCTAGCTGTCACAACACCAAACAGAAACCCCCATGTCTGCCGGCTGTCCTTTTGTTCTGTGAGCATGAGATTAAAAGACGCTTACTCCTTGGAAGAAAAGCTATGACGAAACTAGACGGAGTATTAAAATGTAAAGACGTCACCTTGCCAACAAAGCTCTGTGTAGTCAAAGCTGTGGTTTTCCCAGTGGTCGTGTATGGATGTGAGAGTTGGACCATAAAGAAGGCTGAGAGCCAAAGAATTGATGCTTTCAAACTGTGGTACTAGAGAAGACTCTTTAGAGTCCCTTGGACAGCAAGGAGATCGATCAGTCCTAAAGGAAATCAGTCCTGAATATTCATCGGAAGGACTGATGCTGAAACTGAAGCTCCAATACTTTGGCCGCATGATGCAAAGAGCTGACCCATTGGAAAAGACCCTGATGCTGACAAAGATTGAAGGTGGGAGAAGGGGATGACAGAGGATGAGAGGTGGTTGGATGGCATCACCAACTCAATGGACATGAGTTTGAGCAAACTCCAGAAGACAGTGAAGGACAGGGAAGCCTGGTGTGCTGCAGTCCACAGAATCGCAAAGAGTCAGACACAACTTAACGACTGAACAACCACAAAGCGCAAGCACACTGGGGACACGGCCTNACTCAATGGACATGAGTTTGAGCAAACTCCAGAAGACAGTGAAGGACAGGGAAGCCTGGTGTGCTGCAGTCCACAGAATCGCAAAGAGTCAGACACAACTTAACGACTGAACAACCACAAAGCGCAAGCACACTGGGGACACGGCCTAAAATGCAAAGCTAACAGCCTCAGAAACATGCAGATAAGCCCAGTGTCTGTACCAATGATCAGTTAGTTTTCTAAACTTTAACTTTCTTCAAGACTTTATAATACCTCTTATGCTACCTAATAGAAGAAAAATAATAATTTTCAAGATAATGGAAAGGCTTAGAAATACTATTTTATAATAAAACTAGTATGAAAGATTTTATTTTTGTAATCTGTGTTTTATTAGGCTTCACATTTTTATGTGCATGGAGAAGTGAATATTTGGAATATATAAGTTGAATGCCAAGATACCATTTCCTGTATTGAATTAAGTGAATTACCCATTTCAGCTCATCTGCTCTCTGTGGTTTATACTAGGATATGTTTATCCAGCTGCTTTCTATAACTACGTAATCAGGAAATATCACCATAAATGCATCTAGCCACCAACACTGAGCCTGCATTCCTTCTCTTATATAACCAGGTCTAAGAGTATCATTCCAGACTTGATGAGAGGCCACATTTAAGCCAAAGGGATGATAACCCTGATGGGTCTCAGTTCACCGACTTGGCGGGACTGAGAAGACCCTCTGCGGGAGCCAGTGTGGAGGCCCACTGCTGGGGTCCTTGCGGCCCCCGTCCCCACCACCACAGGCTGTTTCCTGTCTAAGCCCCTCCCTGTACTTCTCCAGTAGGACTTTGATGAGCCCCTCAACCTAACCCCCTTCTGCAAAGAGTTATCAGAACCTACAATGGGCCAGAAACTGCTGGAGGCTGAGGGCCCCCATATGCTATCGGCTTTGTCCTCAGGTCGTTCAGAGGCCACAAGAGGGCGCGAGTGGACAGACGGCCTCCATGTGCCCACTGCCTCCCAGCAGGTTTCCATAAGAGGACCAGTTCTTCCCACAGGTCACAGGGACCCCAAGGGCATCAGGCTCGAGAGCAGGTGGGTGGTCATCAGACGGTACACATAGTGGGTGCGCAGATGGACAGGCATCTCTGAGTCTGAGGATCCGATGATGCTGGAGAGGCAGCACACGGAGCTGAGGGTCCGCACCCCACACTAGGAGCAGACTCTCCTGGCATCAGCGCCCCGGAGGGATCTCAGAGACCTTCTCACTCACCCCACCCCCATCCCCCTGTNTGGTGGGCTGCCGTCTATGGGGTAGCACAGAGTTGGATACGACTGAAGCGACTTAGCAGCAGCAGCAGCAGACAGCCCACAGAAGAGCAAAATAAACAGGACTTCTGTTTGGGGATATTAACTTTCAGTGTGTTTTACTCCTGGGTAGAGTTGCTTTTTATTTCCCTAAGAATTGAATGGGGGACTTCTCTGGTGGTCCAGAGGTCCACTTGCCAATGCAGGGGTCACCAGTTTGATCCTTGATCCGGGAAGATCCCACATGCCACAGAGCAATGAAGCCTGCGCATGGCAATTATTGAACCTGTGCTCTAGAGCCCAGGAGCCACAACTTCTGAGCCCAAGCACCCTAGAGCCATGCTCCACAATAAGAGAAGTCACAGCACCGAGAAGCAGGCGTACCATAGCCAGACCATAGCCCCCACTCTCTGCAACTAGAGAAAGCCTTCGATGAAGACCCAGCATAGCCAAAAGAAAAAAAAAAAGAATCGAATGGGAGAGATGGCTAGTGTCACCAAATGATTTATTTTAATACAATCTCAAACTCAATCCCACACCCGAATCCTTCCCAAGCAGAACATCTATTGTCTTCAGGGATCAATACTCAGGTTTTATTCAGAAGGCAAAGGCTGCCTCCAGATGCACGGCACTGAGGACGGTGGGGAGGCCTCCCTGTCTCAGCTGTTTAGAATGCAGTTTAGAAATAATAAATAACGTGAAGATTGCTACAAGGTCCTCCACAAAGTCTGAGGGCCCAGCGAAATGACTGATGTTCATAATTACAACCATCACGACTCTTTGTTTACAGTTTATATTGTGTTGAGAATTTCATGTTTAAGAAGTTTGAGTAGTGCATATTTTCTTTCAGAGGGTTTTTTGATCCCAATTAAAATATATAACTTTTAATGGGTGAGCTTTATTTATTTGGGAATTGTACTAACAATGTCAGATAAATGAGGCTTTAATTTAACTACAGATGTGACTGTCTCTGGTGTGTGTGTGGGTGTGTGAGTGTGTACATGAAAGAAACTCAGGTAAAGTCTTAACTTGGGTTAACTTAAATTGGTTAAGAGTCAAGTCTTTTCTTCAATTACCTGTTAAGGCACTGAGCACTGAGCCACATGCTGTGAGCAATTAATTCCGAAGGAATAGGAGATGTGGCAGAGGCTCTGGGCCCTACACTTTTCATAATCAGATTGCACATGCATTATTTAGAGTTCTATTTATAGTTTTATTATGAAATTTTTAGCTTGAGTATAATTACTTGTCAATGTGCTTTTAAGAGTATCTTTCAAGAAATAAATCGATAAAGTGGTTTAAACTATGGAAACACTCAGTTCAGTTCAGGCATTCAGTCATGTCCAACTCTTTGCGACCCCATGGACTGCAGCATGCCAGGTNGAAGTACAACTGTGAAGGGAATGGGAAGAGAAGCTACGGACTGGGAAAAAATATTTGCAGAACATGTATCTGGGCAAGAACACTTTTCCAAAATACATAAAGAACTCTTCAACTCAACTTCTTACAATATGAAAGTTAAAGTTTGTATTTTACCATCACTGATACCTTCTCAGGGCTTCCCAGGTGTCTCAGATAGTTAAGAATCTGCTTACAGTGCAGGAGACCCTCTCTGTTGGGGAGACCCTCTGGAGAAGGAAATGGCAACCCACTCCAATATTTCTGCCTGGAAAATCCCATGGATGGAGGAGCCCAGCAGGCTACAGTCCATGGGGTTGCAAAGAGTCAGATGCAACTGAGCGACTTCACTTTCTTTCTATACCATCTCAGACACTTTTCCTTTTTTTCATGAGGATTCAAGTTTTTGATGTCATTTTCCTTCTCTCTGAAGAACTTCTTGTAGCATTTCTTGAAAACCAAGTCTACTAGTGACAAATTTCTTCCATTTTTTTTTTTTTTTTGTCAACAAATATGGAAAGTCTTTATTTGCTCTTTACTTTTGATGATAATTTCTCAGGGTATGGAAATTTAGTTGGTTGTTTTTTGCTTTGGTTTTGACTCAATACTTTATTAATTTCACTCTAATCTGTTGCATGGTTTTTGATGAGAANTTTTTTTTTTTTTTTGTCAACAAATATGGAAAGTCTTTATTTGCTCTTTACTTTTGATGATAATTTCTCAGGGTATGGAAATTTAGTTGGTTGTTTTTTGCTTTGGTTTTGACTCAATACTTTATTAATTTCACTCTAATCTGTTGCATGGTTTTTGATGAGAAGTCTGATGTAATTCTAATCATTGTTCTTCAATGGGTAAGGTACTTTCTTCTCTGACTTCTTTCAAGATTATATTTCTTTACATTTGATTTTCTGACGTTTGAATATGATATGCCTAGATGTGGGTTTTCTGTGTGTCCTCTGAGCTTCCTGGAACTATGGTTTGGTGTCTGACGTTAATCCTCCGTCATTATTGTTTTAAATATTTCTTCTGCAACTTTCTCTTCTCCTGCTTGTACTCACATTACACATACGTTATAGCTTCTGTAACTGTCCCACAGTTCTTAGATATCCTGTACCATTGCCTTTTAAAATTCTTTTTTCTTGGTGTGTTTCCATTTTCCAGACCTGATGTAGCCAAGTAACTACAGAATGAGGAACGGATTATTCCAAGTTTGGAATCCTCCACCTAGAGGTGTGGGATGAAACACCAGGAAATCAACAGTAAGGAGGCTTGGGGGATTCTCCCATTGATGGAGAGGGTCATGACAGACAGTAAAAAAATACAACTCGGAGCACAAAGATCGATGAGCAATATCCAGTAACTCCTGTCCCTCATCGTCCCCAAATACTCATATATCATCTATAATTAACTTCGGCCAAAATACATATGGACATGTGTTCTCACATTAATATAGCCATCATCAATGAACTTGCTTAATTCTTTTCAAATACCAAACATAAATTCACCAATGTAAAGTTATTCAGCTTCCCTCCTTTTAATTTGTTTTTAGTGAAGACTGCTGCTGCTGCTAAGTCACTTCAGTCGTGTCTGACTCTGTGAGACCCCATAGATAGCAGCCCACCTCCCTGAGATTCTCCAGGCAAGAACACTGGAGTGGATTGCCATTTCCTTTTCCAAAGCATGAAAGTGAAAAATGAAAGTGAAGTCACTCAGTTATGTCCAACTCTTCATGACTCCATGGTCTGCAGCCTACCAGGCTCTGCCATCCACGGGAATTTCCAGGCAAGAGTATTGGAGTGGGTTGCCATTTCCTTCTCGATAGTGAAGACTAGATAAGAATAATTTGAATTCTCTGGACTATGAAGTTGAGTCTATCTTTGAGACAAGGAAACTAAATCCCCAAGGTTAAGTTTCATGCACAAGATCATGAACCTGGTTAGTTATAGCTGGGACCAAATGTACAGATCCTGACCCTCGATCCAGATGCCTTTTTCCTGCATCAAAAACTGCTTTAACTCCTCACCACACATTGCCTATTGACAGAGCTGAACATTATATTACCATTCAGAAAATGAGATGCTAATATTCTCAAGGATCTCATTCAACAGGCAAAGCATTTTTTTTTTTAACTACCAGCTGATGTCACTTATTGTAATTAGCTAATGAATCTGAGCCTGTAATTCCTCTGTCAGGCCCTCAGGCTGAACTGTTTGTGTTTTCAAGTTTTATCACACAGACTTGTTCTACAGGAATTGTATGTTTCATGGGAGGGATGGGTTTTTGTTTTCATGAAGAGAAAATGGGATGATTTTTCTCTCTCATCATCCCAGTAACAGATGCATGTTGCCAAGTGGAGCAGAGACAGTACAAAGGGTAGAGATTGCTGGAGGAGTTGAGTGCAGGAGGCAAAACTGAAGGACTTGGAGAGAGTCCATTTTCTCTTCTAAAGGGGAGATCTATGGTTTACATTTCCACATGATTTTCAATCGTACAAATTTTGTGAGCTGACGACTTCTTCTTCTTTTTGGAAATCACCAGTTAATTTCATTAAGCTCCTAATGGACACCTTCAGGTTTGTGAGCATGTTTTGGAAGGTAAGATGTATTCTAAGCTACGTATTTTGTAGAGAGCAGCTCAAGTTGTAAAACTGGAAAGGTCAAAGATCCTTCGTCTAATTTCCACACTCTGCTTTGGTGTCATGAGCCCTTTGCAAATACTTAGGAGGCATCTGCATGTCAGATACCACATGGTACATTCTAGACCTCAACAAGTACATCTAATTCAACATTATTTCTTCCCAAATCTATTCCTTGCCCATTTTTGGTGTATTCATAAATAGCATTACCACTTACCCATTACCTAAGCCAGAATCTCCCATTGAGTGGGATATTTGACTCTCATTCTTCTCATCAATAATCAAGTCCCTTGGTTCTATCACTAAATAATTCTCAATTCTATCCAGTCATCTCCTTCTCCACTGTCTCACCCTCCTTGTGAGCCGAGATGACCTTTTCCTTGTTTTGCAAAATAACCAAGGCCAATGTCATGTTTAGCCCTCAGTGGTTACAGTGTTGAACTGTACTTGAGTCCTGTGCTCCTGGAAAATGGGAGTGGTTATGAAAGCACCTCACTCTTATTTTTTTAAAATCTGCCTACCCTTCCATCTTCCATGAAACCTCAAAGGACCACCCTGCCCTGCATAGTCCAAGATAAGTCTGGTCTCCTTCCTTCTTCAAGGATCCCAAAGTGGATGATAGCCTGTTCATTTGCCTTTATAAATCCCCAGGCTTTCTTCTTTTTCCTTGCAAATTTCCTCATTAATAAAAATTCTCCTTATTGCAATACTCAAATAATCTCCCCACTATCTAGGGATTTTTTTCTTTCACAGTATTTAGAAGTGGTAAGGAACCACTGACCAAAACCACCCATCCTGGTCAGGAATGATAATAACCACTTGCATAAGTTGTTGTTTTGCAACAAGGAGTCCTGATAAGGAACATGGTGGCGCTACTGAAAACTAACCAGGAGAATCTGAGAGAGGCCAAAAGGAGGGAGGAGACACCAGCCCATAATGTGTCCTGACAACCTCTCGGAATCCTTGCTGGAATCCATCTTGGCTGAGAGATGCATGTGCCACCAGGAAGGACCCTGAGTCAGACCAGATATGGGCCAAGTAAGATGATTAGCCAGAGACAACCTGGAAATTAACTCCATTACCATAAAACTTGAGACTGCAAGCCACACAGCTGAGCAGTTTTCCTGGGTTCCCTTATCCTATTGCTCTCCACTAGCACATTCCTTCCCAATGAAATCTTTTGCTTTGTCTGCATATGTGTCTCCTTGGATAATTCATTTCCCAGTGTGGGACAGGAGTCCATTCTTGGGCCCTGGAAGGGGCCCCCCTTCCTGCAGGGGAGAGCATAATCTCATGGAGAGAAAAGTAATGTGAAGTTAGTCTCATCTCAGATGCCACCTCACACGCAAGCATTTATCAGCACATAGGAACATGGAACTGCCATCCTATCTGTCTGTGAGGTTGGTAGAGCACTGGTCTCTGTCCCCAGGTCCCCCCAAAGTGCCCTAGTGAAAGGATCTCCAAAGACAAATGTTACATTACTGTAGTGGCAGCATCTAGCCTGGTAGGGTAAGAAAATCCTCAGGAAATCATGGGATCCTGAGTTTATCAAAACAGGACCCCTCAGAAGGATTTCAAGGCTGGGCTCACTGGCCTCCTAACACCCATNAAGACCCTGATGCTGGGAAAGATTGAAGGTGGGAGGAGAAGGGGGCGACAGAGGATGAGATGGTTGGATAGCATCACCGACTCGATGGACATGAGTTTAAACAAGCTCCAGGAGTTGGTGGTGGACAGGGAGGCCTGGCATGCTGCAGTCCGTGGGGTCACAAAGAGTTGGACACAACTGAGTGACTGAACTGACTGACTGAAGGTAGTCAGATCAGCCAGAAAAGTACTAAATGCAAGAAAAAAAGTTGACCTTTGTTTTTAAACAAGAGTATCTGACCCATGGTCTCCTGTGTCCTCCCAGCAGTGATGGCTCAGGACCGTCCTCACACTTGCTTCCCAACAGTTCTGTTTTACACGTAAAGCCCAGTCTGAGCATTTCTAAATTTAACCTGAAAGGTGAGCAGGAAGAATGAAGGAAAAATTGCTGGTGGTCCATAACTGGGATGATGTCAGAACATAAATCTGAAGTAAAACAGCCCAAAGACAAAGGAACCTTGGAGGTTAGAAGTCAGAGTGAAAGGTGAGATCCCCTTTCTGCCCCAGCCGTTAAGACAGACCCTGAGGCTACACCCCTCCTCTGAAACCTGGACCCCTCCTGAGCCTAGACCCCCCCACCTGAGTCTAGACCCCCTCCTGACTCTAGACAACTTCCTGAGTCTAGACAATTTCCTGAGCCTAAACCCCCCCAATAATCCCCAATAATCAAAGATGTGAAATTTAAATAATCAAAACCAACACAGCAGTCAAAGCTTGAGCAACTCACCCTAAGACCGTAAGTGTGGGGGTCCACCCGGGAAGACACAGCTCCAGTGAGCGACCGCTACTCCCAGGCGTGGTGCTCTGAGAGAGGAGTCGTGCGCTGCCTCTACATTTGCAACCAAATTCACAGAATTTTGCATCAACTCAGTATGTCAAGAACAAAAAGCCATTTCTAATTACACGTGACTTTATAATTTCATAAAGATGCTACAAGGTTTCAAGCTGCAGTGAAACAATTGCCTCCCCTTCCCTGCCCCCACTGAGCGCTGCGATGGCCAGGGGGCACCTGAGGCTGCCCTCAGGGGAGACGAGCTGCCCAGTGCCTGCCCAGCTGCGGTTTCATCTGAATGTAACTGAGCCGGGCAGAGGGAGATGCCCAACTTCAGGCCCCTGTAGCCATCCTGAGATGGTCTGAGATGCCCAGTGAAGGTCCAGTCAAGGCACTCACGTGCGTCTAAACTGAGGCCTGGTTTCAGGACTAGAGGGTGTTTCCCTCTCCCCCAACCCCAGCACATCCCCAAAGCTCTCTTTCAGCAGCTCCTCTTACCCGGTTACATCATGTCTGGCTATCAAACAAACATTAGAAGACATACTAAGAGACAGAAATCACAATCTGAAGAACAAGCATCATAACCAGACATGGAGGGGGTCATGTTGGAATTAGTAGACCTGGAATTCCAAACACTATGATGAGTATGCCACAGGCTATAACAGGTCTAGTGGACGGCATGCAAGAACAGATGAGCCATGTAAGAAGAGACATAAATCCCAAGTAAGAACCAAAAACATATACTGGAGATTTAAAAAAAAAATGTGAAAGGAATGGAGAGTGTCTCTGATGGACTGGTCGGCCGACTGTGCATGGCCGAGCTGGAAGATATCGCATAGAAACCTCCAGCCTTGAAAAGCAGAGGACGAAGACAGAAGGTGGACCAGACACGGCTCAGGGTCATGGGAACACCAGAAGGAGAAGACGGGAAGGGGAAGGAGAGAGACTTGAAGTGATAATGTCTGCCACTGTCCCCAGATTAACATTCGACACTAAACCACAGACCCCACAAGCCCAGAAAATGCCGGGCAGGAAAAATGTCGAGAGTCCTCATCTCAGCTTATCAACCTGCATTTGCTTCTGGTACATTCATGTGGCCTCATCTACAGTAAAACTGTAGACCATCTGATTACAGTTGTTAGGGTCTACATTTAATTTTTGCCCAAGTTTTGACAGTTTTCCCAAGAGCAGTCAGATCTTTATCTGTTCTGTTTAGTGTTGATCTTAATAAAATCAATTTTGATTCAAATTACAGTTTTGTCTGGATATATGCCAAGGAGTGGGATGGCTGGATCATATAGCAACTCTATTTTTAGCTTTCTGAGGACCCTCCATAGTGGCTACACCAATTTATATTCCCACCTACAGGGTAAGATGGTGCCCTTTCTCCACACCTGCTCCAGCATTTGTTAAACAATAATGATACTTCTTAAAGATAGTCATTCTGATTGCTGTGAGGTGTACCTCATTATAGCTTTTTTTAAATGGAAATATAGTTGATTTATAACATTGTGCCAACCTCTGCTCCATAGCAAAATGACTCAGTTATACACAGGCATGCATTCTTTTGTAATAGTCTTTCCCGTTATGGTTTATCACAGGATATTGAATATAGTTCCTTGTGCTACACAGTAGGACTTTGCTTATTCATTCTAAATATAATCGTTTGCATCTGTTAACCCCAAACTTCCAGCTCATTCCTCTCCCTCCACCTCCCCTTGGCAACCACAAAGTCTGATCTCGATGTCTGTGAATCTGTTTCTGTTTTGTAGATAGGTTCGCTTGTACCATCTTTTAGATTCCATATATAGATTCCATATGGTATTTGTCTCTCTTTCTGCCTCACTTCACTTAGTGTGATAAACTCTAGTTGCATCCATGTAAGCTGCACACCCCCCTGTGTGCACAGCATTACTGTTCACAACAGCCAAGGCAGGGAAAGCCCCTGTGCCCATCAGCAGAGGCGTGGGTGAGGGGAGGCGGCGCAGGCGCGCAGAGGAGCCTTCAGAGCCCCCGAAGGGTGAGAGCGCGGCCCTCGCAGCAGCCTGGACGGAACGGAAGAGTCACGCGAAGCGAGTGTGTCAGCAAGGGAGGGACCAGCGCCGCCTGCCATGCGGCAGCTAAACTCTGACAGAGAAATGTATCTACAGAAACAGACTCGGACGTAGCGAGCAGACGTGTGGCTACTGCGGGAAGGGGGTGGGGAGGGAAGGACTGGGAGCTCGGGGTCGGCAGATGAGAACTAGTCCATTCAGAATGGACAAGCAACACGGCCCTACCGCGGCGCAGGGCACCGTGCTCAGTATCCTGAGATAGACCATAACGGAGAACAATGTAATAATGGAGCCACTTTGTTGTACAGCGGAAATTAATACAAGATTACAAATTGACTATACTTCAATAACATTTCTAAAATGTTTATATATCTGTGCTTCTTGATTGATCTACCACCGAGTTTTCACCCCCGCGCCACACAGCTCCACTTGTAATCTCTGCTGCTGCTGCTGCCAAGTCGCTTCAGTCGTATCCGCCTCCATGCGACCCCATAGACGGCAGCCCACCAGGCTCCCCCGTCCCTGGGATTCTCCAGGCAAAAACACTGGAGTGGGTTGCCGTTTCCTTCTCCGGTGCGTGAAAGTGAAAAGTGAAAGGGAAGTCGCTCAGTCGTGTCCAGTTCTTAGCGACCCCGTGGACTGCAGCCCACCAGGCTTCTCCATCCATGGGATTTTCCAGGCAAGAGTACTGGAGTGGGGTGCCATTGCCTTCTCCGAATTGTAATCTCTAACATATTCCAAAATCACGATGGATAAATCAAAGCTTTCATTAAACTCCTCTCGTGACACTTCCGTTTCTCACTGTCACCAGCTGACTCGATTTTTGGTCAAATTGCTTCACTTCTCTAGGTTTCAGTTTTTGTATTTATGAAATAAAAGGGACTAAATAAAAGAAAGCATTTCTGTTTTCTTTCGAGTGTAATGTTCTTGTATTGTCCTTTGAATCTATTGGCTTTCTACATGAAAAAGACGCTCTTGCACTTTCTGTGTGAATCGTCACGTGACGGGAGGTGCCTGGGGAGCTCCAGAACACGGTGTCTCAGCAATGCCACGCGTGCTTCTGGGAAAGTTTCCTCTTGAAGAGGAGAAGAAAATGATGGATGATGGAGAAAATCTAGTTTCATTTTTCTTCCACTAAATGCTTTGCCTGTTGTTCCTATACTGAAGACATAAATTTGGGGATGAGGTTTTTTAAATGCTTTATTTTCTTCCAAAATACAACCACATATTTAAGCTGTTTCCTGTTGAAACACATGTGCAATTTTTAAATAATCAGCACATCTGGATACCAAAGATGGATTGAGGTCTTCTAAATGACTCGTCTGAAAGAAGATGAAGTGAAACTCCGAGCCCAGGGCGTTACCCCAAATGGAAGATCTTTCCTGGATTGAATTTTCTTTTTCTGGAAGCTGGAATAGGAGCTACTGTGTGCAAAGAGCTGTGGCCTTTAGGTTTTAGTATCTTGAAAGATGCACTTAAATTGGGTATAAGAAGGCCTTGGAGTTTCAACAGGCATTTATCAGGATTAAAGTAATCCAAGCGGGCTTGACTCAGGCTCAGCAGTCTGGATCTGAATTTCAACAGCAGATGTTTGGCGGGGAAAGCCATTTTTCTTATACTTCGTTTGTGTTCTCTTAAATTTATTGAAGAACTAACTTTCAAATCATTCCATTTTAAATGGAATTCAAATTCTGGGTCAGGAAATGGACAAAATGCGGTTCTTGGAATTTGTTAAGCTGTGCAAGATGAACAGCCCTGAGCCCTCGGAACGCCCTGCCTGCACGTCCATTACAGCCTCACACACTGTCACTTACTATTTTTGTTAGTTTCTCCTGGAAGTTGAAACCATAATTTCCAACCCTTTTGTTTATAGATATAAGGAACATCTCTGCATTTGATTTGGGGGCTGTTGATGCACTCTATGAAGATGAGATTATTTTGGCAGAATATTAAGAATGTGAGACACCTACTCCTTCATTTCACGATGGTGTTAACCTCCCAACCCCTTGTGGCCCTCACGGACTGCCCACAGCCCCAGCACAGCGCTGTGTGAAAATCACTCTCGGAGATGTTCTCCGAGGCCCCTCGCCCAAGTCCTCCCCTTCACCATCACCCCTCACATGTCAGACCTGCCTCTCTTCCCTGAGGCTCTCTGCCCTCTACCACCTCTGCCCCTCTTTCCCTTGTCTCAGCATTTGAGGCTCAAAAGTCACTGCAGATGGTGATGGGAACCATGAAAATAAAAGAAGCTTGCTCCTTCAAAGGAAAGCTATGACAAACCTAGACAGCATATTAAAAAGCAGAGACACCACTCTGCCGACAAAGGTCCATCTAGTCAAAGCTATGGCTTTTCCAGTAGTCATGTATGGATGAGAGAATTGGACCAAAAAAGAGGCTGAGTGCCAAAGAACTGATGTTTTTAAATTGTGGTGCTGGAGAAGATGCTTGAGAGTCCCTCGGACAGCGGGGAGGTCAAACCAGTCCATCCTAAAGGAAATCAACCCTGAATATTCATTGGAAGAATTGATGCTGGAGCTGAAGCTCCAATACTTTGACCACCTGATGCGAAGAAGTGACTTATTGGAAAAGACCCTGATGCTGGGAAAGATTGAAGGCAGGAGGAGAAGGGGGCTATAGAGGATGAAATGGTTAGAAAGTATCACTTACTCAATGGACATGAGTTTGAGCAAACTCTGGGAAATGATGAAGGACAGAGAAGCCTGGTATGCTGCAGTCCATGGGGTCGTAAAGAGTCGGACATGACTTGGCAACTAAAAAACAACAACAAATCTCTTGCACTTCTAACTCCAATTTGGCATTTGTTCCCCAGAGACCTAGACAGATACAAAAAAGATGTAAACCAAGTAATGACATTTTATAAGCTGATTCCTCTGCTTTCATAGCTTTTTCTTGTATTTTGTATTGAACAATATAAAGGAATATAAAATATTCCTCTCCAAATACTGATTAGATACTGAGAGAGTCAATTCCTAGGCAGATTGATAAGAAGTCCAGGGGTCCCAAAGGAGAGAGGAGTCTGGAAGTCTCAAGGAGGAAAAGAGGACAAACTTTTTTGTCTCTCTACATTCCTGAGGATTATATAACAATAATGTATGCTTGAAGATAGTCTCTGGAAAAAAACCTTCCGACTAATCCTGTTGTCTTAAGGTATAAATTATGGGAGTAGGTCTAGTGAGGTCTTTGCAATTTCCAGACATCCTTTTGATTCACTGTAATAACTAATTAGAGAGTATATAACTTCATTGCTAACACTAGCAAGGGGGTACTCTTTCTGCCCCCTTCTGATGCCTATGTCAGAAGCTTTCTCTATCTCCTTTATACTTTAATAAAACTTTATTACATAAAAGCTCTGAGCAATCAAGCCTCATCTCTGGCCCTGGATTGAATTCTTCTCTGGAGGCCAAGAATCTGGCGTCGTGGTGTCATTCAGCAGCAACCTTTCAGTACATTGTGTATCTTTTACTTACTGCATTTTTCTACATCAAACTCTTGTATAAAGTACTAATCCTAAAGCTTTGATCATCTTGATTTTTTTTTTTTTAGTTTTATCTTTTTAACAGCAGTTTGAGGTTCTTAACAAAATTGAGAGGGCATTGCAGAGATTTTCAGTACACCCCCTCCCCCACACGTAGAACCCACCCCCCTTCCCACCTGCCCCCCGNTGTATCTTTTACTTACTGCATTTTTCTACATCAAACTCTTGTATAAAGTACTAATCCTAAAGCTTTGATCATCTTGATTTTTTTTTTTTTAGTTTTATCTTTTTAACAGCAGTTTGAGGTTCTTAACAAAATTGAGAGGGCATTGCAGAGATTTTCAGTACACCCCCTCCCCCACACGTAGAACCCACCCCCATTAACACCTGCCACCAGAGAGCGCACCCATTACAATAGCCGAGGCTGCACTGACCCATTGCAACCACCCTATGTCCGTAGTTTACCCTTGGGTTCATTCTGGGTGTTGCGTGTCCTATGGGTTTGGACGAATGTGTGACACGTAAGCAGCATCATGGTACTGGACACCATAGATTAGCACTTCCCGCCGTAGGAGCGTCACGTCCCCACCTTGAGCCTGTGGCAAGCCTTTCATCGTCTCAGGCTTGCTTTTCGCAGGATGACACATTTTAAAATAGCGCAGTAGGGGGTCTTTTCAGATTGGTGACTTTTGTTTCACAATATGCATTCAAGTTTCCTCCATGTTTTTTCATGGTTTGATAGCTCATTTCTTTTTAGGACTGAATAATATCCTGCCGTCTGGATAGCCCACAATTTATCAGTACAGTCACCTTCTGAAGGACGTCTTGGGTGCTTCCAAGATGTGGCAGTCACGAATAAAGTTGTTAGAAACATCCACGTGCAGGTTTTTGAGTGAACATAAGTTTTCCAGTCCTTTGCATAAACACCAGGTAACACGACTGCTGGATCGGGGGCTAAGAGCATGCTTAGTTTTATAAGAAACTACCAACCCAAAGGGGCTGGGCATTCTCATCAGCAGTGAATGAGCCCTCCTGCTGCCTCACATCCATGCTGGCATTTGGTGTTTTTGGTGTTCTGGATTTTGGCCATTCTAATAGCTGAATTGTGACATCTGGTTGTATTTGCATTTCCCTGATGACTCATGAAATGGAACATCTGTACACATGCTTATTCCCATCTGCATACCTTCCTCAATGAGATGTCTGTTGAGGTTTTAACCCATTTTTTAAATCAGGTGGCTTGTTTTTCAGCTTTAAGAGTTCTTTTTGTATTTTGGATAATAGTCCATTATCATCTGTGCCTTTGCAAATATTTCCTCCCAGTCTGTGATTTGTCTTCTCATTCTTTTGACATTGTCTTTCACAGAACAGAAGTTTTTAATTTTGATAAAGTCGCATTTGTCAATTATTTCTTCTATGAATCATGCCTTTGGTGTTGTGCCTAAAATGTCATCAGCATACCCAAAGTAATCTAGTCTCCTATGTGATTTTCTAAGTCTTCTCACTATGATTTTACACGTGAGTCTACGATCTGCTTTGAGTTAACTTTTGTGAAGAGTAGATGTTTGTCTCGTTTATTTTTTATGCAAGTTGTTCCAGGATCACCTGTTGAAAAGATGCCTTTGCTCCATTGTGCTGCCTTTAGTCAAAGGCCAGTGGACTGTGTGAAGGTTTATTTCTGGGATCCCCATTCTGTTCCATTGACCTATCTGTCTAGTGTTTCATTAATACCACATGATCGCAATCGCTGTTGTTTAATGATAAGCCTTGAAGTCGAGTAGCATCAGTCCTCCAATTTTGTTCTTCTCCTTCAATATTATGCCATCTATTCTGCCGTCTCTTGCCTCGCCATTCAAACTTAGAATCACTTTGTTGATATCTACACAGTATATTTGATTCAGATCACATTGAATCCGCCGATCAAGTTGGGAAGAACTGATGTCATGATTATAGTGAGTTTTCCTACCCACAATCATGAAAAATCTCTCCACTTTAACAGTTATCTTCAGTTTTCTTCACCAGAGCTTTGTAGGTTTCCTCAAATAGCTCTTGTATGTAGTTTGTTAGTTTTATGTCTGAGTATTTCATTTTGAGGGGTGTTAATATAAATGGAGTTGTGTTTTTTAATTTCAAAGTCAGTTTGCTTATTGTTGGCATATAAGAAAGCAAATGATTTTCACATCCACCACGCGTCCTGCAACCTGACTATAACCACGTATTGGCTCCAGGAGGGCTTTTTGTTTCTTTTTTTGTTGATTCTTTCAAATTTTCTACACAGATGATACTGCCATCTGCAAACAAAGGCAGGCTCTACTTTTCCTTCCCAGTCTGCCCACACTGTGTTTCCTGTCCTTGCCTGATTGTATCAGCTGGAACTTCAAGCTTGGTACTGAAAAGGAGCGGTGACGGGACAGCCCTTACCTTGTACCTGAACTTTGGGGAAAACTTCACAGTTTCTCATCTTTGAGTATGAAGTTAGTTGTACATTTTTGTAGATAGTCTTTATTAAGTTGAGAAAGTCTCTCTTTATTCGTGGTTATTTGTCATGAATGAGTTGGATTTGGGCAAACACTTTTTCTCTTTTTCTCTCTGTTGATACAATCCTGTGATTTTTCTTTTTAAAAGTCTATGAATGTGATGGGTTACATAATTGGTTCCAAACACTGAACCAGCCTTTCATATTTTAAAATAAATATTGAAATAAATTGGAGCTATTTACTTTCCATTAATTTAGGAACCATTAAGTGACTAAAAGTTTTAAAGCTGACTGGCCAACGGGGAGCCAAGGTCATATAATCTCAGAGATTGCAATGATATGGAGACCGCTGATGAAAAATAGAACAGTACAAAGCTCACAGTTTAGCATGAATTTAATCTTGAATCTTGTTGTTCAGGTTCTGGTAGAAAATACCAGAACGCATTTTATTATTTTATTATTATTATTTTATCATTTTATTATTTAAATAAATAAACAAGTAAGTAAATAAATCATTTTATTATTTAAAAAGAGCTTCCAATACATTTCAAATATATATATATATATAATTTCTATAGCAACATTGTGATTACCCATCTTAACTTTTAAACTTTAAGAATACCCCTTATTGTTTAAGATGAAGAATATGTAATGACTCACAATATTTGCCTATATTATTGATTTTGAACATTGACTTCAAGGAATAGTTTATCACATTTTTGGAAAAGAAAATATATATGTGGGGAAAGAATTTTAATTTTTCTACATCTTCATTTTTGGCTGAACTCACAACCTTTGAAAAATAAAACTTCTATGCCTGTATATTCTTACCCCTCATGCAGACATTTTTCTTATTAATCGACTTTACCCACTCAGGGTGGTCCTCTGAACCTGTTTCCACCTGACTTTGCCAGTCTCCCTTTCATGTGAAGACAGCTTCCTGTTTCACACTTTTCTGAACTGTAATTCCATGATTTAAATCAGGTCATGGCTACTTAGCAAAAGACTCATTTAAGAAAAATTCTTTTACTGAATATATATATATATCAAGGACCAGAAAGATTTCTATTCCAGGATATCCATAAAATTTGGGGGCTCTATCATTTTTATAACTAACACACTCTACTTCATATCTTCCAGATATACTTTCTTTAAACTTTTTCTCAGTTATTTCATGTCAATTTCTGTTTCCAAAACTTCACACTAACGTCATAATTCTTTCTTATGCAACTCTAATGCAGTGTAGGTGATTGCAAAAGCAAGTCAAATGTTCTTTTGACTGATATAGACCCATAATGTAGACTCTCAGACACCAAAACTGCATGTGAACTGTCTCTGCATTTTGGTATTTTTAATAAGATGAGCTACTCATTAGTAAGGAAGCCTCCAAGACATTCATATTTGTGATGCTATGTATTTAAGAAAAAAATGTGCTTTATCTCTGGGGCATGTAATGGAACAAATGACTAGCATTGAAGATACCGCACGTTTCATCATCATTTGTCTCACCTGAAGGCTTTGGTTGAGTCATCAGGCATCGAGAGAATAATTTAAGTTTGCCTTTTACATGTCTGCACTTTACCTGATTATTCAGTATTGAAGAACTTGCAGGTATGAGGAGACCAGACATGTAGTGTGTGTCGGTACTGGGCATCAGTGGCTAAAGTGCTGTTGAAAAGTTCTCAGGATTTTTTTTTTTAAAGAAGCTGATTAATATTTATCCATAGTATTTATTTGATACATAGTATGTACATGACTCAGTCCCACATCAACTCCTAACATTTAATTTAGTGCCTTAATAATCTATTTGAAAATGTTGGATATATTTTAACTAAGGTAGCATCGTTTAGTGCCATTAAATATATGCCCACACATTCAGATTTGATAGGGGCAGATAGTCTCTATATTTTTCAGGGTGTCAGAATTCATAGACGCCTGTAGTGATTAATCACATTTGCCAGGTAAATACATGACTAAATGAACGAAAGGGTGAGTGAATGTGTTAACAAAAATGTTTGCTGACTCAGGAATGACTCTGGTTGGCCCAGAGGGGCCCATTCGTACCATATTCTTTTTATGAGATACAAATAACTGAACCCACTTACATTACAGAGCTTTTAAGAGAATGAAACTATAAAATGTATGTGGAGGAGAAAGTGCTTTATAAACTCTAAAGTATTAGATAAGCTATGATGCTTTTTAGTAACCAAAAAGGAAAAACAAAACTGCTCAAGTTATGTCCTCTATTTTAGAAACTTTCATACTAGCAATTTTATTAATTAGTACCATAGTAACTTCAGTACCTTAGTAAAGGTGGTACTTTAGCAACTTTGGTGATTTAGCAACTCCGTCCTGAGACTTGTTTTCAGAGAATTGTATGGTTTGATCCTCTGTTAATCAGAAATTCACTTTGTCAGCTGACCCAGAAAGTCCCTGCTCTGTTTCATAGGCCGCCGAGCAAGACGATCAGAGTGCATCCTGCTGCACCAGGAATTCCATGCTGGGCTTAAGCACAGCCGCGCGGGCTTGCTCCCACAATCCATTTAAGTCCCTTCCTTTCCCTGCCAAAAAATCTAGAAAAATCATCAAGTCTCCTTAAACAAAGAGGGGAAGGAAGAAAGAAAAGAAAAATATCAGCTGAGAAAAGGAACAACCCTTTTAACCAAGCTTTCCTTTCGGGGCCGCAAAGCCCGACTCTTAACAAAACGTGGTGGCATCGGCAGGTGCAGAGGGTCGGTGCTGAGGGCAGAGGACCTGGAGCCTGAAGCGGTCTGGAGATCGCTCCTGCCGGCCGCGCCTGCCCGCACCTGAGTCCCCTGGGTGTGACACTCTTCCACCTGGGTCACTGTATTCCGCGCGACGCAGGCAAAGGGTCTGAAACCAGTGGCAGTGTGGCCCATCACGTTCTCAGTTCTCACCGCGTTCGCATCAGCAGTGTGCTCTCCTTGTGTACCCGGTCTATACGTGAAGGCAGAGCGTCGGCACTGGGAATCGGGCTAATCCATGGCTCCTTGTAGATCCTGGGCAGCCAGGCATGGGTTAGTTTTTAAACAATTTGAAACTCTTAAATGCTCATTGAATGACCTGCATATTTCTGGAGCTTCTTACAGGAATGAATAAAAATCAGCGAGAAGAAAAACGCCAGTCATGTGGGTGTAGAATGTCACATTTCCACTCTCTGTGTGAGTCATCCGTGAACCTCGAGGAACTGGAAACTAGAAATAAAAGAAATATTGAGAAGTGCAAAGGAAGTTTGAGGGTATTTGACTTGTAGCAACATAAACAAGTAATCTCACACCAGGTGACATGTGAATACTTGTGTTCTCATTCTCACGTGGTATTTAGAGTTGAACTACGTTAAAAGGACTGCTCTAGGCTGAATATATTTAGACAGGGTCATGATGATGAGTATGGTGATGATTAATTTTAAGAGAATTCTTGCCTTTGCCAATTGATTTTCCCTCTGGGCCATGTTTCCACCCAGGCCGTCCAAAATACAAAGGCAAAAACACATCCATCAGCCTCTGGTCACACTGAGCTCCGAGAGGCCAGCTTTCTGCATGAGTGGCCAGTGAAATCAGCTTCTCGATTTCCGAGTAGCTCCTTGTGTTCTCTTTAAAATACACCAGAGAAGAGTGTCAATGACTTTCAGTGTAACGAGGAGCAAATGTCAGAGACAGTGTGTTTTATGGCACAAGTGGAGAGTTGTGGTCATTTTCTGAAAAATGTTTTGAAAGTGAGCAGGTGCCAAGCTGGAGCCACTTGAAAGAAACTAGTTGCAGACGCCTCACTCTGCTCTCCCCAAGGACCGTGCGCTAATGATTGCAGACGGGATCAAAGGCACCGTGGGCCCGAAGGGGCTGGAGACATCTGGGAGAGCCTGCAGCGCGAGCGAGAGTCAGGCGGCAGCGGGCGGCGAGGCAGCCTCGTTGGGCGCTGACGCAGCCTCCGCGTTAGGCGCGCGGGCGGCTGGGGTCCGGCCGCAGGGCCGCCCCCCGGAGGGGAGGCCGCGTCCAGCCTGCCCACGCGGCTGCTCGAGGGGGCCGCGCCGAGCACACCGNGCCTCGTTGGGCGCTGACGCAGCCTCCGCGTTAGGCGCGCGGGCGGCTGGGGTCCGGCCGCAGGGCCGCCCCCCGGAGGGGAGGCCGCGTCCAGCCTGCCCACGCGGCTGCTCGAGGGGGCCGCGCCGAGCACACCGGGGAGCGCTGCTGCAGACAGAGCCCGCGACGCGTCGTGAGGAGGGGACGCAGCCCGGACAGGCCCCGGACAGGCCCCTTTCCGCACGGCCCGCACCCTGGCAAGGCCTTTGGGCCACGGTCACAATGAACAGGCCGGCGCCGCCCGGCCAGCCTCTCGGAACCCGGGTGTCGGGCAGCGGGGCCCGGGCCCGAGGGCGGCGCCGGCCGCGCAGGCGGGGAGGGAAGAGCCAGTCCCGTGTCGCCAGGAGCGCGGCCGGCCGCGGGCCTCCCCGCCTCCCGAGGGCCCCCGGCCTCGCCCGCCTGCCGCCCGGCTTGGGCAGCTCCCCGCAGAACAGCCCAGGCCCTGCGGCGCGCTGCTCCTGCGTCCCGGGGGCCGCCGCCCCGGGCAGGCTGTGCTGCCCAGGGACGGGCACCCGCGGGCAGACCCGGCTGCCGTCNAAATAAATAGATTTGCAGCTGTATAGGGGTTGTGGAAGAAAATACATTGAATCCTTTAAAAAATGGCATTTATCTTCATGAACAAAAGATTAGAAAACTATATTATATCTCATTTTAAAAGAGGTTAGAATGCTAGAAAACATAATGGTAACTTCATGAGAAAGCTTTAAATTATTTTTATCCTGTGTAAATCATCAAAATCTAGGTTCATATGTCAATTTGTAAGTAGATAGAATTGCAGACTTTGTATTAGAAATTACAAAAATGTAAAGATCTAGTCAAAGTGTGATGTAAAAACCTTCAAAAAGAAGGATATATTCAGAAATAAATGTAAGGCACAAATAAAATATACAGGCAAATACAAGGGTTTTAGTTTAAAATGATCATTTGGTTGGGATAGTGAGATAGTATGTACACTAGACTAAGAGAAAAGAGGAGTTGACTTTACCTTATAATTTAAGAATATAAAGATTACACATACATGAATGTATAACAATTATGTATAGAGAGAAATTATTAGAAAAAAAATTGGTAGTATTATGAAGATAAAAAATATGAGAAAATAAACATGCTAATAGCATACTTATTTCAGAAAGTAGATGTGACCTCAATATAGTTCACTAAAAATCATGAGGTTAGTACCTGACTTCATGGGAAGTGTTAATTTCCCAAGTATTAACTGGACAGTAATGCATTTTGGAGTATGTTTCAAAAAGCAGAACATAGAAGAATTCATCTGACTGCTTTGGCCACAAGCTATCAATACTTTTACTTTGGATTAATGAGTCTTTCTGCTTGTCATTATCTGACTTGCAAGAGCATCAGGAACCCGCTCACCTGGCTGATGCACCGAAATAGCTGAGATTGTGTCAGAGAAACTTGCTTCTTCTTGGAGATGCATTTCCTTATCAGACTCTAAGAGAATGAAGAAGTCTAAGTCCTATGGATTATCTGAAGGAAATCATCAATGCTTAATATTTCTATAACATTTTATAGTTTACAAAACATTATAACTTTTACAGTAAAGTCTTTCTGTTCTCTCTTCAATTTTATATTCACAAAAGACATCTAAACCATTCAATAGTTGGTTGAGCATTGTTATTGACCCATTAGAATAGATGTAGATCCTAATGATGCTATAGCTATACCAAACCAGCACTGAGTTTCTTTTATAATTTTCTGTAAAGAAGGCTGAACACCAAAGAACTGATGCTTTTGAACTGTGGTGTTGGAAAAGACTCTTGAGAGTCCCTTGGACT
>SJYV01044244.1:0-54349 GCA_006410875.1 Neotragus pygmaeus
GCCTCTGTCAGCAAAGTATTAGATGTATCAATGTATTAGATGTTGACTTTCCCCCTGTCTTTTCAACCAGGATAAAGATGTCTAAGAAGTCTTTAAAAGTGTTTCTCCCTACTTGGTTCTATATCTTCGTAGTGAGTCACATCACTATTTTCTAGCTTTCTGGATTTGATAAATGTCATTTTGTAATATGGCTAATGAGGCTGTCAGGTATTCTCTTTATTAAGAACTCTTGATAGTGTAGTATCCAAATAAAGATATTAATATGAATATTATTTCACTCACTCTACACCAGGCTCAGTGCAATAAGCCAGGATCCAGTGGAGAATAGCAGAAGCCTGGCCTTTCTGGGGCTTATTCATTCCACAATGAATAAACAGACATATCATTTAGTATCAGATAGTGACATGATAGAGAACAGAAAGTGGTAGAGAATGGAGACTCTTTCCTTTCAGTAGGAAGATCAGGAGAGACTTCTTCAATGAGGTGACTTTTGGGTAGAGAGCTGAACTGGGCAGATGTTGTTGTCTGGAAGCAGAGCATCACTTATGGAGGCCCTGTGACGAAAGCATGTCTGGCAGCAGGTCAGGGAAGTGGATGGCCAGTGTGACTGGAGGAGAGGAAACAGCTCAGAAAATGGTAGGAAACAAGGTTTGTAGAGGGTGAGACCATGAGGAATCTAGAAGTCATACAGAGTAGAATAGGAAGCCATCATAAAGTACTTAAGCTGTTTTTTATTATAGAAGCTTTCACCCGTATGCAGAAGTATAGAGAATGGAATAGTGAAGTGTCATCACCCAGATTTTCAAGCTGTCGGCATATGACCATCTTGCTTCATCATCCTGTCCCCTGCCCCAGAGGATTTTGCAGCAAGTCCCATACGTCATTTCATTGTATTTCATTGTTTGTCTCTAAGTGATAAGGTCCTTTTTAAAAGTTAAACCACAGTATATTTATCACATGTAAAAATTGTCAGTAGCTCCTTAATATCATCAAATATCTAGTCAGTATTCAGATTTGCCCAGTTGAGTAATACACGTATGTATATGATGTATATGCATTTGTTTATTTTTGTAGCTGTAGATGTGTGAATATGTATATGTAAATTTGTGTATATGTATATGTTTATTTTTAAAGTTCATTTTCTTAAATTGGGATCCAAACAAGGTACTAAGTGCATCTTCACCAGATTCCATAGAGTGATCCTCCATCCCCACTGTTTCCTATAGACTAGTAGTTAGATCTAGAGATTTGGTTAGATTCATGTTTGATTTTTGAGAGGCCAGAATTCTTGGATGATGTGGTATGTCCTATTGCATCACATCAAGGCACAAAATGTCTGCTGTTATGCTTTATTTTTGTAACGATATAATGAACTTCCTGAGGTACAGTTCATACAAGAAAGATAGAATAAATGCTTGATTCTTCCCCTTTATCTACCCTGGTGAGTTTTGATTAGGAATTACATATCTGACTTACATTTTAAGATCACTCTGGTTGCTCTGTGGAGAATAGACTGAAGAGGGTGTGAGGCGTAACAGCTGGCTGTGTATCCTTAACATCTATTTTTCTCTTTCCTCATTGGTAAGAGAATCACAAATTTTGATTGGATTCATAGCTGCTGGAGATAAAAGGTTTCATTTCCCCAGCCTTCTTTGTAGCTGCTGTGTCTACGTGTTGGCCAGTGACATGAGCAGAACTTCTAACACATGTACTTGATGCAAGCTGACCCAGTGGGAGGAGTGAGGAAGGGAACCAGGAACTCAGTTTTATATGTTAAGTTTAAATTTCCCTTTAGACATCCAAGTAGAAATATCAAGGAAGCAGTTGGACACAATGGTCTTCAGTAAAGGGGAAGTGTTGGGGCTGCAGGCAAACATTTAGAAATCATAAATCATAAATGTAAGTACCACCCTTGGTAGTCAGCAGAGTATGATGCTAAGAAGAGGTAGCCGTGAAGTAGGAGGGAAACCCAGAGACTGCAGTGCTTCATAGTCTAGATGGATTGTTGTTTTTCAGTCACTGAGTTGTGCCTAACTCTTTGCAACTCCATGGACTGTAAGCCCACCAGGCTCCTCTGTTTTCCAGAGTTTGCTCACATTCGTGTCCGTCAAGTTGATGATGCTATCTATCTCTTCCTCCACCCCTTCTCCTTTTGCCTTCAGTCTTTCCCAGCAGGAGGGCCTTTTCCAATGAATCAGCTCTTCACATCATGTGGCCAACATATTGGAGCTTCAGTTTTAGCAACAGTTCTTCCAATGAAGTTTTGCGGTCGATTTCCTTTAGAATCGACTGGTTTGATCTCCTTACTGTCCAAGGGACTCTCCAGAGCCTTCTCCAGCACAACAATTCAAAAGCATCAGTTCTTCAGTGTTCAGCCTTCTTTACTATCCAGCTCTCACATCTGTACATACTAGAAAAACCATAGCTTTGACTACACAGACCTTTGTCAGCAAAGTGATATCTCTGCTTTTTAATATGCTATCTAGGTTTGTCATAGCTTTCCTTCCAAGGAGCAGCATCTTTTAATTTCATGGCTGCAGTCACCATTCACAGTGATTTTGGAGCCCCCCAAATAAACTTTACCACTGCTTCACTTTTTCACCTTCTTTTTGCCTTGAAGTGAAGGGACCAGATGCCATGATCTTAGTTTTTTGAATGTTAAGTTTCAAGCCAGCTTTTTCACTCTCCTCCTTCACCGTTATCAAGAGGCTCTTTAGTTCCTCTTTACTTTCTGCCATTAGAGTGGTATCATCTACATACCTGAAGTTGTTGGTACCTCTCCCAGCAGTCTTGATTTCAGCTTGTGATTCATCCAGCCTGAAATTTCATACAATGTACCCTGCATAGAAGTTAAATAAGCAGGGTGACAATATACAGCCTTGTTGCACTCCTTTCCCAATTTGAACCAGTCCATTGTTCCATGTTAGGTTATAACTGTTGCTTCTTGACCTGCACACAGGTTTCTCAGGAGATAGGTGAAGTGGTCTGTTATTCTCATCTCTTTAAGAATTTTTTACAGTTTATTGTGATCCACACAGCCAGAGGCCTTAGTGTAGTCAATAGATAAAGTTTATTAAAAAAGAAGCACTAAAATATTTATGACATTTTGACTCCACTTGTTTGACTTACTATGACTAGAATGCTAGATTTCTAATTAAAACAATAGATATGCAACAAACAACAAAGATTTACTCTATAGCACAGAGAACTGTAATCAAGATTTTGTATTAACATATTGGTTCAGTTCAGTCACGCAGTCGTATCCGACTCTTTGTGACCCCATGAACTGCAGCATGCCAGGCCTCCCTGTCCATCACCAACTCCAGGAGTTTACGCAAACTTATGTCTATTGAGTCGGTGATGCCAACTAATCATCTCATCCTCTGTCATCCCCTTTTCCTCCTGCCTTCAATCTTTCCCAACATCAGGGTGTTTTCAAGTGAGTCAGCTCTTTGCATCAGGTGGCCAAAATATTGGAGTTTCAGGTTCATCATCAGTCCTTCCAATAAACACCCAGGACTGATTTCCTTTAGGATGGACTGGTTGGATCTCCTTGCAGTCCAAGGGACTCTCAAGAGTCTTCTCCAACACCACAGTTCAATAGCATCAATTCTTCAGCACTCAGCTTTCTTTATAGTCCAACTCTCACTTCCATACATGACTACTGGAAAAACCGTAGCCTTGACTAGATGGACCTTTGTTGACAAAGTAATTTCTCTGCTTTTTAAAATGCTGTCTAGGGTGGTCATAACTTTCCTTCCAAGGAGTAAGTGTCTTTTAATTTCATGGCTGCAATCACCATATGCAGTGATTTTGAAGCCCCCCAAAATAAAGCCAGCCACTGTTTCCACTGTTCCCCATCTAATTGCCATGAAGTGATGGGACCGGATGACATGATCTTAATTTTCTGAATGTTGAGCATTAAGCCAACATTTTTGCTCTCCTCTTTCACTTTCATCAAAGGCTCTTTAGTTCTTCTTCACTTTCTGCCATAAGAGTGATGTCACCTGCATATCTGAGGTTATTGATATTTCTCCCGGAAATCTTGATTCCAGCTTGTGCTTCCTCCAGCCCAGCATTTCTCATGATGTACTCTGCATATAAGTTAAATAAGTAGGGTGACAATATACAGCCTTGAAGTACTCCTTTTCCTATTTGGAACCAGTCTGTTATTCCATGTCTTGTTCTAACTGTTGCTTCCTGACCTGCATACAGGTTTCTCAAGAGGCAGGTCAGGTGGTCTGGTATTCCCATCTCTTTCAAAAATTTCCACAGTTTATTGTGATCTACACAATCAAAGGCTTTGGCATAGTCAATAAAGTAGAAATAGATGTTTTTCTGGAACTCTCTTGCTTTTTCCATGATCCAGCGGATGTTGGTAATTTGATCTCTCTTTTCTAAAACCAGCTTGAACATCTGGAAATTCACAATTCACATATTGCTGAAGCCTGGCTTGGAGAATTTTGAGTGTTACTTTTCTAGCGTGTGAGATGAGTGCAGTTGCGCGGTAGTTTGATCATTCTTTGTCATTGCCTTTCTTTGGGATTGGAATGAAAACTGACCTTTTGCAGTCCTGTGGGCACTGCTGAGTTTTCCAAATTTGCTGGCATCTTGAGTGCAGCACTTTCACAGCATCATCTTTTAGGATTTGAAATAGCTCAACCGGAATTCCATCACCTCCACTAGCTTTGTTTGTAGTGATGCTTCCTAAGGCCCATGTGACTTCAGGCTCCAGGATGTGTGGCTCTAGGTGAGTGATCACACCATCATGATTATCTAGGTCGTGAAGATCTTTTTTGTATAGTTCTGTGTATTCTTGCCACCTCTTCTTAATATCTTCTGCTTCTGTTAGGTCCATACCATTTCTGTCCTTTAGTGAGTCCATATTTGCATGAAATGTTCCCTCGGTATCTCTGATTTTCTTGAAGAGAGCTCTAGTCTTTCCTATTCTCTTGTTTTCCTCTGTTTCTTTGCATTGATTGCTGAGGAAGACTTTCTTATCTCTCTTTGCTATTCTTTGGAACTCTGCATTCAAATGGACATATCTTTCCTTTTCTCTTTTGCTTTTCATTTCTCTTCTTTTCACAGCTATATTTGTAGGGCCTTCTCAGACAGCCATTTTGCTTTTTTGCATTTCTTTGTCTTGGGGATGGTCTTGATCCCTAATAACTTATAATGGAAAATAACCTGAAAAATAATATATGTGTATATGTATAACTGAATCAACTTGTTGTGCACCTGAAATATTGTAAGTCAACTCTAGTTCAATAAAATCAATTTATTATGAAAAAAATAAGTAATCCACTGTGCCCAAAGCTATTAAAAATAGAATAAAGCAAGGATGTGGACTTAGCCTTTGGTTTTGGCAAAGTCATTAGTGACCTCGGTGAGAATAGTTTCTGTGGAATGTTGGGTACAGAAGCCTGATGTGGTGGGTAGAAGAAAGAGTGGAAAATGAGGAGATGGTGATATTGAGTATAAATAACACCACTGAGGAGTTTTGCTATAAAGAGTAATTGAAAATGGGGCAGTAGCTAGAGGTGGGTGTTGAAATTGAGGGTTGTTCATTTAATCTTTAAGATGAGGCTATTTAGGCATTGTTATAAGCTGATGTTTATGAAAGAGACTTAAGCATTGTTATAAGCTGATGTTTATTTAAGCTATTTAAGCATTGTTATAAGCTGTGAATATTCAATGAAGAGAGAAAATTGCTGCTTTGGGAAAATCCTGAGGTGAATAAGAAGGTTGATCTAGTATTCAAGGCAAGAAGTTGATCTTAGATAAGAACAGGAGTGAAGGCAGAGTATATGGACTTAGATATAGGTAGACTGGTAGATTTAAGGTAACTTAGCAAAAAAGCTCAAGAGGATATTAATTACCTTAAATGGATGATTTGTATATAAATCATGAGGTAACCACATTGTTGTTATATAGTAATGATAAAAGTGATCAAAATAAATTCGAAATTCCTTGTGTGTCTTCACAAGCCAAAGGTCAGAGGTTATTCCCTTTTAATAGATGGAAAAGTGTAGGTGCCCCTAGGAAGCTGGGACCTCAGCTAAATCATATGAAGACTCAAGACTTATAGAGCATAAGGCTCATGAGACCTGATTAGCCTTGTTTTTAAATTGATTGGGACTTGAGAACTGATTCTTCCCTTTAGAAAGGTGAATTTCAGATTGAGAATATACTATAAAGTAGTTTTAACTGGATAGGAAATTTATAATGTTTTTCAAGGACAGTGAGTATTAGATGTGCTGAGTCCTAATCATACCTGGTTTTACTGTGTGAGCCATTCCACCTCAAGTTTAGGAGTGGAGAAAAGGCAGAAAGAGGATTGTGAGGGCTTAAACATGGACTGAGCTCACTCTTGAATGCCTGGGGAGTTGTTTGCTGCAGTAGAAGACATCATTTTTCTTTGCCTAAGACATTAAAAGACAGAATTATTGCCACATTTGCCTTCTGTCATGGAGCTAATATAAAATCAAGATTCATTCTTTCCACTTCTCAGAGTCAAATCTGCCACTTTCGTATTCCACTGCATTTTTTTCCCCCTAAGTTTGGAGGATAGGCATGTTGGAAGGAAGGCTAATGGACAAAAAACTGGATTGGAAATTTCATCTGGAGACCATTTAGCATTTTTAGGATGTAAAGTAATTCATGACTAAGTCTCTCATAGTAGAGGAGAAAGAGTGTGGAATAAATATTTTGGTTCTGAATGGTGACCTGGTTGCTCTGAATTTAAGTACAGTGGAAGGAAGTACATCAGCTAAAGCACTTGCTTAGCTTGCAGGCTGACAGATCCTCCCAAGTCACAACAAATGGATTAATTTTAAGCCAATAGAGCAATATATAATTGTATATTATATAATCTAATATAGTCATCTTAAATATAGAACTTTAGTGATTAGAATACATTTTTAAGGAGTTGTGTGAAGAATTTCTTCATATTCTTTTATGTGAATTGATTATGAAAAAGTATATAATCCTGATAAAATTTCAAATCTTCTTCATTGGGAAATTTGAAAAGATTTGAACATATCCCTGTGAATATTTCAACTAGCCTCCTATACTATTTTCAGCTGTCTTCAATTCCTTATAGAACAAGACAGAGAAATATGTAAATATAAAAAAACATTACTTGCGGATCACCTCTCTTCGTGGATTCAGCAGCATCTTTTGTTCTCTCTGTCAAAGCCTCAGTTAATATTAAGTTTCCACATATGCCAGCAGCTTTCCAGTTTCTAATTCCCAACAAAACCTTTGCTTGCTGGGTTTGATCTCCTAAGAAAAAGTAAAAACAGTACTTACCTCTTTAGGATTCTGATGTAATCAGACTAGACTGTTTCATTGTTGAATTCTGTGGAGTTTTCTAGGATCAAGTATGCTTCATGTGACTTGTACTTCCTTATATCTGAATGGCATAATTTTTGAGCCTGCTATTACTGTGCAGAAACCAGAATCAGTTGAAAAACTAGGAGTCCAATTCATGAAATTTAAATGCATTTCATGAATAGTTCCCACTAATTTTCATGACTTGCTCTGAATAGGATCTTAATGTTAGGATCTGGATGTTTGCAACTCCCTTCACCAGGATCACTGCATTTCTAGATCTTACGTGACTGGGTACTTCCCTATTCAGGTCTCTATCCAGAGGTCACATCCTCAGGGAGGCCTTCTTGGCTGTTCTGACCTAAAGCAGCCCCTTCCTGTGTTGTCATTTCACCATTTTATTTTCTTTGAAGTCCTTGTTGTTTTCCAAAATTACCCTGTTCTATTATTATCATCATTAATTACCAGGATTACCATTATTATCCTAACAAGAGTACATAAATTGAGTTTTTCCTACATGCCCTGTGCAAATCATTGTGTTTTATGCAACATTTTTGTAATGACAACCAACATTCATTGAATATTTACTACTCACCAAGCACTAGGCTAAGCATTTATTGTACTAAGCCAGGTCGGTGTCATCTCTTGCTTGGACTGCTGCAGTGGCTTTCTAACTGGCCACCCTTTTTTCATCTTAGCCTCCTTACGGTTCATTGCCTACGTAGCAGCTAGTCACTCTTCTAAAACACAAGTCAGGTGCATCACGATCAGCTTTCAGCATCATTCATATGTTTGGCCGTCCTCAGGTTCTCCCAGTGGCTTACAAGCTCCTATGTCATCTGGCCTCCCACCGCTTCCTTGCTGTATCTCTAACCTCTCCTTGCCTTTTTCCCCTCTGGCCACAGTCTCTGAAGCATCCTTTGCTCAAATTACCACCCACCCCCACGGTGTCCTTTCTCTCTTCACTTAGGTTTCTGCTGAAATATCACCTTCTCATAGAGGCCTTTCCCACTCACTTATACCTCATTTCTCTTCACTCTGCATATTACTCATTTGTCTGTCTTCAGTAAATACCTGTTGAGTGTTTGCTAAATACCAGGTCCTATTCTCAACACAGGGTTTGTGAAGTCAGTACAATGGGCAGAATCCCTGTTGGCATGGAGATATGGAGTAGGCATAAAATAGACAAAATAAATAGGAAGCACGTAAGGTCCCTTTGGGAAAGCTAAAGCGAACGAAAGGCTCAGGTTGATGGGACAGGAGAGGGAGAGTTAAGTTTACCGTAGGGCAGTCGGGGGAGGCCTAGGGGAGACAGTGGACATTCTGCAAAGTCCTGAAGAAAGTGAGGGAGTGAGCGATGTGAATAACTGCATGGAAGCGTGTTCTGGATGGAAGGAACATTGAATTTGAAGGCTCTGAAGGGAGACCATGTCTAAAATACTCAAGGAGCAGCAGCCAAGGCTGGAGGACGGGAGCCAGTGGGGGAGGGAGGTATGGCTAGAGAAGTGACAGGGGTGCCAGACAGTAGCACTCAGCGCACCCCGCCCCTCTGTTGGCGAGATTTGGAACAGAGGAGCCTCCCGAGCTGACATGTCTGACCCTCGTGTGAAAAATAGACCTTTGGGGAGCAAGGCTTGAAATAAAGGGTCCAGTTAGTCCTGAAAAGATTGGAGAGCGTAAGGTCAGATCAGGATGGCAGAGTAGAGATAGTGAGATCTAATTGTGGTCTAGATATATTTTGAAGTTCAGTCCTATATGTTTACTAAGAAATTGAGAAATAGAGCAATCAAGGATGTCTGATGCCAAGATATTAAATCCAGGCCTCTGGAAGGATGTAGATGCCAGTACCGAGACGGGGAGGCAGTAAAGGGACAGATTTAAAGTGGAAAGAAGGTCATGATCAGGACCTCAGTTAGCATTGTGGAGCTCTTGTGGGCATGAGAAAAGGCTGCTCCTGTAGACTGATTCAGTAGGCACTGTCAGAGTGAACTGGATTTCAGGCCCCATTCTTTCCCTTGGCAGGGCCTCTCTGTGCACAGTTGTAGGCAATGGCATTAGTCAGGGACTTTGTTCTGGGCCATGGTAAGTTTGTAGCCATTGAGATGCTGACTGGGCTGCTGCATGAGAGTTTGGAGTTCAGGGAGGCAGAGAGACTGCAGATTTAAAGCTGTGTCGTCCATGGGGTTGTTCGCAAAGAGTCGGACACGACTGAGCGACTTCACTTTCACTTTTCACTTTCATGCATTGGAGAAGGAAATGGCAACCCACTCCAGTGTTCTTGCCCGGAGAATCCCAGGGATGGGGGAGCCTGGTGGGCTGCAGTCTATGGGGTCGCACAGAGCCAGACACTACTGAAGTGATTTAGCAGCAGCAGCAGCAACGTGAGACCACTCCTAGCTGTTTTATCTTTATATATTTTTTATATATTTGTTTATGTATTACATTGTACATTAGATATGCTTTATTTACTCATTCATTGTCTCCACCATCACTGTGTAAGCTTGAGGTGATCCATGTCTGTGTTTACTACTCAGTTGTACACCCAGAGCCAGCTCAGTGCATGGCACCTGAACACTGATTAACATGGTTGGATGAATACACTAATTGGGAGTACCACTGCTTTCTACTGGTCCTGTGGGTTTCATGAAATTGAGTGCATGGCCTTAAGGTCTAATTGTCAGTTTGTCACACATTCCGGTTTTCTGCTCAGTACTTCAAGTCCAAAGAGGTTTTAAAACCCTCACCACTGAAAACCATTTGTTATGTGATTACCAAAAGGAAACTTGAGTTCCAAGAGGCCATAATACTTAACCAGGATTGCCTTTCAGCCAAAAACACACACTAAAATGATGGGGAAACTTGAAGGAAAATGATCCTGGTTTAGATAGAAAATTCCTTTCACGGTGGTTCTGAGCTTCTGGCCTGTTCTTGAGGGGACTGTTAACACTTCGCTTTCACGTTTAGGTTTGTTTGTTGGTGAGGGTTTACTTTTAATTTTGGTGCATTGAGGGTAAGAGTTCCAATTTTATGAGAGGAGGTAAAGGGTGACTTGATTCAGTACTTCTGTTGCATTTATGCATTTAAACTTAAGACAGGGGAAGATAGATGCCCAAGACCTTAGCATTTTTATTTGGAATGGTCAGTAATGGCTTTGCACATGAGATGAGGTTTGAAATGACTCTGTGTTCTTATCTATTGTTGTATAATGACAGACCACTCCCAAATTCAAGTTATCAAGGCTCATAAGACTATTGTTTAGCTAAACTTGATGGGATCCACTCATGAGTTGAGTAAGCAACTGCTTAACTTGGCCGGGCTCTCTCACATATCTGGTGCCTCAGTCTAGTCTAGCATGGCCCTGGCTGGGATAACTGAGCTGCCATCCTGCAGCAGGCTAGACCAGACTTACTTACGTGGCATGATTTCAAGAGCTAGACCAGAAATGCCCAAAACTTCTTGAGGCTTTAGCCTGGACCTGGCATAGCATACCTTCTACCAAATTCCATTGGTCAGAACATAGTTGAAGAAATAGACTCCACTCATGATGGAGAAGCTGTACAGTCATATTGCAAGAGTGTGGTTAGAGACCATTAATTGGAGCTATCAGTCTAATAGATGGCTTGAAGGATAAGTAGGTAGGGTTTAGAAGGAGGATATGAAGTTACTGGTGTGAACCTCCTCTGGTCTAAAGAAGAATGCACCTCAACTGTCCTGCATCCCACCTCCCTAATGTCTGAGAAACACAAGAAGTATAAGCTTCTCTATTGGCTTATAGGTTTTAATTAATCTCATTGGATTTTAATTAATCCCATTGAAAGTACATCTTTCTTGAGAAGGTTTCATAAAATATATATATACACATATACTACACTATTTTCCAAGATGCTTGGTGTATAGCCATATTTCTTGTAGTTATCTTGATCATGTTGGTGTTTTCACAAGTAATGATTGTCTCCTTCTCTTGTAGGATTATGCCCATATGTTGACCTGTGTTACTGAAAGAGAAAAGTTTATTGTGCCCATCAAAGCTAGAGGTGCACGAGCCATCATAGATTTTCCTGACAAGCTGAATTTTTCCACTTGCCCTGTCAAATACAGCACTCAGAAGATCCTGCTGGTACGAAACATCGGCAACAAAGATTCTGTGTTTCACATCAAAACTCATAGGTATGCATTCCTTCAGCTCTTGGTTTTGATTGATTCTAGCTAAATCTATTCCACACATGTAATTTCCCAGAGTAGCTGTCAAGATGCAACTGCTTATTACAATCTTTGGTTGCAACGATGGGAGACCTCCTTGATATGGGGCAGACTTCCTCTTCATCCCATGAGAAAACCAAAATTCAAGATTACCTGTTTGGGTAAGGTGGTTTTCTGAAATTCTGGGTAAGAGACTGAGCAATAGAGAGATTGTATTACTTGCTCAAGAGTGCACAGCTAGTAAGCGAAGGTGTTCAACGTTAATCTGTTTATTTATTTGATAGCTACAGTGTAGTAGACAGTGAGAGAGTACAAATATGGCCTTCAAGGACCTCTCTTATAAGGCAGGAAGGTGAAGGTGAAGTCACTCAGTAGTGTCCAACTCTGCGACCCTGTGGACTGTAACCTACTAGGCTTCTCCATCCATAGAATTCTCCAGGCAAGAATACTGGAGTGGATTGCCATTTCCTTCTCCAGGGGATCTTCCCGACCCAGGGATCGAACGTGGGTCTCCCGCATTGGAGGCAGACGCTTTAACCTCTGAGCCACCCACCTGCAATGCAGGAAAGAACAGTTGTTATGGGACATGAAAATGCTGGCTGATCAGCAGGACCATAATAAGAGTGGCCAGCTTCGGAAGACAGGAGGCAGAAAGTCAAGTTCTTTTCTGTGGCTTTTTGAAAAATAGTGCAGATCCTGGGCTGAATCATGAATTCATTTTCATAAGGGCTTTATCTATGGAATCCTTTGCTAGTTTAAGGATACATCTCTTCAGGCATTTACTTCTGCCTGGTTACCAAAGGTTAGACCACATAGACTGCCTTTCTGGGAATTTCTTGGCTTAGGGTTTCCTAGACTGAGTGTGTATGTCCAAACCCCAAACCTGTAGAAGACACATGTCCAGTATGAATTCCCTCAGTTCAGTTCAGTTCAGTTCAGTCGCTCAGTCGTGTCTGACTCTTTGTGACCCCCATGAATCTCAGCACGCCAGGCCTCCCTGTTCATCACCAACTCCTGGAGTTCACTCAGACTCGTGTCCATCGAGTCAGTGATGCCATCCAGCCATGCCATCCTTGGTCGTCCCCTTCTCCTCCTGCCCCCAATCCCTCCCAGCATCAGGGTCTTTTCCAGTGAGTCAACTCTTCGCATGAGGTGGCCAAAGTACTGGAGTTTCAGCTTCAGCATCATTCCCTCCAAAGAAATCCCAGGGCTGATCTCCTTCAGAATGGACTGGTTGGATCCCCTTGCTGGCTGATTAGCAGGACCATAAGAGTGGCTAGCTTGGGAAGACAGGAGACAGAAGCTCAACTTCTTTTCTGTGGCTTTTTGAAAAATAGTGCAGATCCTGGGCTGAATCATGAATTCATTTTCATAAGGGCTTTATCTGTGGAATCCTTTGCTAGTTTAAGAATACATCTCTTCGGACATTTACTTCTGCTGGTTAGACCACATAGACTGCCTTTCTGGGAATTTCTTGGCTTAGGGTTTCCTGGACTGAGCATGTATGTCCAAACCCCAAACCTGTAGAAGACACATGTCCAATATGAATTGCCTAGAGTCCCTCTTTCCCTCCCTCGGAACCAAGGTAGACATTTTTCCTTGTGCTAATGTTTTGGTAGCCTTTGACGTTTCTCAGGTTTATGTGGGGATTTTGTTATCAGTCCCCCTGACTTCACCATCCCAAGACCTTGTCTCCTGCTTTGGCAGGGCTGTTAAAACGCAGGCTTCAAGGGCTCAGTAGCCTACCACACTGGTTCTTATTTTCCTGAGGATTTGAATCCTGTGGGCTTGCTTTTTCTTTCTTTCTTTTTACATGCTTAGCTACACATTTACATAAGTTATTTTTTTAATCCAGACTTCCTAGGTATTTTCTGCGGGAGAGTTTTCAGGTTACTTGGTCTGCTGTGTTATAAGTAGCAGGGATGCCATAATACAGGTTGAGGCACATCCCACAGGAGGGAATTCGTGCTTATTCTTACATGTGTCCCAGGAGCATCACTATCTGTAAACCAGTTCATGTAGATTCAAGTTTCTGTCTGGTATCATTTGTTCCTGGCTGAAATCTACTTTAATATTTCTTGTAGCCCAAATCTAGTGGATATTCTATTGGTTTTTGTCTACCTGAAGAAAAAGCATAATTGTCTTCATTTTTGAAAGGTTTTTTCTCTATAGAATTGTGAATTCTGTATACATTTGATGAATATAAAATCGTATATATACATTTTTTAGTACTGGAAAGATGTCACTTTATTGGCTTTTGGCTTACATTTTTCTAATGAGATTTTAGAGATTTCTAGCTTTGTTCATCTATAGGTCTATAGGTAATTATATCTTTGTCTTGGGCTACCTTAAAGATTTCTGAAGATATTTGGTTTCTAGCAGTTTAATGTATGGCAAAGCCAATAGAGTATTGTAAAGTAAAATAAAGTAAAAAAAAAAAAGTGATGAATCTAGGTGTGGAATTTGTTTTTGGTTATTTTTTTGTTTTAAGAATTTTATTTTGCTTTTATTTTGTTTTGCTTTTAATCCTGCATGACATTCTCTGAGCTTCTTGGATCTTTCACTATTTTTGGAAAATATCAGCTATTATCTCTTCAAATATGTCCTTTGCTTTTGCTCCATCCTCTTTCATCATTTCTTCTGCTTGTAGGAATGCTCCGTCTGCCACAGGTGAACTCCTCAGCACATGTCTCATCTTAATTAGGAAAAGGGCATTGCCCATTTTTGTTTGCCCTGAAATGTCAGCTCTCTAATGGGTTTGAGAAAAACTTGTGATTTTTTAGTTTATCTGTTTTTTTTTTTTTCATTGTTAGGGTAGGAGAAACACTCTTTCAAGCTTTCTTCCTCCTGGGTGGAAGCAGGACTCTGACCCACTTTAGATAAATCAGTCAGCAGAAGCAAAGGAAAAACTCTTGTAAATCAGTGTCTGCTCAGGTTGTCAAAGTACTTATAAAGCTTCTGTTTGCATTTTGTGGTGAGACTCATATTTTGATTGAAGGGAAGGGAGCAGGTTGTTCAACTGGCTCACTGTCACTTAGAAAGAACCAATGTCTTTACATTAAGAAAAAAGACCCTTCATAACTGCCATCCATAATACACGTTAAAAACTTCCTGTTACATTGATAATGTTCCAGTGGAAGAGAGAATCCACATAAGGTGGAAAAACAAACACAGGCAGCATATCTTCCTGAATTGTTTGGCTGAATCTTCACAACTACACGTAAATGGCAATACATTCATATAAAGTAAAACGAAATCACAGATTTAATAGTATGAAGTTGTAGGAAAAGATCTAAAATTTTTGTATCCATACAACTGAAAGTGAATCATAATGTAGAAGCAATTCTAAGGTAACATGGTGAGCTAACTCACGGACTAGCCGGGAATCATAATGACATTAGAAACTCATAGTCCCACATTTTAATTTTACAGATGAAAGAAGTAAGGTCTGAGAAGGAAAATGACCTATTCAAGTTCTCCCAGTAAGTTAATAATAAAACTTGGATTAAAACCCAACATGGGCCAGTTCTGGCCTTTTTTACCTTAAGATCCATTCCTCGCCCTTCCAGACTTTGCTTAGCATCAGTGTTGGGCTGTGTTAGCCACCCTAGCCTGCAGACCTGCTGGATGCCAGCTGTGTTTGTCCAGGGTGGGTGGGAACTAGAAGGAGGTTGGAGAGTGGGAAGAAGTCACAGTATTTCTCTTTTTCCCTCTCTGACTTCAGTAGAGTCCCCAGCAAAGCAGCTGCATCTCCTCCACCGTTCTAGCTCCTGTCACACAGACCTGCCATGGTTCTAACTTCCACCCGGTCCCCAGGATCTGCTAACACTTCCTCCTCTCCTTTGTCTCCAGTCCAGTGATGGAAGTGCCTTACTGCTGTTATCAATCCCTGAGCTTGTTTACCATCTCTATATAATCAAATCTTTCAGTTGAATTTCCTGTTCATTTTTGTTTTCCTGTGTAGATTCTGCACCAAATTGTACTTTTATATTCTTTCCTCTAAATGTGTGTATTCCAACCATGATGTCGATTCTGTGAGTAACTTCCAAATCCTTCCAATAAATCCCTTCTGTCTAAGTTAGCCAGAACTGATTTCTGAAGAATGCAGCTGATTTTGTGATCACATTGTGTTAAATCTGAATGTCTGGGGAGATCCCCTGATGACTGTTCTAAAAAATGTGTAGGTGATTATGTTGCCCAGGCAGGACTGAGGACCCCTCTGTCATTGACAACATGATTCTCATCAGACATAGTGGAGCAGTAATAGTTTGGGAAGTCAAAAAGTCTTGCTTCTTTTATGGTCATTATACAGTTAGAAATATCTCTCAGGGAATTGTTTAAAAAAAGCAAATCATATTATTTTCATTGAAATAATAGTTTAATTAATGGCTAAGTTTATAAATAGGTTCATATAAATAACAAAAAATAAAACTCTCTTTATGTGTCTGTTGCTTCCATTAGAATATGAGCTTCTCAAATGCAAGGATTTTATCTCTTTTCATTTGTATGTCCCCAGCATCTAGCAAAGTGTCTAAAATAAATAAGTGCTCAATAAATGTTTATAGGATGCCTAACCAACAGTATATCACAACAACAGAGCTACAACTATAAACCTCTACAATAATTTAAAATAAAAAACATGTTCCAAGTACAATAAAAGAGGCATAATGTTTTTTTATACTATAAAAGGAGCCTCAATGTGCTGTAAAATATACAGAGAACACAAACAATAACTTTTCAACTTTATTACAGATTTGACCTAAAACTCTTGTAGATACCAGAATAACTTTTACTATTAAAGTAGGATTAATTTTGGAAGGTGAAATAAAAAGAATGAAGAAGCAATTTCAAAATCTAAAATCTCAGTTTAGGAATCAATTAATAAGATTCTCTAAAGGAAAAAAATACTAATTTTATATTCAGTGTTTAATATAATACAATCAATATTTAGTCTTCTGCTAAAATATTGAATCATTTGGATGGGATCATTTTAGTTCTTACGAGCAGTTCATAGTGAATTGAACAAAAACTCAAAATCTTTCTCATGGCTCATGAGTTTTCACAAACCTGAATTCCTCCCCTGATCAAGTATGCAGTATTAATGAAGATGTGATTTCAAAACCAGACATTCTGGTAGACAGAGCCAGCCTTTTACCCTGGAGGAACAGCACCTTTTACCTCTTTGTAAGATCATTTTCTGGTACTTGGTATTCTCTAGCCTTTTCAGTCTGTCTGCCTTTAGTAAAATGAAGTACAGAATCAAATTATAGACATGTTTAAGCACCAGAACTTAACACGCTCTCTCCAATTAATGTGTGATTTATTGAGGAAGCTTAGGCAGCTCTAAGTAGCAACGGCTCTCCCACGTGACTTTCTAACCACTGAAGAAGTCTAGTGTAATATAAGCCCAACAATTAGCACAGAAAGGAAGAAACTGTTACCACTCTTTAGAATTAGAATTTCTAGAGGTCCTAAGAAGAGTCCCTTTGTCCATAGAAAATTAACTTAGGTTCTGTAATGTAATTCTAATTCATTCCAAAGCTGTTATTTTGCTACTGAGAAATGTTTGAAAAGAAAATGAAAACACAGTATAGGAAGAAAAATATTAGGAACTAGGGAAGCAGAGATAGAAGAAAATACTACAGTGTTTTTCTCAAAGCCAGGAAGCTGGGGCCAGTTCTTGATTCTTTCTGAGCCCTTAAGAAAGGAAAGAACTTTAAAAACAGTAAGAGTCATCTTCATCTCCCATCAAGTAGAAATTCTTGAGATACCAGAAGTCTGCTCCTTCCATATTCCACCAAAATGGTAGAAAGACTAAGTAAAAATTAGATATATTTTAAATTTCCCTTTAAAAGTTGATTATAATTCAACATGTTTTGAGAGGCTCTTATGAGTAAATAACTGTGCATGGGCTGGTGAGAGGCACAAAGGTAAATCTAACCAGGTGGTTTCCACGTGCAGGGGGGGACATAGGGAGAACTTGAACTTGAGGGCAGGCTTCCATCCCTGCTGTACCACTCACTAGTTGGGTAGCTTTGGGCTGGTTGCATGTGCTTTTAGAGCAAACATTTCTCATGTCTAAAATGCAAATAACAGGACCTGCTTTCTCAAGGTTTTTGAGGACTAAAAGAATTGACATATATAAAATGCCTACTGTAGTATCCAGCATAGAGTACATGCTCTTGAAATTTTGTTTGCTTTCTCTTTCCTTTCAAAAGTCTCTAGCTATTGAGAGAAACAGGCATGAAAACTTATTATAGTACAAAGTAAAAAGTAAAAGTTACAGCTTCCCCTGAGAGGAAGGAGACTTTATTGATAAGAGGAAGAATCTGGAAAGATTCCATTTAAGAGGTAACTCTGAGTGTGGGCTCTGATGGGTGGTGACTTTGGAAGGAGTATGATCGGAAAAACAGTGAATGTTCCTATACAACTCAAGCATTCTGGAATGTGTCTGTAGGGGGCACTGTCTGGCTGGAAGGAAAAGGAGATGCAGTGCTGGGGAGGGTTATGGGAGAAGAGACTAAAGCCCTCCCATCCTGTGCACCCCAGCCTGATGTGAAATGTGACAGGTATACAGGACGTTTGGACAGATGTATCTGTTTCATGAGAAAGCCAAAACTGGTTGGAAACAGATTTCTTGGGACTTTAAATGTCTAGGACTTTGAACTTCATCACATAAATCACGGGGGCCACTGAAGGTGTTTGAACGAGGTGTTATGTCCTCTGTGTGTTTTTCACAATGTCTCTGGGGCACAGTGAAGGATTGAAAGGACAATGATAAACTCCTGATCTCATCTGAATTCTGAAGATCATCCTCTGTCTCCTTTTCCATCTAGGGGCTGCCAGTGAGGCAGATAAGAGTAGCAATAACAAAAATAATAACAAACATCTCTTTAGCTCTTCCTACGTGCCAAACTTATTCTAAGCACTTTACCTATGTCGGCTCCTTTAATTCTCACTACAATCCTGTGAAATAGGTGCTGTCATGACCTCATTTTGCAGATGAGGAGACTGAAGGTTGAGTAACTTACCCAAACTCATGACTGATCTGGGTTTTGAACTTATTCACATGATTGCGGTCTGATGACTACTACCTTATGGTGCCCCTACAGCAGTGCCTGGAGCTTATCCGAGGACTGGTGCTGAAGGTACAGGGGAAGGACAGACAAAGGAATGGGAAAGTAGTGAAAGAAAAGGGCAATCCAAGTAGAGAGCACCAGAGAAGATTAGCAATTGTCCATGGTAGGAAGCCCTTGAGATCCTGCAAAGATAATCTGAGGTACCACCAAGTGCTACCCAGACTGTAAGCTCCGTGCCCTCAAAGAAGAAAGGTTAGATTTTCTGAAATTAAGTTCATCATCTAAGGGAAGATTCTGAGGAATGGAGACTCTAAAAATGCTTGCATTGAAGTAAATAATCAGAAACAGCTTAGCCTGCCGGATACGTTGTCCAGCACATTACTTTGAAAAACAAGCAATTTAAAGAAGTGCAATGGACCATGGAAAGAATTAAATGGGCTGGGTTTCCTGTTTAAAAGGAAGAGCTCTGTAAGTTATTTAAGGTACATACATCACGATCAGATCCACCTTCTCTCTTACTGCTCCTTTCCAGGGCAATTAAACTCAATTATTTCCTGTTCCCAGATCTACCCTACCTCCTCATAAGGTCTCCTTGCCTAAATTCTATTTTCAAGAGACAGATAGATGTCCCCTTTCCAAATGCTCTCCATCCTTTTCCAGCTTACTCTCGCCCAGGAGGCTGACCTATTTAAGAGGTCAGTAGGCTCCTATGCCTTTGGCTTTTGGTTGGGGTCAGTCAGTGGGAACCCGAGCAGGCAATCAGACAAAGGCTATGAGGTCAAGACACTTTTCACTCTAGAGTCTTACATGTGAGGCCCCCTGGAGTGACTGTAACTCTCGACTAAAGCCCTTGAAGCCTTCTCTTAGGCCACTGGTGGGTTTCAAAACCACTCCTCCTCCTTGGGTCTTTGGGTATTTGTGCTCTTTGGTAAGCGTTCTACTGTAATAACCCTGGGTGATCATGTCGTCTCTTGTAGTTTCCCTATATCCCTTCACCCTTTTATTAGAAATAGACCCTTTGTTAAATTACTCTCATCTCATCCTCATGCAACTGTGTGATCACTTTCCTTTTGAGACTTTGATATGATTTTTCCACTGTAAAACCTTCTCTTCTCTGAACTCTTCCCCAAACTTGGTTTTTATCTCTTTGAAGGTACTGTTCTTTTGCCAATAACAGTATTTGCAGACATGTTATAAGTCCATCCTTCACTGGAATCAGTCAGTGAATGTTCACAGAATGGCTAAATAGCAAGGATACAAACAAGACTATTATGCACCATTTCAGTTTTTCTTACATTCGTTGTTCTACATCTGTTATTTTAGTATTAATATAAAGCTTTTCCACATTAAGGAGAAAGTATAATTCTGAATCACTGAGTTGTGGTGTAGGGTGCGCTCTGTCTGCAGACTTGGAACTCACGTTTCCTCTCCCCTTCCCCTCACACTAGTCAGCGGTGTGATCTGATGGTGTGTGTCTCCATGTGTGTTGCAGGCCCTTCTCTGTAGAGCCATCTGTTGGAACTCTTAATGTAGGAGAGTCCATGCAGCTGGAAGTGGATTTTGAACCGCAGACTGTGGGCAATCACAGTGAAAGACTTATTGTGCATTATGACACAGGTATGCATTATTCTTTGGTAAAAGTTCTAGCTGTTAGGAATGGTTGGATGGAAAACATGATTAAGCAAAATAGGAAATGGTTATTTTGAATGCATTAGATTAAAGCTAAGACCCACAAGGTAAAGAACTAAAGAGTAAATGCCTCCAGCGGAAATAATGTTGAGCCACATATAAATCCCACCTACCAGTTTCTCCAGTGCTTGAAAGCCTGAGAAATACAGGGCTCAGAAGGAAGGGAAGGAACCAGTTACCCAGAAGTTACACTGGTAGACTGAGGTTATTTATATGTAATGCAAACTTGAAGTTAACTTAATAGTCCTTGGGCTTTCAGTTTACTGCTGCCTTTGTCTAACATTTAAAAAATATTAACTCCAGTTCAAAATGTTCTTCTGTGTGCCCTCTAGTCTGTGTAAGATCTGGTTATTTAATCCTTAGAATATGCAAATGTCTTACTTAGCATCTTACTTAAATCTGGGGCTTTGTTGCTGCTAGCATTTTCTTAGAGGCCCTGCCCTGCATAATAATGAATATTCACTTACTGTTTTTGCAGCTATTTGCTCTGTGTTCATGTAGATTGCATGTACATTATGCCAGTCTCCAAAACTGGTTTGCAAATTAATATGTCATCTTGTTGTTGTTCAGTCGCTAAGTTGCATCTGACTCTTTTGCGACCCCATGGACTGTAGCCCACCAGGCTTCTCTGTCCTACTATTTATTATTTCATGATTTTTCTCACTTTTTCTCATTTATTCTTTACCCATTTATGTTGACTGACCCTAATGGTCCGCATCAGAAGGGCACTGTAGGGAGAAAACAGTGCACAGTCAGGGGAAAATGACCAAATAACATCTAGGTCACAGTTCAGAACTGCTGGCTTTGTGGATGTGTGTCTGAGCACCCTTGCTTAAGGACCTGTGGGCAAGTAGTCCTGGCTCCACAAACCGCAACATAACAGCAACTCATAATCAGTGGCACAGTATTTATTTATCTTTAAGGAGCGGCAGCTATGCTTTGCTGGAGCAGCTGTGAAGAGATACCCCATGTCCAAGATAAGAGAAACCCAAGTAAGATGGTAGGCGCTTAGAGAGGGCATCAGAGGGCAGACAGACTGAAACCACAATCACAGACAACTAGCCAATCTGATCACATGGACCACAGCCTTGTCTAACTCAATGAAACTAATCCGTGCCGTGTGGGGCCACCCAAGACAGACGGGTCATGGTGGAGAGGTCTGACAGAATGTGGTCCACTGGAGAAGGGAATGGCAAACCACTTCAGTGTTCTTGCCTCAAGAACCCCATTAACAGTATGAAAAGACAAAAAGATAGGATACTGAAAGATGAACTCCTCAGGTCAGTAGGTGCCCAATATACTACTGGAGATCAGTAGAGAAATAACTCCAGAAAGAATGAAGGGATGGAGCCAAAGCAAAACAACACCCAGTTGCGGATGGGACTGGTGATAGAAGCAAGATTCGATGCTGTAAAGAGCAATATTGCATAGGAACCTAGAATGATAGATCCATGAATCAAGGCAAATTGGAAGTGGTCAAAAGGAAATGGCAAGAGTGAGCATCAACATTCTAGGAATCAGTGAACTAAGATGGACTGGAATGGGTGAATTTAACTCAGATGACCATTATATCTACTACTGTGGGCAGGAATCCCTCAGAAGAAATGGAGTAGCCAACATAGTCAACAAAAAAGTCCAAAATACAGTACTTGGATGCAATCTCAAAAACGACAGAATGATCTCTGTTTGTTTCCAAGGCAAACCATTCAATATCACAGTAATCCAAGTAATCCATGCCCCGACCAGTAATACTGAAGAAGCTGAAGTTAAACGGTTCTATGAAGACCTATAAGACCTTTTAGAACTAACACCCAAAAGGGATGTCCTTTTCATAATAGGGGACTGGAATGCAAAAGTAGGAAATCAAGAAATACTTGGAGTAACAGGCAAATTTGGCCTCGGAGTACAGAATGAAGCAGGGCAAAGGCTAACAGAGTTCTTCCAAGAGAATGCACTGGTCATAGCAAACATCCTCTTTCAACAACACAAGAGAAGACTCTACACCTGGACATCACCAGATGGTCAACAGCAAAATCAGATTGATTATATTCTTTGCAGCCAAAGATGGAGAAGCTCTATACAGTCAACAAAAACAAGACCAGGAGCTGACTGTTGCTCAAATCATGAACTCCTATGGCCAAATTCAGACTTAAATTGAAGAAAGTGGAGAACACCACTAGACCACTGTGGTGTTGGAGAAGACTCTTGAGAGTCCCTTGGACTGCAAGGAGATCCAACCAGTCCATCCTAAAGGAGACCAGTCCTGGGTGTTCATTGGAAAGACTGATGTTGAAGCTGAAACTCCAATACTTTGGCNAGCCCAGCATTTCTCATGATGTACTCTGCATATAAGTTAAATAATCAGGGTGACAATATACAGCCTTGACGTACTCCTTTTCCTATTTGGAACCAGTTTGTTGTTCCATGTCCAGTTCTAACTGTTGCTTCCTGATCTGCATATAGGTTTCTCAAGAGGTAGATCAGGTGGTCTGGTATGCCCATCTCTTTCAGAATTTTCCACAGTTTATGGTGATCCACACATCAAAGGCTTTGGCATAGTCAATAAAGCAGAATAGATGTTTTTTTGGAACTCTCTTAGTTTTTAGATGATCCAGCAGATGTTGGCAATTTGATCTCTAGTTCCCCTGCCTTTTCTAAAACCCATTTGAACATCTGGAAGTTCACGGTTCACGTATTGCTGAAGCCTGGCTTGGAGAATTTTGAGCATTACTAGCGTGTGAGATGAGTGCAACTGTGTGGTAGTTTGAGCATTCTTTGGCACTGCCTTTCTTTGGGATTGGAACATATATAGATATATATGTATACATATATTTTTCCTTCACTTAAGATTATTCTTTCATTTTCTTAATGAATCCAGATTTAAAGAGAAATAGTCCAGAGGGATGATACACTTATAGTGTCCTGAAATCTGCTCTAAAAGTCCCAGGGGGTGTTCAGTTCAGCCTGACAAATACAGAAAAGGAACCTAAGAAATTTAAGGCTGATCTGTCCAAGTTCACATAATTATTAAGTGTAAAACTAAGGTTTAACTAGACTTTTCCTAAGAAAATCTGGATTCACCATCTTCTGCAGACTGTCTGGATATCTATGGTATAGACACATGTGCATAAATCCTTCTAAGATTTATCTTTCAGTCAATTTGTCTTTCAGTCAGTTCAACTGATAGAGGCTTCCTTGTGTTTTAAGACAAGTTATGGTATTGACGTGGAGAAGGGCATGGCGACCTACCCCAGTATTCTTGCCTGGAAATTCCAAGGACAGAGGAACCTGGTGAGCTACAGTTCATGGAGTCAAAAAGTGTCAGACACGACTGAGCAACTAACACACACACACACACACACACACACACACACTGTACTGACCAACAGAGTTATCTTATTTTTAAGTTGTTTCTGATGGAGACAGATAGAGGCCGAGGCATCCTGATTTGAGAGCTAGTTTTTGTTTTTTGTTTTTTTTTTTTGTGGCTTTTTTTGGTCATCCATTCAAGATTGCTTATTCGTGTATCATTTAAATTAAACTTTGACCAAATTTAGAGAAAGACAACAGCCCAATTATCCATCAAAACCATTAAATGAAGAGTTATAATTGCTAGTTTTTCCAGTAGTCATGTACTACTGAGAGTAGGATGTGAGAGTTAGACCATAAAGAAGACTGAGAGCCAAATAATGGATGCTTTTGAACTGTGGTTCTGAAGAAAACTTTTGAGACGCCCTTGGACTGCAAGGAGATCAAACCAGCCAATCCTAAAGGAAATCAGCCCTGAATATTCATTGGAAGGACTGATGCTGAAGTTGAAGCTCCAACACTTTAGCCACCTGATGTGAAAAGCCGACTCAGTGGAAAAGACCCTGATGTTGGGAAAAATTGAGGGCAGGAGGAGAAGGGGGTGACAGAGGATGAGATGGTTGGATGGCATAACTGACTCCATGGACATGAGTTTGAGCAAACTCTGGAAGATAGTGAAAGACAGGGAAGCCTGGCATGCTGCGGTTTATGGCGTCACAAGGAACTGGACAGGACTGAGCAACTCAACAAAGTAATTGTTAGAAGTAGCCCCCACAGACTATAATCTAGCTGACTGCATAAGTTCTTCATAAAGTCTCCCTTCCTGCTTTTAGGGTCTTGAGGAATTTTTGAGTTATCATCAGTACAGGTTATTCAAAAGACCCTGAATCTTGGTAGTGTTTAGGGTGGAGTTGTTTGTCTTTAGGAATTGTGAAGCTTCCCACTAAATAGGGATTTGATTTCAAAAGGCTTCCATTTAATTTAAATGGAAATTAATGATGTTAGGTTTTTCCCCATCAGAGAAAACAAGGAGAAAGAAGGAACTCAGAGCAAGGGGTAAGGGATTTCGGGGAGAAGGGTGGGGTGGGGTGACTCTCCCCTCTGCCCTGCGCCATTCATGTTGCCTTCCCCTGCATCCCTGGGGACCATCCCCTCCACCTGGGGTGTGCGATCTGGGAGAGAAGGGGCTGAGGGTGGGGGACCTCCTTCTACTCTGGGCTTCATTCCCAGTCAGTGTTTCCCAGTTAATAACCAGTGTGTCCAGAGGAAACCCCAGGAGATGCAACCTGCAAGGCTTGAACTCCAAGAGGGGGCAGGGCCAAGAGGAGAAGGCGCAGGGCTGCAGTTGCGCCCTGTGGACTCTTGGAGATTGCCCATGAAGCCAGTGTCCAGGAGGCAGAGGTGAAAACCAAGGAGAGGGTGATGAGAGCCTGTGTGTGTTTCGGCTAAATCCCACCCACAGTTTAGCGCTCATCACTTCCACCAACACTCTCCTGTCTTCAGTCAGACTGAGTTCGAGTTTTAGTTGCAAATACGAGACTAATAGAATTTCCAGACACGTACCCCTTCCACTCTCCTGAGCCTATGGGTCCTTGCAGACACTGTGCTAGAAGATGGGCTATCCTGCTCAATAGACATACAAAGAATAGACCCACAGGGTAAAGTCAGAAGCCGTGAAAGAAAAATTTAAGTTTTTGGTCCAATTGCACCTTTATGGAGTAACAGAGGCTTAAGTTGTTTTTTTTTGTTTGTTTTATTTTGCTTTCTTTTTATGAGAATATTCAAGAAAACAGAGGAAAAAAAAAAAGAATGCATCTGCTGACTTAAAAAAATCTGCAATGTGAGACTTGCAAGTTAAGTTTATTAGGGGTAAAATGAGGACTGGGAGACAGCACCTGAGGTAGCTCTGAGAGACGGTCCCAAAGAGCAGCAGGGAAATGTTGGTGTAGATGTGATTTTGGTGAAGAGGGGGTACATGCAATCAAGCGCATCGTTGTTCTAGAACATTTCTTCCAGTCTTGTGAAGCTTTCTGCTAGTCATGAGGAGCAGTGATCATCGTGAAGTATTCGAGAGCTTTTCTCGATCTGATCTGAGATGTAAGAACTGGGCTCATGAAATCAGCTCCTGAAAACAGGTAACTGAAGACCTGTCCTGCCAGTTTTTCTCAGACCTCAGGGTGCCTATTCCTGATCTCTGGCCTGAACTCCTCTCTGGAGGGGTTGAAGGTCAGCAGCTGCAGCAGCATAGGGTCTAATCCTTGCAGAGGTAGAGGGCAAGTGCCAGGCTGTAGCTGACCTGTCCTTTCCCTGAGGTTCTCAGTTGTCCTATCTCTGACCACAAAGTGCCCCTTCCTGTGTCTCCTGCCTTGTTCAGATACAGCTCCAAGAGTCCAGAAAGCCTCCCTGCTTGGACGCAGACCATGTCCCAGCTTTATCTTCTCAGTCAGTTACCCCACACCTGGGATCAGCCATTCTGAGAATCCTTATTGCTGACACTGAGGGTGGCTTTGTCACAACACAGAGGCTCTGCTTGCTGCTGCCTGGCTGGCATGAGGTCTAGGTCTCTCCCATAAAAATAATCGGAAGATATGAAATTAAAAAATAATGCATTCATGAGAATATTTTCAATTCAAATGTTATATTATGGGACTTAACTTTTGATCTTATAATTCTATTCCTTTTCTCTTTTCTAAGGACTAATATGTTTCTGTGGCATTAATATAGCTTCCCTGGTAGCTCAGATGATAAAGAATCCACCTGCAATGCAAGAGACCAGGTTCAATCCCTGGGTCAGGAAGATCCCCTGAAGAAGGAGTGGAAACCCACTCCAGTATTCTGGCCTGGGAAATCCCATGGACAGAGGAGCCTGGTGGGCTAGTCCATGGAGTCACAAAGAACTGGACATGACTGAGTGACTAACACACACACAGTATTATTATCATGACATATTTCTTCCAAAGCACACATGCTGACATAGCTTCACATTTTTCAAGAAATATCAGTATTGGTACAAAGAATAAGACTATGGAGTGTAGTCTGTATTTTCTACACACTTCCATTTGTCCTTAGGAAATACACTAGCTAGAGTATCCTCAAAGTGTTGTCTCTTAAAATCAGTCCATCGATTTGTCAGCCTTAGAGCACTTGAAATGATTCTTTGCTCTGTGCGGTTATGTAACCAACTTGTCATACAGTGAGGGTCATTAATTTCTTTTGTATCTAATTATAAAATACTTAGAATATTACATTTTATGAGGTGATTATTGTCTAATTCTTGGTAGGATGCATTTGGTTTCCTTTAATTTAATAATATGCATTAATGTTTCCTTCCAAGGATGTAAACTTGAAAACTTCATAAATTGATTTTTATTAAACCTTCTACATTCATGTATTTATTAAAACCTGTTGTTCACAATGACAACCATTTAAAGGATCTTTTCAGAATAAATACTTGACCCTAGTATTTTCAATTAAAGAAAATGACAAGTATTAGAAAAACTAATGCCAGGCTTCTTGGTGGCTCAGCAGCAAGAGCCCACCTGCTACCGCAAGAGACAGGGGTTCGGTCCCTGGTCTGGGACGATCCCCCAGGCCGTGGAGCAGCTAAGCTGCGTCAGCTGCTGAGCCTGTGCTCCAGAGTGCCGGAGCCACGGCTGCTGAGCCCACGCACCACGGTCACCGAGCCTGCGCTCTCGAGAGCCCGTACTCCACAAGAGGAGCCACCCCCGTGAGCAGCCCGTGCTCCACACTCCAGGGCTCCTCTCAATTTCTGAAGCTAGAGCAAAGTCTGTGCAGCAGCAAAGACCTAGCACAGTCAAATAATAATAATATTAATGCTAAGGATAAACGAATACTTTTTAAAATTAAAAAAATAATGCCACGCAAAATTTACAGTCCCAAGAAAATGCAATTGAGTCTCAGCAGTACATTTTTCATATATGAATCGTCCCCCTTAGATTCAGAGGAAAGGTCCAGGACTGAACTGGAAGCCTCTGGTGACTCACTGGGATGTCCATTTTTTATCTTAAGTTTATCCACCTGCCCACATATCATTTTCAGTGCAGCTTGTGTGTGTGCGTGTGTGTATCTGTGTCTGTATTCTGAGTTCTTTCCATTAATTTTACCAAATTGTAATCAGTCTTTAAATCCAGAACCTCTTTAGGCTGAATTGCCCAGTTTGGGTTCCCAACCATTCGTGAGGTCTCAAGCCATTTCCTGAACCTCTGGATCCACAGACCACTCACACACGGAGCTGAAGGGTGGCTCATGCTTGCGGGGCGACAGTTTGTGTTCTGATGGCTTCTCAAGTGAATGCCGGATGTCCCTCGAGTATTTGGAGATTTGGTTATTCTTTTCAAAAAACCAGAAACTGGGAAGCGTCCAGTTTAGTGATGTACAACGTCTGATTCTTGTTCGAATTCCACCAGTATTTTTAGTCTCCTTTACTCTGTGTGGATAGCTGCAGCATCACACCAGATTGCTCTAATGCCTGGCATCCTGCATCGCATAACTTGCTTGGCCTGGAGCCTCCTGTATTGGAAATAAGGCGCATGGCTTCAGGACCGGGGCCTCCTTCCGATATGTCTGGCCTGTTGTAAAATCCAGCAGCTAGCATTTCCTCCCTTCCCCATTGCTCCAAACTGTATCAGCGGTTACTGAGGGCCTGTAACTGTATTTCCAACAAAGATTACACAGATATTCCTGTCCAGCTTCATGTCCTGCAGGGCTGTTCTGTGGTCTTCCGATCAGTAAAAATGTAATAACATTTTCACATAGTCAATATTTAATTCTGTAAATGCAACTGGTGTAATCTAGGTTATTAACCACACGGTGATTTATGACTCAGGGCAGACAGTAGTGGGGGCAAGAGCTGTGGGACAGTCCTCTGGTGACAATAAAAAGGTTATAAATTTCATAGCTCTGCCTGAGCAATGCATTTATATCCTGTATTAAGAATAGCTTTTTATAAATTTTAATGACCCATGTTATTAATGGAGCTGTCATCATGACTGCCTATATGAGACTACAGTCCTTGTTTTTTTTTTTCTTCTTCTTCTTTTCCATCAGCTGAAGGTCTTGTGAAAAAGAAAGGAAGAAAAAAAAAAAACTCTTATTAGCAATTTGCTAAAAAGATCTTTAAGAGTTATAAGCCTATCATTGTTCGCCTGGACGGCACAGTCTGAGCAGTAGTTTGCATAAAGTTTTATGACCAAGGCCCAGGCTGGGCTAATTGGATACAGCACAATCAGTGCTCTATCATGTTTACAAAAGCCAAGTCAATATGCAGAAATAAACCCAGGGCCCTATCAAAGAGAGAGGCTCATGTATGGAATCTGTTCTTCACCTCAGGCCCCCAGTCCTCTCACTGACGGCGCGGTTCCGACCAGCACACGCATGTGCGCGCACCCCGAGGTCAGCCAGCTCCGCAGCAGAGTCGCTCCCACGCCAAGGCCCTTGGCGACCTCGGGCCGTGATGCGTGCAGAGGATAGAAAGCAGAGTTTAGACACAGTTCCGGCAGGCCGAGGTGTTCTCAGCTGGTGGCTTTGGCAGTGCTTCTCATGTTCAGACACCACTGCTTTATTTAAAAACCAGATGTTAAGAACGCGATCCTAAAGCATCCAAAACAGGTTTTGGCAATGGGCCCCCAAAGCGTTTCCCTCCAGGCCAGGTAAGGCAGTTGAGAATGGGCTGCTCCTAAGGACCCATTTTTGGTGTCAATCCGATCCATCATTTTTCCTGCAAAGATTACATAGCCAGAGGAACGGAGAAGGCAATGGCACCCCACTCCAGTACTTTTGCTTGGAAAATCCCATGGACAGAGGAGCCTGTGGGCTATAGTTCATGGGGTCGCTAAGAGTCGGACAGGACTGAGCGACTTCACTTTGACTTTTCACTTTCATGCATTGGAGAAGGAAATGGCAACCCACTCCAGTGTCCTTGCCTGGAGAATCCCAGGGACGAGGGAGCCTGGTGGGCTGCTGTCTATGGGGTCGCACAGAGTGGAGCACAACTGAAGTGACTTAGAAGCAGCAGCAGCAGCCAGAGGAAATACAATGATAAAGCCTGAGAGCTCCCGCTGAGCCCGCGCTCGGCAACAAGAGCCTTAACTAGAGAAGGCCCATGCCCAGCGAAGAAGAACCAGCGCAGCCAATCATTAATAGCTAATTAATTGTGAAAAGGATGTGTGATGGAGAAATGGAGAGAGAAATGGCTGCCTACCCCAGTACTCTTGCCTGGCGGGCTGCAGCCTATGGGGTCGCGAAGAGTCAGGCATGACTGAAGCAACTTGGAAGGAGAAAGGGGGTATAGGACAAAGAAAGCGAAAAGCTGTGTAATGGGCAAGGTTTTGGGTCATGGTTCTTTACACAGTATGCTGGTTTATTGTGGTATAACTACTGCAGTCAAATTTTCTGGGGGCAAACTCTTTTAATGATTAAACTTTTTAAACTGGTAAATAGTTTCTTTATATAGATAATGCACAGAAAGTTTCTGAAATCTTTATTTTGTGCTTACTCTCAATTTTGAACTGGAAAATAGTGACTACATGCTTTTTATCAGAAAGTGCAGATTAGGGATATTAAGAAAGACTTCTTTTTAAGACTTTATGCCTTTTAAGAAATCTTAGTTTTAGATCCATTTTCTTTCTGCTTAATATCTTTGGCACCTAAAAGAATATTGTCTTATGATGAGTCATGAAAGTGATGTATTGGAATTTGTCCTCTGTTTGGAGGCCTTTTTCTCTTCTCCGCATGGCTAAATTTGAATTTGAGATAAGGCAGGCGAGAATGTGGGCTCATTGAAATCACAGAGGGTTCTTTGTACCATCTTCTTCCTGGGTCTCATCTTTCGTGGCCCCTATCCCTGCCCTTTTCTTCCTCTCTTTACACACATGGGAAACCCAGAAGCATATGTTTGGCTTGCTGGGGGATTTGTGACTGAAGGACACTCGGAACCCCTAAGTTCCCTCTCCTCACCTTGGCTCCACCTGCAGGCTTCAAGCCAACTCGCTCCTATTTTCCCTCCCTGGCTCTTTACTCCGACACCATAGCACGTCCCCACAACAGCCCCTTTGGCAAGACTCTTATTCTTTCTTTCCCATCTGGACTCCACAGGCAGCCAGGTCTTGGATGCAGACTGTCCACCCCAAACAGTTTTTTATTTATCGTGCATGCTAAGTCACTCTGTGGTGTCCAACTCTTCACAACCCTATGGACCATAGCCCACCAGGCTCCTCTGTCCATGAGATTCTCCAGCAAGAATACTGGAGTGGGTTGCCAACCCTCCTCCAGGGGATCTTCCCCACCCGGGGATTGAACCCATGCCTCTTACATCTCCTGCACTGGCAGGCAGATTCTTTGCCATTAGCACCACCTGGGAAGTCCATAAATTGAAAGTTCTGTTCTCTCTTATTATCTTATTTGCTCATCTTTGTCCAAAATACATGAGAGAGATCAAAAAATAACACACCACTGTCCATATGTTCAATAAAACCTGTTTTAAAATATATGTGATTCTTTGTTGTCTTTAGAATGTTCAACTGAAGATAAAAGCTTGGTGATTATTTGGTTTACATGTTTTAGTTTGTTTTATTCTTAAGGACTTTCCCCCCTCTTTTTGGTTTAATTTGTCAAATGTTTTGTATTTGTGTGATTTACATAGCAAAGCTGAATAAGGGGTATACTCACAGGAGCCTCATATGTACACCAACCCTTCCAATCAGGCCCCTAGCTTCTATCTTATCCTCCAAGTTCTTCTTGATGCAAACATTCACATAGACTCTCTTTCCCTATCTTCCTCAGCTGTTGGCAATCTCTAGACTGCACTTGGTTCTTGTATTTGGATTTTCCATCCTGTGAATGTTAGAGTGGAAAAGTCAGGTAGTGAACAAGAATTAGGACCAGACAGCTTGCCTTGAGCCCTGCTTCACTGTTTACAAGCTGTGAGTCCCTATCCCTTTGGGCCTCAGTTTCCTTTTTTGCAAAATGGGGATGATTGTGGTACTTATCTCTCAGGGTTGTTTTGATTATTGAATGTTGAGACAATATTCCGCATATAGTGAATACTGAATTTTACAATGAATATTATAGTGAATACTCAATTTTATAACCACATCTGGTGGCTCAGACAATAAAGAATCCTTTTGCAATGCCGGAGACCTGGGTTCAATCCCTGGGTTGGGGACATCCCCTGGAGAAAAGAATGGCTACCCACTCCAGTATTCTTGCCTGGAGAATTTTATGGACAGAAGAGTCAGGCGGGCTACAGCCCTTGGGATCACAAAGAGTGAGACTCAACAGTGTGAGTAACATGTTCACTTTCACTCGTTAGCCAGTGTAAGCCACAGGAGTTAGCAATCAGGGAAGCAGGGGGACAGTTTTGCCCTTGAGGGGACACTTGGAGACATCTAGAGAGAATTCTGGTACCACAACCAGAGTGAGGGTGCTACCAGTACCCTCCTGGGTAGAAGCCAGGGATGCTGTAAGCACACCTCACACAGGACAGGATCCCCCAACACAGCCCCCAACAAGGAATCGTGTGGCCAAAAACATCAGTCTTGTGACCAAAAACATCAATCTTGTGACATTTGAGTGACAAAGTGAATTACTTTTATAAAATATGAAAATGAATGAAAAACAAGAATGCCAATATCTAACTGTAGATTTGTTTCTTTTTTTATAAAAATTTAACTCACTAAAAATAAATGCCCAATAAAAGCGCAGTGATTCCTTCTTCTTGACTCGTGGGTTTATCTATATTAAAGAAGATGATTGAACCCCCCTCACTGATGGCACCTTCTGAGTCCCTCCAGCTGGACTGACATGAGAATGCTCTCCTGAACATTCCCTCCATTAAGCGTATTACTCATTTAGAGATTGTTTCCTCTGAGTATAAAAGTAACGATGAACAGAGGGTGGCTGCTCAGCATTCTTCTCAGTGTGGGAGGGAAGAGAAATATGTGCAAAGTTCACGGAGTGTAGCGTTTTATTTTATTCATAAAGTTATGGTCATGTTTCATGACTCCAGTGAGAGTGAAAGTTGCTCAGTCATGTCTGACTCTTTGCTACTCCATGGACTATGCAGCCTGTGGGATTCTCCAGGCCAGAATACCGGAGTGGGTAGCCTTTCCCTTCTCCAGGGGATCTTCCCAACCCGGGGATCAAACCCAGGTCTCTGCATTGCTGGCTTATTCTTTACCAACTGAGCTATGAGGGAAGCCCCCATGACTCCAACTATTTAACAACAAAAAGCCAACACTTACAGAATGAGGTTATGGTTCTATTTCATGGAAATAGGCAGGAAAACAATAACTTCACATTATATATATATATAATATATGTTTATTATTTTAAAGCATTATTTCAACTCAAGTTCTTATTCATTTTTTTCTGATTATCCTGAGATATATATATATATATATATATATATGTGTATACACACACACACACACACATATATATATATATATATATATATATATGGAAAAATGATGAGCTTGTAGAAGACTAATTTCCTTAAAGTGTTTAGATTGACTATAATGGGCAGGGACAATCTGCTAATTGGTCTAAAAGCAGTAGAATTCAGCTTTCAGGGTGAATGAGGACCCTTCTGAAGGCCTGAAGTCACTATGAACGGCAGAGTCTTTTTTAACACTGTCTGTTATTTCTTTGGCTGTCTTGGGTCTTAGTTGCAGCATGCAGGAGCTCTTAGTTGTAGCAGTGAACTCTTTTTAGTTGTGGCCTGTGGGAATCTACTTTTCCAACCAGGGAGTGAACCCAGGACCCCTGCATTGGGAGCACAGGGTCTCAGCCACTGTCCACCAGGGAAGTCCCTGAAATGCAGTCTTGACAGGAGGTGGGAAGGAACCATCATTTCAGTGTTAGAGACCAGGAAGCTGTGTGTTTCAGCTGAAAAGCTATGATTTTGGAAAGAGGTCTGGGTTCAAGAGTCAGTCTTTCTAGATTCTAGCTGCATGGTCTTGAGCCAGTTATATAAACTGCTTTGAGCTTAGATCATTTCATAAGCAACGTGGAGAATTCTTATCAAATCCTTCTCCATAGGATTCAATAACTTGAGCTAAACATCTAGCTGGGAAGCATGCATATAGTAGGTACTCAGAGAATATGTTAGTCTCTTTCCTCCAGCAAAACATGAACATACTCCCATTATGGCTTATGATACAGAGATTCAGTTATCTTACACCCCACCTGGAACATGCCGAGGTCAACAGATGGATGACCATACAGGAAAGGGGATATGACCCCACCTTTGATAAGAGAGGAATTGTGCAGAGTTTCATGAGAATCTCACCGTTCTCCATGGTTAAGTGAAGTCGGAGGTTAAGAGCCATGACTGAGTGACATAAATATAATAGTATAGGGATTAGAAATGCTATTTCTTAAGTTCCTGTTGTAATGTAAGAAATCATGTAGAATGATGCTGTTATGTCTCTAAAAGCTCGAATGCTCTGTAGGAGTGCAACAGATGCCCACCCTGTAAGAAGCAGAGACAGTGCCTTCCTCAGTCTCTGTCTACTGCTCTGCAGACCGCCCTTCTTTTACAAGGCAGCCCTCCACCCACTAAGGGGCAGGGATGCGACAGACCTATGAGCGGAAAATGTTAAATGCTCAACTTGGGTGTGGAAATGTGGGGACTCCACTGATGTCAGTAGGAGCAAAGGTGGACCCCACTGACTACCGTGAAGGGATCACACAGCAAGGACAGGTGACAGGTATTGTCCACAGACATGAGGACCACTCTGGAATCAGATGCTGGGTCTGATTCACACTGTCCAGCACTGGAAGGAGCAACAGGTATAAAGCATAGAAAATGAGATAATTTTCATCATCTAAATGGCTTTCTTGTGCCAAATTAGACACAGAGTGTATTTTGGTTAGGAAAATTATGAAGACAGCAAGAAGTGATCTTTTCTATCTTTGGACCAAGAAGTTATGAAATAGCTTAATAGATTGCAGAGTAATTACAGTCTCAGAATGGAAAATAAACTCAATGGGACTTTACACAACTGTCACATATTTTTTTTTAATTAACTGACTTGTTAGTTTGTAAATCCCTATCTTTGTTTACTTTGAAAGTGAAAGTCGCTCAGTCATGTCTGACTCTTGGTGACCCCATGGACTGTAGTCCATGGAATTCTCCAGGCCAGAATACTGGAGTGGGTAGCTTTGCCCTTCTCCAGGGGATCTTCCCAACCCAGGGATTGAACCCGGGTATCCTGCATTACAGGTGGATTCTTCACCAACTGAGCCACCAGGGAGCCCCGAGAATACTGGAGTGGGTAGCCTATCCCTTCTCCAGCAGATCTTCCCAACTCAGGAATTAAAGTGTGGTCTCCTGCATTGCAGGCAGATTCTTCACCAACTGAGCTATCAGGGAAGCCTCTCATTTACTAACGTGAATTTAAATATTTAAATGTGCAAGAAGTTATAGCCTTCAACATCCACAGATTTTTCGATATGACTTCCATCCACAGTAGCAAAAAAAACACTGCTAGTCAGGAAGCTCTTTATCTGCTGCAACGGTGTTCTGGGATATTCCATTAGGAGTCCCTGAGCTGGCGTTACCTCATAGACAGGGAGGACTTCGCAGCAGAGCCCTGTGGGGAAGACTGGATCATAACCTTCAAATGAAAGGATGGCGACATTTCTTCAGAGAGGAGAAGCAGCGTCTCAGACGCTTCTGTATTCTAGTACCTATGGTTCTATTCGTCAAGGCTGCGTATTGTCGCCCTGCTTATTTAACTTCTATGCAGATACATCATGAGAAACGCTGGGCTGGAGGAAGCACAAGCTAGAATCAGATTGCTGGGAGAAGTATGAATAACCTCAGATGTGCAGATGACACCACCCTTATGGCAGAAAGTGAAGAAGATCTAAAGAGCCTCTTGATGAAAGTGAAAGAGGAGAGTGAACAAGTTGGCTCAAAACTCAACATTCAGAAAACTAATATCATCACATCCGGTCCCATCACTTCATGGGAAATAGATGGGGAAAAAGTGGAAACTGTGACTGACTTTGTTTTTCTGGGCTCCTAAATCATTGGAGATGGTGACTGCAGCCATGAAATTGAAAGACACTTACTCCTTGGAAGGAAAGTTATGATCAACTTAGACAGAATATTAAAAAGCAGAGACATTACTTTGTCAACAAAGGTCCGTCTTGTCAAGGTTATGATTTTTCCAGTGGTCATGTACGGATGTGAGAGTTGGACTATAAAGAAAGCTGAGAGCCAAAGAATTGATGCTTTTGAACTGTGGTGTTGGAGAAGACTCTTGAAAGTCCTTTGAACTTCAAGGAGATCCAACTAGTCCCTCCTAAAGGAGATCAATCCTGGGTGTTCATTGGTAGGACTGATTTTGAAGCTGAAACTCCAATACATTGGCCACTTGATGTGAAGAGCTGACTCATTTGAAAAGACCTTGATGCTGGAAAAGATTGAGGGCAGGAGGAGAAGGGGANTTTTTTTTTAATTAACTGACTTGTTAGTTTGTAAATCCCTATCTTTGTTTACTTTGAAAGTGAAAGTCGCTCAGTCATGTCTGACTCTTGGTGACCCCATGGACTGTAGTCCATGGAATTCTCCAGGCCAGAATACTGGAGTGGGTAGCTTTGCCCTTCTCCAGGGGATCTTCCCAACCCAGGGATTGAACCCGGGTATCCTGCATTACAGGTGGATTCTTCACCAACTGAGCCACCAGGGAGCCCCGAGAATACTGGAGTGGGTAGCCTATCCCTTCTCCAGCAGATCTTCCCAACTCAGGAATTAAAGTGTGGTCTCCTGCATTGCAGGCAGATTCTTCACCAACTGAGCTATCAGGGAAGCCTCTCATTTACTAACGTGAATTTAAATATTTAAATGTGCAAGAAGTTATAGCCTTCAACATCCACAGATTTTTCGATATGACTTCCATCCACAGTAGCAAAAAAATCACTGCTAGTCAGGAAGCTCTTTATCTGCTGCAACGGTGTTCTGGGATATTCCATTAGGAGTCCCTGAGCTGGCGTTACCTCATAGACAGGGAGGACTTCGCAGCAGAGCCCTGTGGGGAAGACTGGATCATAACCTTCAAATGAAAGGATGGCGACATTTCTTCAGAGAGGAGAAGCAGCGTCTCAGACGCTTCTGTATTCTAGTACCTATGGTTCTATTCGTCAAGGCTGCGTATTGTCGCCCTGCTTATTTAACTTCTATGCAGATACATCATGAGAAACGCTGGGCTGGAGGAAGCACAAGCTAGAATCAGATTGCTGGGAGAAGTATGAATAACCTCAGATGTGCAGATGACACCACCCTTATGGCAGAAAGTGAAGAAGATCTAAAGAGCCTCTTGATGAAAGTGAAAGAGGAGAGTGAACAAGTTGGCTCAAAACTCAACATTCAGAAAACTAATATCATCACATCCGGTCCCATCACTTCATGGGAAATAGATGGGGAAAAAGTGGAAACTGTGACTGACTTTGTTTTTCTGGGCTCCTAAATCATTGGAGATGGTGACTGCAGCCATGAAATTGAAAGACACTTACTCCTTGGAAGGAAAGTTATGATCAACTTAGACAGAATATTAAAAAGCAGAGACATTACTTTGTCAACAAAGGTCCGTCTTGTCAAGGTTATGATTTTTCCAGTGGTCATGTACGGATGTGAGAGTTGGACTATAAAGAAAGCTGAGAGCCAAAGAATTGATGCTTTTGAACTGTGGTGTTGGAGAAGACTCTTGAAAGTCCTTTGAACTTCAAGGAGATCCAACTAGTCCCTCCTAAAGGAGATCAATCCTGGGTGTTCATTGGTAGGACTGATTTTGAAGCTGAAACTCCAATACATTGGCCACTTGATGTGAAGAGCTGACTCATTTGAAAAGACCTTGATGCTGGAAAAGATTGAGGGCAGGAGGAGAAGGGGATGACAGAGATCGTGATGGTTGGATGGCATCACTGACTCAATGTACCTGGGTTTGGGTAGACTCTGGGACTTGGTGATGGACAGGGAGGCCTGGTGCACTGCAGTTCATGGGGTCGCAAAGAGTCAGACACAACTGAGCGATTGAACTGAACCTATGGTCCAATATCCATTCCCAAAGAAAGAAAATGGCACATCACCAGCTGAGCAGAGATGCATCTATGTGCTTGCATATTTTCTGCCTGCCATGTATTTCAACTAGGTTCTAGGTTCTTGGTGGAAAGTAAAAAGTTCTCTTCCTCTTCTGTCATCCCTGGGTAATGTCTGTTTAATGGTTTTCAAATCCTACCTGTTTAGTAAAGTATTTCTTCTTAGTAATTCAAAGTAAATTCCTACTCAAGGGCATTAATTCCACTTTGTAATTAAGGAAAACACTGTTGTCTCAGTGAGGTCAGTAGATAAAAGTGTTTTTAGAGCCACATTTCTCTGACAGCCTGCAGGACCAGGTTACCAGGTGGTGACCTATGTTTCCACACCACATGCAGCTGGGCTCCCTGTACCTACTACGTGCTCTATAAGCATTTGCGGACTTGATTTGCCCTCCTCACAAATATACATTCATGGCTAGAATAATTTATATGAACTAATATGAACATAGAATTCAGTTTGGAAAGGAAATGCAGAGAAAAATGAAAATAAACATGAAGTAGGCAGATCTTAGGCAGGGGTGTTAAAGTCACAGTGAGCAGTAATCTGTCATCCTCATCTTTGCTGTGATAGTTCTCTGCAGGTCAGGAGGGACACACATAAAGGAATATTATTAGCCTTCCATTCAGTTCAAGGTTCTGAACAAAATAGTCAAGACTTGGAATCTAGGCATTGTGCCAACACTGCTGGGTGAGTTTCAAGTTTCATATGAAAACTGCACGCAGAGAAAGGTAGCAAATAACTCAATGCCTGTCTTAAAATCTGCACTTAGCTACTCAATCCGGAGTTCTAATAAGTGTCTCCAGTACATGCCGGTGAGAGGAGAATTCACCTATCACCTCAGTAACTCTGCAAGGCTGGGCATTGCATGTGAGCTGAACGTGAGTTAGCTATCTTGAGCTGCACTCTAGAGAAGGCTAGTCTTCGGTCTTGAATCTACACACAAGAGGCCACTGGCTAACACAGAAAGAACACACATCACAGGTGACTACGGCAGGGAGGATGTGGTTTCACTCATCAAGATCAGGTTTTAAGTATTAACTGTCTGAAATGGCCCTGATGCCTCAACTGGTAAAAAAAATCCACCTGCAGTGTGGGAGACCTGGGTTCGATCCCTGGATTGAGAAGATCCCCTGGAGGAGAGCATGGCAACCCACTCCAGTATCCTTGCCTAGGGAACCGCCAAGGACAGAGGAGCCTGGGGGATGCAGTCCATGGGGTCTCAAAGAGTTGGAAACAACTGAGCACCTTTCACCTTGGAAGTTAGGGTCACGTTAGGCAGCACAGTTAGGGCTTCCCTAGGGGCTCAGTGGGTAAGAATCCACTTGCCAGTGCAGGAGATGAGGGTTCAATCCCTGTGTCAGGAAGACTCCCTTGAGGAGTAAATGGCAACCTAATTTAGCATTCTTGCCCGAAAAATCCCATGGACAGAGGAGCTTGGTAGGTCTATGGGATCACAAAGAGTTGGACATGACTTAGCGACTAAACAACAATTCAGCATAGTTGATGTTTGTAGCGGGGTCTTATCACCGTCCCCTCTGTCGAAAGACTGCCACCAACTACGCCTCCTGGTCTTACCCTCCCCAAACGCCTCACATGTCTCAGCCCCCCACAGCCTCTCACGGGCTGTCGGCAGCGACTCTCAGTCCTCTCTTTCTGTAGCATGGCCCCCCCACCTCCACTCATCTGCTGCTTCCTCTTGCCGTGTCCAATAGCCTGGTCCATATTCTGAACCACTCCACTGAACTCATCTGCACAAACACTGTCGTAGAAATGCAGAACCCACAGAAGAGTGCCTATATCAAGGATGGGCCGCTACAACTCCAGAAAAATAGACGACCCGATCAAAACATGGGCTGAAGAACTGAACAGACATTTCTCCGAAGAAGACATACAGATAGCTAACAAATACATGAAAAGATGCTCAACGTCACTCGTTATCAGAGAAATGCAAATCAAAACCACAATGAGGTACCATTTAACACCAGTCAGAATGGCTGCAATCCAAAAGTCTACAAGCAATAGATGCTGGAGAGGGTGTGGAGAAAAGGGAACCCTCTTACACTGTTGGTGGGAATGCAAACTAGTACAGCCTCTGCAAATAGAAAACTGGAAATAGAACTGCCTTATGACCCAGCAATCCCACTGCTGGGCATACACACCAAGGAAGCCAGAATTGAAAGAGACACGTGTACCCCAATGTTCATCACAGCACTGTTTATAATAGCCAGGACATGGAAGCAACCTAGATGTCCATCAGCAGATGAATGGATAAGAAAGCTGTGGTACATATACACAGTGGAATATTACTCAGCCATTAAAAAGAATGCATTTGAATCCATTCTAATGAGGTGGATGAAACTGGAGCCTACTATACAGAGTGAAGTAAGCCAGAAGGAAAAACACCAATACAGTATACTGACACATATATATGGAATTTAGAAAGATGGTAACGATAACCCTCTATGAGAGACAGCAAAAGAGACACAGATGTATAGAACAGTCTTTTGGACTCTGTGGGAGAGGGAGAGGGTGGGATGATTTGGGAGAATGGCATGGAAACACATATAATATCATATAAGAAATGAATCGCCAGTCCAGGTTCTATGCAGGATACAGGATGCTTGGGGCTGGTGNGAGACAGCAAAAGAGACACAGATGTATAGAACAGTCTTTTGGACTCTGTGGGAGAGGGAGAGGGTGGGATGATTTGGGAGAATGGCATGGAAACACATATAATATCATATAAGAAATGAATCGCCAGTCCAGGTTCTATGCAGGATACAGGATGCTTGGGGCTGGTACACTGGGATGACCCAGAGGGATGGTACAGGGTGGGAGGTGGAGGGGGGGTTCAGGATTGGGAACACGTGTACACCCGTGGTGGATTCATGTTGGTGTATGGCAAAATCAATACAATATTGTAAAGTAATTAGCCTCCAATTAAAATAAATAAATTAATTTTTTTTTTTTAAAAAAGGATGAGCTGATGAAGTTAACCTTATTCAAGGCTGTGGGAACTGGAAATATTTGGGGGACCTGCTCCACTCTTGTGTGAACATGGACTGAAAATCCTGTAGCTTAACTCTTTAGAGATGGTCGAGTCTTAGCTTGAGTCCTAAAAAGACTTATGCCCAACCGTTGGGGCAATTGTTTACTCCTTTGTGCCAGTTCATAAAGCAACAGAAAAGTTGCTTCCTGGACAGACTTTCACCAACTAGGAAACTTACCGTGAGTAAACCTTTTCTGGTGCTTTCAGCCGATTGGCTGGTTTCATCCTCATCACAGTTCTACGTGTCAGGGGCCACTTTCCTTACAACTGCCAGTGAGGAAACCTAGGAGAAGAGCTAGAGAGGAGTGGACGGCAGCTTGGACTTAGGTTCTCCAACCCTAGGTAAGGTTAAGTCGGATTTCGTTCATCAACATGAGAGAACCATCACCAAAAAGGATGCATGACCTCTTGACATGGGAGTTGTTGGATGCTAGTTATTCTGAATGTATTGTACAGGACTGAACACTGTAACTCCTGGTTTGCTTCCATTCACATTTGGGTATTTAACCTGCCCAAGGAGCATCGGGCTTCCCAGGCGGCATGCATGGTAAAGAGCCCACCTGCCAATGCAGGAGACGTAAGAGATGTGGGTTCAGTCCATGGTTGGGCAGATCCTCTGGAGGATTACATGGTAACCCACTCCAGTATTCTTGCATGGAGAATTCCATGGACAGAGAGGCCTGGTGGGCTACAGTCTATGTGAATGCACAGAGCTGGGCACGACTAAAGCAACTTAGCTCACTCACGAGGAGCATTAAATTAACAAGTGGCAGTAAACTGGGGAAATGGCTTGAAGCAGACATGATCTAACTCCATTTTGATTGTTTACTTAGTTCATTTTAAAACAGATTGAATGGAGAAAAGAAAAACAGATAGAAATATCGTTCTGAAAATGGATGTGCTGTTTGTTATTAGAGTGTCCCATGTAGGCTAAATGCAGATCAGTGACAGAGGCCTTTCTAAGGAGAGAGAAGAAATAAAATAAGACAGAGGAGGAGGAAGCATGCAAAGTCTACTCAGCTCCAAAGCCTGGATGAAGAAAGACAACCTCATACAAAGATTCTTCTCTGGTTTTTTTCCTTCCAGGTGTTTTCAAGGGTAAAACCTTAAATCTACCCCTCAGTCACCCTAGGAAGACCTGATCTGAGATGGGTGCAAAGTGTCAACTTAAAAAATAGTCAAAACCTAAAAGTTGAGATTTATGTTTTATTCAGTGGACATTTTTAAGACTTTAGCCTGAAGGACAGTATCTCAAATGGCCCTGAGAGAATTGCCCTGAGTAGGGTTGGCGGTGGGCAGTCAGGTTTGAGAAGTTTGCCACAAAAAGCAGGTAGTCTGAACATGAAAAGTATTTTTGTGAGTTAAGTAAAACCAGATATCCCAAGTTAAGGAATTTAGTGCTTTTCTGTGTGTGGGAAGACGCAAGAGTTTGGGCCCCTGACAGCATCCCCTTCATATGCCCCTCGGCTTCCTGGGGCCAGTGCCCTGCATTTTTCACATTATCCTGAGTTCCTCAGAGCTCACCGTAGAGTGGCTGCCACGGATGGCTGGTAAATCACAGGTATTCGTCTCCTCCTCGATTCTCTTTAGGGCTCAGGAATTCACATTTGGAGCTGGAACTGCTGATGACTGTGGCATCCTTGTTTACTGACATGGCAGGGAGCATGCCATTTCTCAGAAGCATGTGCTTTCCAGAAGTGGCTGATTTAAAATGAGGTCGCCCATTCTGCATTCCATTTATCAATGTTCAGAGAAGCTTCAATCAGGCTGTAAAAGTCACACTTTCTATTTAATTAAGCAATTATTTTCTGATTATCAAGACCCTTATGATGCCAGAGCTCTCCCTTGGTGGAATGAGCTGAATTACTTTAACCAGTTTTCAGTCTTGATATTATTCTTAATTCCTCTATCAAGCTCACTGCTAAACAGGTGAGTTACAGTGATGCTAGTGAGGAGCAGGGCAGCCCCTGTTTGTGAGCCTGATCTGGGGTGGCTGGGTCCTGGTTTAAACCCTGCTCTTATCAGATGGCTCCTCTGAGTTCCAACCAACGGAAGCCAGGCCTCAGGGTTTCTCCTAAAGCAGTCCCGAGGCGCACTCTCAGAAGTCCACAACACAGAGAGGCAGCAGTGGGGATTTCACCTCCAAAACCACTCATCTGCTATTTCAGTCTCACATTCTCCATCCTCCCTGACCTACAGGACATTTTTCCACCCAGTAATGACTGCAAGATTCTAAGGAAAATGCCTTCTGCCTTAGCTGAGCTGCTATAAGGCAGCTATTCTTTGAAAGTGGAGTCTGGCCTGAGAACAGAAGCTTCTTACCCAAAATGGCAGGTCTCCCACACCTCTTTCTCTCTAGGACCTGCCCTCTACAAGCAGGGGGTGGGATGGCAGGCAGGGAGGGGCAGTGGGCAGAGACCCTCGCCCCAAGATCTAGCAATTACCCATGAGCAGATCTCCAAGTGTCCCCCAAATCACTTTATTTCTGTTCTGTTGTTGTTTTTAACATTGTTTTTTGTGAATGTAGATTTGTTTCCACAAATTGACAGTAAATTTAGTCACTTCGGATATAAATCATTGTCTGTGGCCACTAACTTGCAAGCAATTAATGGGCTCAATAATGTTCTAAAAGAAAGCTGATTAATAATTATTGCATTGCCCTTGTTTTCAATTATTAAAGGGTAACTATGAATAACGCCAGACACTAGGTTTCCCATGACTTTTACTTCCTGGCTGAGCCATGAACTTCATGCACACCCATTAAGAAAGCCATATTATTTGTCTGTCTATTACAATAGGTCCTCGTTGGTTTGTTTTTGCTTTTGTTTAGTCGCTAAGTTGTGTCTAACTCTTTCCAGGCTCCTCTGTCCATGAGATTTCCCAGGCAAGAATAATGGCCATTTCCTTCTCCCCTTGCTGGTTATCTGTGTTAAACATAGGCATGCATACCTGTCAATTTCAAGCTCCCAGTCTATCCCTCCCTCACACCTTTCTCCTCTGGTAACCATAAATTCATTCTCAAGTTTCTGTTTTGCAAATAAATTCATTTGTATCTTTTTTGTTTTTTAGATTCCACATAGAAGCTATGTGGTACATAGATATATTAATACAATGGAATATTTCTCAGCCATTAAAAGCAATGAAATAATGCCATTTGCAGCAAGTTGGAGGGAACCGGAGATGACCATGCTAAATGAAGTAAGACAGAGAAAGAAGTCCATATTATTGAGAGTAACTGCATTAGATGAAATTTCCTTTAATTACTCAACCTCTACAGACGATTTTCACAGCCAGCACTTGGACACTATCCACTGTCAGAAAATGTGTAAAGAAATTTCAAAGTTGGAGTTGCCAGAAGAAGCTAGAGAATTTATTCAAGAAAAATGACATTCTAATGAAAATTTCCAAAGTTGCCTACTCTAAGAACAATTTCTTGTACATGTATTTTGCATGTTCCAAAAATATTCCATTTATATTGACATTACTAATTCCCTAGGTATTCCAGACATCTACTCCTATAATTTATTCTTTCATTTTTCTTGCAAACCCGTTAGGTACACTCTTCTTATATTCACTGATTTTATTGTTATATACACTTTGTGAATCATGATTTTAGGAGGGAGGCAGACAGATTCTTAAATAAAGCTATTTCAGACTTTCTTGAATAAAACTATTTAAGACCCTGTGAGTCCTGAAGAGTCAGTTTATCCACTCTGTCACTCAGCAGGTGGGCACCCATGGTCTGGAGAAAGGACGTGGCTGAGTGGGGACCTCTCTGCTAGGACGAGCTGGCCCAGTGGGCCTAGAACCTCGTCGTCTCGAGTCACAGGTTTGCCACCCAAGGAGCACAGGGATACGACAAGACACAGACCACATGGCATGTGTGTGTCTGTGTGATTATGTGGATGTGTATATGTGGGTACGTGAGTGTTTCTATGCATGTCTGTATGAGTCTGTGTGAGTGTGTCCAGTGTGTCTGTGAGAATGTGTTGGTGGGTATGAGTATGTGTATGTGAGTGTGTCTGGGTGTAAGTGTATAGGAGTGGGTCCCAGTGTGTCTATGTGAGAATGCATGTGTGTGTGTGTGTGTGTGTGTGTATGAGTATGTGTGTGTGAATGTGTGCAGGTGTGTGTGTGTGTTTATATGTTAGTGCATCTGGGTGTGACTATATAAGAGTGTGTCCCAGTGTGTCTACATGAGAATGTGTGTGTATATGAGCATGTGTGTATGTGAGCGTGTATGTGCTGTGTGTATATCTGAGTGCGTCTGGGTATGAATGTAAGAGTGTGTCCCAGTGTGTCTACATGAGAATATGTGTGCGTTTGCGAGTATGTTTCCCACACACACACACACACACACACACACACACACAGGGCTGGGTGAAGGACGGAGCAGGCAGCTTCTCATGGGGAAAAAGCTGTGAGGCAGCCTCAAAGAGCCCTGGGGTAGTGGCAGAGTTCTGGGCGTACCTGCTGCTGCTAAGTCGCTTCAGTCGTGTCCGACTCTGTGCGACCCCATAGACGGCAGCCCACCAGGCTCCCCCATCCCTGGGATTCTCCAGGCAAGAACACTGGAGTGGGTTGCCATTTCCTTCTCCAATGCATGAAAGTGAAAAGTGAAAGTAAAGTCGGTCAGTCATATCCTACTCTTCACAACCCCATGGACTGCAGCCTACCAGGCTCCTCCATCCATGGGATTTTCCAGGCAAGGGTACTGGAGTGGGGTGCCATTGCCTTCTCTGTGCCCCTCTAAATTCTTACACTGAAGTCCTGGCCCCCAGGACCTTGAATGTGACCTCATTTGGACATGGAACATTTTAGGAGATGATTAAGTTAGAATAGGCTCCTTGGAGTGAGCGCTTCCAACAGGCTTGACAGCCAACGCCTTGACAGAAGCAGGTGTGTGGACAGAGGCACGCACGAGAGGGCACATGAGGAGACGCAGGCCCCGTGGCCTCGCACGCCCCGGAGAGAGGCCTGGGGCTGAGCCTTCCCTCACGACCCTCGGGGCAAGCCAAGCTCCTCACACCTCCATCTCGGCCCTGTGGCCTCCAGGCCTGTGAGAGACTCCATTTCTGCTGTTTAAGCCACCGAGTTTGTGGAATTCTAATACAGCAGCCCTAACAAATGCATACACCGGGTCAAGGGGGTGCTGGCTATGAGAGGACAATTAGGACGAGGGTAGGAGAAAGCGTAGCGCGAGGGTCTTGCCTTTCAATGCAACACGCAGCAGGCTTCATATTACGAGGGTCAAGGGGCCACTGAAGGATTGGTCCTCAGGGGCCCAGAAGCTCCAAGTTGCATGAGAAACTCTCCTGCAGCAGTAGAGACGTGCTCTGGAAGGCAGACCGGTCAAGAGGGGTGGGCTCCAAGATTAGAGCCCTGACCCTGGCCAGGGAGAGGTGGAGCAGGTGAATTCATGGAGGCAGAGGGTGGCGGGGGAGTCCTGGTGTCTGGATTCGGAGTCTAGCAGGCGGTGGAGCACTTGGAGGAGAAACAGGGAAGAGAAACAAAAGCGCAGGAGGGAGAGGCCTGCCGGCGTGGGCTCTAGGTAAAGACGTAGATCTTGCAGCCGCCAGCACATGGGAGGTGGAAGGACGTCACACAGGAGAGCGCTGACCAGGTTCAAGGCTGGGGACTGCCTAAGCGGGACCACACATCCCCGCAGAAAAGTGAACTGAAGGCAGAGAGAAGGAGCAGTGCGGCCAGGGGGCTAAGCAATGCTGACCGCACGCCAAGAAGCGTGTGCCGCCGGTCTGCTCTAGAAGCTTCCCAGGGCGGTCGGCCTCCTGTGTCCACCTGTTTGTCCAACGTCAGTAGCCAACGTGGAATCTGCACCAACGTGCAGAAGGTCCCATTCTGTCAGCGCTCCTCAAGCACCAGCTTCTTTCATATCAGTGCCAGTGGATGAGGTGGGCTTTCCCGGTTATCATGGTCTCAAATCTCCTTGTTCTCACTTCCAAAGTATTTGGAATCTGTCTCGTTGCTGTGGCTTTACATATTTCAGCAAGTACATCAACTGTTTTACAGGCTCAGGGGAGATTCCAAACCAAAGGGTTTGGAAATTCATACCAGAGAGACATAAATATTGCTGTGTGCTAACTGGAATGGTTAAATGGATGAAAGTGAAAGTGTCACTCACTCAGCTGTGTCCAGCTCTTTGTGATCCCATGGACTGCAGCCTGCCAGGCTCCTCTGCCCTTGGAAGTTTCCAGGTAAGAGTCCTGGAGTGTGTAACCATTCCTTTCTTCAGGGGATCTTCCCAACCCAGGGATCAACCCAGCTCTCCTGCACTGCAGGCAGATTCTTTACTGTCTGAGCCATCAGATGAGTGTCTCTTAATTACTGAAATAAATATTTCTCAAGTCATTGTTTTTCTATAAGAAGTAGATACACTAGTAACTTTTATGAAACACTGATATTTCAATATGGATCTAAGAAAACAATTTATTAAAATTATATTTTATATGCCATTCTAAGCATACAAGTCCTATGGAAGCTGTGATATTACTGTTTCAGAAAATGTCATAGTTTTGCTTTCATCCATTATAAGGCTGGCATCCCATNTTCTTCAGGGGATCTTCCCAACCCAGGGATCAACCCAGCTCTCCTGCACTGCAGGCAGATTCTTTACTGTCTGAGCCATCAGATGAGTGTCTCTTAATTACTGAAATAAATATTTCTCAAGTCATTGTTTTTCTATAAGAAGTAGATACACTAATAACTTTTATGAAACATTGATATTTCAATATGGATCTAAGAAAACAATTTATTAAAATTATATTTTATATGCCATTCTAAGCATACAAGTCCTATGGAAGCTGTGATATTACTGTTTCAGAAAATGTCATAGTTTTGCTTTCATCCATTATAAGGCTGGCATCCCATACCTTGGAGGTCAAAGGGGTGCTACTTAAACTATAGCTGTCTGATCCTACCCTACCTTATTGAGTAAGAACATTCAGGGGAGAAGCACTGGGCAGCTCTATGTTTAATAGCTTTCACTAAAAGTGAAAGTTGCTCAGCTGTGTCGGACTCTTTGTGACCCCATTGAACTACACAGTCCATCGAATTCTTCAGGCCAGAATACAGGAGTGGGTAACCTTTCTCTTCTCCAGGGAATCCTCCCAGCATTGAGACCGAACCCAGGTCTCCTGCAGTATAGGTGGATTCTTTACCAGCTGAACACAAGGAAAGCCAAATTAGCTCTCTGAGATAATGTCTGTTTACCTCAACACTTGCGAATATTGATTTTTTAGAGATTAAAAGATGGCTTGTACAAATAATGATATAGTCAATTGTGCACTGCCTGCTACCTATCACTAAAGGATATACTTACACTGCTGCTGCTAAGTCGCTTCAGTCGTGTCCGACTCTGTGCGACCCCATAGACGGCAGCCCACCAGNTCACCCAGAACCTCAAAATATAAAAATCATGGTGGGTGGATGGAGCTCAGTGCAGGAAGGTGCAGACTCTCATAGCCGTTCAGGATGACTCCAGGGCTTGGTGAGGGCAGGGAGCTGCCGGCCCCCCTGGTGGTGTGGGAAGCTCTCTCTATTGAAATAAATTGTCCTCATGAAACTACATAAAGCTGCTCCTCTGTAAAGTGTTCCTCGGAACTGTACCTCCTTAGAAAGGAAGGAGTCTGCACATTCCACCTTGGACATTTCATGGCGTTCTGCCCTCACTCTGCTCTCATTAATTCCACATCACATGAAGAGCCCATGGCTTGACAATGAAAATGATAACAACAGCAAGAGTAGGAATGACCCTTGGTTCCTGAGTGCATCCTGGTAAGTCGTGACTCCTTTAATTCTCAATGAGGTAGGTAGCCTTAGGCACACGGAGGAGGCATCTCACTCATGGTCACACAGCTAACAAGTGTCAGATGCACACCCATGTTGCTGGTGCCAGAAGGGCGCTGTCAACCCTGGTGGTCATGGGAGGATGAGAAACATCTCATGTGGAGACACCCGCAACAGCTTCTGACACTGGTGCATGTTTGGGAAAGGGAAGAGAGATGCTCTCAGGTCTCCCCACATCCTCCTGGACATTTCGCCATTTCACTGTGGGCTTCTTTGTCTATATTTTTTCAAAACAGACAAACAGGATGGGAAAACTCAGATGAAAACTCAAAGCTGTTCTCACATGTAAGTGGTTGGGAGGATAGAGAGTTTTCTCCTTGGTGCATCTGTAGCACCCAGCATAGAGATGTCAACCTCACTTAAATGTCAAACCTGAGTTTGGGAGCAGCTCACAGCTGATTGGAAGATGAGAGTATGGGTTGGGAGAGCTTCCGCATCTCTTCCTTCATTGGTATAACCCCCTTCTGCTGGGGCTCTTGCTTGCATTTTGCCATCATCTGCTCAGGCTGCCTTTTCTTCCCCAAGTTTTGACAAACAACACCTTTGGTTACAAAGAGGAATATTTATAACCAAAGGAAAACATAAGCAAATATTCTACTACCATGTTAGCAGTTGGGGGGCGGTTCTTATATTTTTTCCAGCCTCATTAAAAATTTACCCTCCACCCCACCCCCAAGGTCTGGACTGCATTCAGTTTCCACAAGTTGGGTGTTTTGGCTTATCTGCTCTCATTCTTTCTTAGAAACTTAGATCAGGGGAAGTGAAATCCCAAAGAGAAAGGGGCTGGAAGCCTTTGGAAACCTGCAGGGCTCTTAGCCCAGTGCCCTCTGCCCTCGCTGCCCTGGGGGGTATTGTAAGGCAGCTCGCCATGGCATGGGAGCTGCAGGCTCTCTAGAAAGGGGGCTTGGGCCTCAGCCTCACTCCTAGGCAGATAGGCTGTGGTGCACAGACTACCACTGTAGAAAGGATTCTAGGAAACCCCCTAACCACGCTCTAGTTCTGCAAATGAAACCAACCCTTTGCCTTGAAAGAAAGGTTGGAAGGACATCAGGACCTCAAGTGCCCATTCTTTAAAATATCATTTGCTGTTCTTTTTCTAATTTTAAAGGCCATATATTTATACCCACCGATTCTAGAAATCACATTCAGAAAAGTATTAAAAATGGAGATCACTTATAATGGTGGTCCTGCATGTGGCCACCTGGACCCACAGCAAGCATTGCTCATGAGTTGGCAGCACCCTTTACCAGGAAAGAAATCTAAAGAGCTCAGTGGCTCCAAAACTGCTGTGTGCACATGGTCAGGGCATCGTCTCACCGGGGCTGGTGGGAGAGGGTGTGACATGACAGAGGTGTGTTGAGCTGAGAGCTCCTCTGGGCTCCTCATTAGATGTGCAGGTGCTGTGCACCCTGAGCCCTTCTGCCTGGAAGCCCTGCTCACTTGTTAGGAGATGCCGAGGTGATAGAGGTCACCACCTTGGCTGGGGTGGCTACCCTGCAGTGGGACCTTTTACTGCCTCCCACCCTACCATCAGCATCCCCATCCTCAGGCCCCAGGAGCTGGTGCCCAGCCTTGATTGGCACGTGGGGCCCGGCTGCAGCATGCCTTTGTGACAGGGCAGCACCATGGGGTCAGGAGGCCACTTGGGCTCATTCTTGGTCTATGACTGGACAATTGGATCTATACCTCTCTGGTGGCTCAGAGGTTAAAGCATCTGCCTGCAATGCGGGAGACCTGGGTTCAATCCCTGGGTCAGGAAGATCCCCTGGAGAAGGAAATGGCACCCCACTCCAGTACTCTTGCCTGGAAAATCCCATGGACTGAGGAGCCTAATAGGCTACAGTTAATGGGGTCGCAAAGAGTCGGACACGACTGAGCAACTTCACTTCACTCTACTTCTCCTTCCTTACCCTTAAAACTTCCTTAGAAATGTGGTGGTGACACGCACGAGTCCCTGGTGCCCCTCCAGGCACGTCACCGGCTCTAAATTGAGGTTGTGTCCCCTCCCTATGCTGGACACCTCAAGCTTAGGTACAGTGTGGAGTTAACAAGTCGCTCTGGGTTTCTTTTCTCAAGTTCTGTGACGCGTAGGCTAGGTGGCGGCACCTTTGTGCCTTCGGCTCCTCAGGCAGTATTTTCTTAACTACCCCTGAACCATTTAGAATTCAGGCCCTAGACAGCTGTCGTTCCAGTGGCTAGCGACTGAGTCGGTGACAGCCGCCGGGCAAAGGCGCCCACGATACCAGGCAGTGTGTTTCCAGAGTGGACCTCATCTGGGTACTTCATCCTACCAATGACTGCATTTTCTTTAGAACTGATCCTGAAACTGCATGATTTAAAACGGAGGGAAAAATAACATTGCCACAAGATGGCCAACAAGAATAGCATTTGTGTTACTTCAAACTGCAGTTTGAAAAAGCAGACATCTGTCTGAGCTCATGCTGCGGGGTCAGCAGGCCGGTGGTGCTGGAAAGTGGGTTTGCTCAGGGGATGGTGGAACTCTTGTGAAGTGGGTGGGCTCAGGCCCAGGTCAGGGTCTGCAGATGCCCGGCCCCATCTGGACACAAAGGGAAGGGAGGTCCAGGGGACCCAGTGGCCAGCCTTCAAGAAGGTCACCCCTGCACCGCAACTGGGGTTCCACCAACATGCCTGTCATGGGGGCACCTTCGGGCACACGCACACGCACAAGTGTCCCCTGGGCAGCTTCTGTGTGGCTGAGCTCTTGACTGTGGCCTGAGAGGCTGCTGGGAAGCTCAAGGCCAGAGTCATCCCTGGTCACTCACTGTGACGGGGACCTTTTCTGGTCCTTGTTTCCTCGCGGGAAAGTGAGATGGGTGTGCTCTCTGTCCTGGAGATGGGGTAAACAGTGGGAAGGGGTGACCAGTGAGTTGGGGTCAGCCTCTGCCCGAGGTGCCCTGGTGCCCTCGTCTGCCCTCCTGTGTCTGCACTGGAGGACCCGGCCCATGCCCATCCAGCCTCCACACCAAGAAGCAGGAGCCTGGCTGTGCTCCTCACTCCCTGCCCAGGCTTTCTCTTCGTTCCCACCACCCTGGTGTCTGATTGCCCGTCCCAGCTCCCCTTTCCTTCTCTCTTCCTCCCAACAGTGTGGACGGGTGTGCAGGGAACTGGATGGGCCTCATCAGCATTCAGGATGAGGCGACTCCTTGGGCCTTTTTGTGTCCTAAGCCAGCTGTGCTGAGACCAGCCCCTGCCATCTGCCTGTCTGTCTGTCTGGTGTGCTGTGGGGTCCCAGGGTATTGGAAACTATACCCCTGTGCTCTTGCCACTCCCTACACTGCAGCACCCCGCCCTGTCCCCATCATACACGAACACTCAAGAGTAAATCTGGAGCAGCTGCTGGTGGGAGAGGAAGAAGACTGTGGGGGTCGCAGACCTGGGCTATGGCCTTAGGTGGCCAGCAAGTCTCTAAAAGGAGGTAATGGCTGCACCTGTGATTCTAAGCCAGGAGAGCGGGGTGCAGGGGGAAGCAGGGTTTGTGCCTGAGAGAATCAGCATGGGGCTATCACCCATGTCCTGACATGGGGAGGGAGTCCAGCACCACCCGCCTCCCCATCATTACATGCAAGGACCGGGTGGAGCCCGCTGCCCGCTGAGGGGGGGCAGTCAGCAGGTGCGGACCAGCAGAGGGGGGGCAGTCAGCAGGTGCGGACCAGCAGAGAGGGGGCAGTCAGCAGNAAAGATAATCAACATTTCAGTTACACCTAAACATTTCTATTAATAACAAACGAATGATTTTCAACAAACTTTCTCAAGCCCCATCACTGAACACCTCCATTCTCACCACTTTGGACCCCTTAAAACTTTAAAAAACAGAATCCACAGTCTGGGAACAAATGACACAGCAACTCCAGGGAAGAGAAGGATTTCACTGATACAAACAACTCTACCTAAAGCTTTCTTTGGCATCTATGAAGCCCATACTACTTTGTAAGGATGGGATGCCTCTTTCATGATGGGTATTGATGACTCTCCTCCACCCTCACCCCTGCTTTACCACTAACAGTTGTCAGCCATTCCTGGAGGGTCAGAGGAGCGCACCCAACAGACTCAATCTTTTGATCTCTGTTGGATACAACAGGGCATTTTTAGCTGGTTTCCTAAGCCACCACACTAGTGTCAGCCCACACACACTAACAAGGAGCAGCAGTTGCCCACTGGGATGCTCCCAGCACAAGGCAGGCTCTGTCCTCGCCTCGCCTCGGGTGTGGAATCCCCCTTCTGAATCACATACCACACCGGAGTATGCACTCCAGTAGATGAATCTGCCTCCTCCAAACAGAGTTTGTTCAAAATAAGAGCCAAGAATCAACAAATGTTTCTATACATCAAGTCCATTTCCTGGCAACCACACCCTGAGTGAAAAACCAAAACGTACAAACAGTTGGTGAGCAAATCCAAGAGAACTTGTTTGAACATGAAAGAGCNAGTTTGTTCAAAATAAGAGCCAAGAATCAACAAATGTTTCTATACATCAAGTCCATTTCCTGGCAACCACACCCTGAGTGAAAAACCAAAACGTACAAACAGTTGGTGAGCAAATCCAAGAGAACTTGTTTGAACATGAAAGAGCAGTATCTCTATTATAAGCCTGGCCAAATTATTTTTTTAGTGTTTTGTATAGTAATAATGCCATAGCTTTAGGATGAATGCATTTTTAGTAACAAGCCATTTTATTTGCATGAACATAGAGGTTATGATCTTTTTTTTTAATTTTTATCAGCCATGCCACATGGCTTACAGGATCTTAGTTCCCCAACTAGGGATGGAACCTGTCCCTGCGGTGGAAGCTCTGAGTCCTAACTGCTGGATTGCCAGGGAATTCCTCTATAATCACTTTCTTTTCAAGAAAGAAGGAATTTAGAACTTCTCTGGCAGTCCAGTGGTTAAGACTCCAAGAAAGAAGCCATTATTTTCCCCTTTTATCAAGAAAATAATTTTAAATTATATAAAATTTTAATGTTCATTTATCATTAAAACTTTAAAATTTAAGTATTAATTTTTTTCATTACATAGCATGTCACAAAATTCTTTCCTTTTCAAAATTCACACTCAGCAATTATTTTAAGATGAATTTTAGCCTTATAACTTAAACATAAAGTTCTTCTGATGTCTAACCAATGGCAAAATAAAGGTTTGAGAAGTTGCCACTGTTTTTCTCTTCAAAAAGGTACATAAAGCAAGTATTTTTGGAATTAACACAACACAGCAGGAACCAACAGGAGCATGGAACACATGTTTGAAGGAAGCAAGTTTTCTGTAGACTGAACATGTAGAAAGGAGAGAACTATCAGGAAGACAAACTGTTTTCAAGATGTGGACACAGCCAGCTTCTATCACATTCTACTGAAATATTTTTAGTTTTCAAAACCACGATTAAACATCAAAAAAGATCAAAACCACCTCAAAGTGAGACAAGATACCTGGATAACAGAACATGAAGTCTCTGCCACATGAGCTATCCATTTTATTGGGGATTCATTAGGATTCCCAGAGATACAACTATCAGAAAATAATGTATTCTTCTGCAACCTGTACACATAAAACCCTTTACATCAGGAAGCTTCCTTTAACATAAAAATAGATCACAAGCCAGGTCAGGAACAGGTGTTTATGCACCTAAACCCTTCAGTTCAGTTCAGTTGCTCAGTCGTGTCCGACTCTTTGTGACCCCATGAGTCT
>SJYV01044254.1:0-23001 GCA_006410875.1 Neotragus pygmaeus
CTCAGGGTCGTTTGTCACTTAAGAAAAAAAAGATGGGGAGGCAGGTGGGTAAAGGGAAAGGAAGGAAATCACGCCCACAGCCAGCACAGGGCTGCTCCCACCACCCCTCCCGTGGCGCTATCCAAGAACCTGTGGCAGGAGCGCATGGTATTCTAGCTGGTTAATCACCCAGCAGAATGGAGACAGAGGCTTATTAGGCAAATGAAGCATGATGGATGTTTTATTTCAACAGTGGAACTGGGAGAAGAAGGGAGGCAAGGGGGGTGTCCTGCAGCAACAGCTGGATAAAGTGAGTCAGGAGGGCCCAGGTTCCAGTGTCAGGGCAAGGAGGGGGCACTGGGGACCCTAGCACCTGGGCACAGCAGAATTGGGAAGACGTAAACAGCAGGAATTCTAGGTCCAGCTCACAGCAGTACCAGAACTTCTTTATTATTAGGAAGTATCATTCCTTCTTTATTAACAGGAAACCTTCCAATGATACTTTGGGCCCATTATATACCTGTCCCAGGAGATAAGACTTAAACCAGATCGGGGACAACACATGCTGAATACCCCTTGTTCCCCAAGAAAACCCAAGTGGAGTTATCTCCTCCGAGGAAGGAGCCCTGCCCTGCCAGAGTATCCTTTTCTTCAGGAAGTGGGACAGCTCTGGGTTTCAGTGAGCTGCAGGGCAGGCGTGGAGGTTGTGGCCCGCCAACTGCCTGGACAGCCGTGACTGAAGGCTGTGAGAGGCGAGCCCTCAGTAGCATCTTGGGATGGCCTCTACTGGGTGCTGGGGGTTGCACACAGATGGCTGGAGGAGCCTGTTTCCCAAGGGCTCAGAGAGGCTGGGAGGAAGTCCTCTCGGGAGGGAATCAGGTCAGTTCCAATTGTCTTTGAGCACCAATCAGGCCCTATGTCACTGAGTATGCCCCAAACCCTGCCAAGCACCGTGGCCATCTGAAAGATGTCATCATCCTCATTGCACAGATGAGGAAACCAGGGCTCTGGAAGGTCAAGGGACTTTCCCAGAGTTCCTTGGCAAGTGAGTCTGGGCAGAGGCAGTCATGGGCCCATGACGCTATCCTGGGCACAGATGGCAGGGCAACCTTAGCAAGCTCCTGGTGGCAGTTCACATTGAGGTCATCTTTTCCTTCCATGTCTCCGTGGGAGATGTTGGCCCATCCAAGAAAAGGATCCTATGGCCTCTGCTCTCGTGTGTCTTTGTTCATTCAGTAAACTTGAACTGGCCAAGTCCAAATGCCTGGCGTGTGCACTTACAGCTGAACCAGACACAGGCTCTCAGGGGCCTCTGGGGTCTGACAGCCTGGGAGGGCTTCAGAGGGGACTGGTGTGGGATCTGCAATCGGAGGCGGGGACTGGAGGCTTGGCTCTGCCACTGAGGACTTGTGGCATCCAGGAAAAATTCTCTAACTCTTTGGAACTTTGATCCCTCTGTCTGTACAATGAGAATAAAGTTCACCTACTTTCCAGGATTATTGGAAGAATTGAAAAAGAGCTCAGGGCCACAATCCCTTGTCTGAATTTCTTGGGGCCAGATGTATTCCTGGATCCAGAATATTCTTTTTGGAATTTAGAAAGGGAAGATGGTGGAAATATCACATACTTCATATTACTCCAGCATGATCTGGAACAAGGCCCCGTAATCAAATGCATTAACATTTCTTCAGGAAAGCTAATGAATATTCACAGTCCATGGGTAAATAAAGACTAAAAATAGTTGCCAGATGAATCTTTAAAAAGCTTTTGGTGTTCAGAGTGTTTGGGATCTTAGGCCTGTGGATGAAGGGTCTGGATAGTAATGATAGTAATAGTTATTATTTACTGAGCATTTGCTGATTAACATGGATTAACTCATTGAATTCTCACAGAACTCCATGAGAGCATGGACCATGATTATCCCTGTTTTGTGGTCAAGTCTGACAGACCAGAGAGGTTGATTCACTTGCTGTTAAATACACAGATGCGAAAGGGTAGGGCCAAGTTGGACCCAAGCAGTCAGGCTTCTGCATCTGTGTCTTTCCTCAGGTTAGAAATGAGCAACTAATTACAACGGATTACTAAGGGTAATCCACCAGGAATTCCCTGGCAGTCTAGTGGTTCAGACTCCGGGCTTTCACTGCAGAGGGTGTGGGTTCAATCCCTGCTCAGGGAACTAACATGGCCCAAGCCACGTGGCATGGCCAAAAAATATAAACATTTTTTTTTAATTGAGAATAGTGGAGGAGCTGCTGGAGGACTTCAGACAGCACCTAACTGATCTCCCTGATGTGACAGGCTCTCCTGCCCTTCTATCTGGGCTGGGAATAGAGCCGTGTTTCCAGAGCACCTATCCATTGTGCTTCACGCATGTATAAACGCTCCCTCTCTTGTGCCCTCTTTCTCTGTCTCTCTCTGATCCCACTCTTCTGGTCTCCACGTTTCCAACAGTCATGCCCCCAAGCTTCCCCCTGCCCCACTGCAAAACATGCTCACCCAGACGACGGTGTTAGGAAGGAAAGCAAGCGCGTGACATGCACAGCACCTGGCCTCCTTTCTGCCTCTTCTCTCCCTCTTTGTGACATGCCCTCTTCTCCTGAGGCACCCACCTGCATTCCCCAGGGATCAAAAGTGGGCATTGGCTATAAGGTGACCCCAGGCAGCAAAGGCCTCCCTGGCTCCTGACCCATGCAGCCTCACTTCCACCGGACCACATGTACACAGATTGAGGTGCTGGAGGCCCAGAGATCAGACCTTGACTCACACAGGCCTGAGTTTGAGTGATAGCTCCTCTCACTAGGCTGCTGACTGCTGACAGCCCCCTGAGGCCTTGAAAGAGTGACAGATACCTCTCGGGAGTTGGAGCACATCCATGAAGTGGTGCTTGGGGTAAAGAATTCTCCTGCCAATGCAAGAGACCTGAGAGATACGAGTTTGATCCCTGGGTTCGGAAGATCCCCTGGAGGAGGGGATGACAACCCACTCCAGTATTCTTGCCTGGACAATCCCATGGACAGAGGAGCCTGGTGGGCTACAGTCCCCGGAGTCACAAAGAGTTGGACATGACTGAGCATACACACACACACACACACACACACAGAAGTTAACACGGTCAGCTGGAGCCTGAGTGTCCAGCTTTCTTCCCAAGGAGACTTCTGCCAGCTCCTGTGAGTGCTGGGGAAACAGGTTTCTCTAGCCTGAGCAACTATCGGAGCTCAGCCCAGGTTTTCACAGGATGTTGCTCAGGCTCCCCTCTCAAAGCCTCAGTCACTGTTGTCCCCCAGCCTGCGGGGGGTGCCTAGCCGCCTGCAGTCCCCATTCCCCTTCAGCTCACTGCAACCCAGAGCTGTCCTTCCTCCTGAAGCGAAGGCCACCACAGGGAGGCAGGGCTCCCTCCCCTGGAGGAAATACCTCCAGGGGGGATTTCTCCAGGGAACGAGGGGTATCATTCAACATGTGATGTTCCAATTTGGTCTGTATTGTCAAAGTGGTGGTTTTCTCCAGTAATTACGTACAGATGTGATGCTGAGCAGCAAAGAATTGATGTTTTTGAACTGGAGTGCTGGAGAAGACTCTTGAGAGTCCCTTGGACTGCAAGGAGATACAACCAGTCAATCCTAAAAGAAATCAACACAGAATGTTCATTAGAAGGACCGAAGCTGAAGCTGAAGCTCCAATACTTTGGCCACCTGATGTGAAGAGCCGACTCATTGGAAAAGGCCCTGGCACTGGGAAAGATTGAAGGCAGGAGGAGAAGGGGGTGACAGAGAATGGGATGGCTGGATGGCATCACCGATTCAATGGACATGAGTCTGAGCAAATTCTGGAGATAGTGAAGAACAGGGAAGCCTGGCATACTGCAGTCCATGGGGTCACAAAGAGTCGGACACAACTTAGCGACTGAACAAGAACCGCCACCTGAGACACGCACGAGGTAGGCTCGGCGGTTGCCCAAGTCCGTGCCCTGTCAGCCCAGGGCCTCTTGGGCAGTGGCTCCCTGGTGCTTTTCAGAAGGCTCTGAGGCTGGCCTTGGGGACCAGCCCTCACCCTCTCAAGTATGGTGGAGTGAGCGCAGGGCTGTGAGCCTGCGAGCTGTGGTCCCAGCCTTCCGTCTGCCAAGAGGAAATAGCTCTCTGGCAGGATGGTTGATGGTTCACAGTCCACAGTCAGGAGCCTGAGTGTGAACGCCAGTTCCTCCACTTCCTTTCTGCATAACCTCGTTCATTGCTCTGAACCTCTGTTTCTTATCTGTAAAATGGGGATGATGAGTTCTCTTACTTCAAAGAGCTATTGTGAGGATTAAACAAGATCGGCAATTGAACAGCAAAGGTACATTGAGCCGCTACCATGTGTCAGCACTGAATGTTTTGAGTGGAGGGTTCAGCAAACAGACATGCCTCTGGCCTCCCGTGAAGCTTTTAGCCTGGTCGGTGAGTGGATAGTCAGGGTGCAGTATAACAAAATACAATGAAAAGAACTTGGCTTCATAAGTAAGAGCTCATATTATCTGCCTTTGGGGGTGTGGCTGTGCTTATTTCACATTCATTTATTAAAAGCATTGCTATATATCAGTATTCTTTATTTATTTGTGGGCTGTTAGGAAAGTTAAGTGCATCCAAGGTGGCCCTACTGATAAAGAACCCCTGCCTGCCAATGCAGGAGATGTAAGAGATGCAGGTTCAACCCCTGGGTCAGGAAGATGCCCTAGCAGAGGGCATGGCAATCCACCCCAGTATTCTTGCCTGGAGAATTCCATGGACAGATTAACCTGGCAAGCTACAGTCCATGGGGTCACACAGAGTCGGACACGACTGAAGCGACTTTGCATGCATGAGAGGAAAATGAGATTTGATATATAAATACATAACATAGCCATGTGTTTTGTGTACACAGACTCTCAATGAACCTTCATAAAAACCTAATGCATTAATATTTTCTCCATATCTCAGGTAAGGACACTAAAGCTTAGAGAGGCAGAGACTCAAGGAAGGCCACACAGCATGCAAAGAGTGGGACAGAGACTCCAGCCCAGGTCACGAGTGTGCCCCAGAGCCCACATTCTTAGTCTGTAGGGACGCTGCCTCCTCTTAGCTCCAAGGCCATGATGATGAGAATGGGTTCTCTGCAAATTACAGCGTCTTGGACAAGTGTTGTTATGGCTCCATTCCCTGAGTCACATCTGACCCCTTGAACACCAGGCGGATGAGCCCAGGGTGGGAGCCAGGGAGGTGAGTCACATGGGGATTCTGGTGGAGGGATTAGTTTCCCTTGCCAGTGGGGGTCACCTGGCATATAGAGGTAGCACCCTCCTAGTTGGAGCTTCTTTAGGGTTCCTTAAAGCTGCTCAGCCTCAGAAGAGCCATCCCCAGAGAAATTCATGTTGTCCACTGAATAGCCTTCAGTTGGTCATTCTCTCCATCATTGCAAAGCCAGTTCCAATCCCAGAGAAGTTCCTAAACCCTAACTCTGCCATCTGGGAGGATGTGTGAGCTTTAGTGAGAGACCCACTGGTTCAGAATCCGTGCTCAGCATTTCCCAGCTGTGTGACCTCAGGCAAGTCACCTAACCTCTCTGAGCCTCAGCTTCCTGGTCTGCCAGGTGGTGAAAATGTTGTGTCTGCAGGGCTCTTGTCAGCATTGAAGGTAATGTCCCCCAAGCACCCAGGAGGGTACCTCGCACCATCAAGACTCAATAAATGGTAGGAGATAAAGTGGCTTGGGGCAGGGTGCCACCAGATAGAAGCAGTGCCCCTCCTGGCTTATCTGCTATGCATACTTGGAAGAAATGGGGTTGACACTGAATCTAGCCAATTAGGCAGGATTTCTCATAAAATTTTAATTCTTCAATTAAAAAAAAAGTGCAAAATGACATAGGTGAAGTATTTTTAAACTGTAAATTAATGATCTATGGTTATAGCCATAATAATAATAACAGCTACCAATTATGGAATACACAATCTGGACCAGGAGCTAAACACACAGAGCCCAGACCCACCCCCCTTTCGACACAGGGACTCAGGCATTTTGTAAGCCAGGAGAGCAGAGCTTCGTGAGATCAGTGGTTTGCCCACCACCCCACTGACACCCTATGGCAACGTTTCTCACTCCTGTGTTCTTCTCTCTCCAGTGACCAGGCATCTTCAAACACACTTACAACAAAAACCCAAAGAGCAAATAGAACAAGAACCATCTCTCATTCAGTTTAACTCTCTCCAGTCTCAGTTTAAATGGAATTGAATCTTTCTTCTCCAGACCTCTCTCTCCTCAAATCAGTTCTGCTTCTCTAGCCTCAGGCTCCTCCCTGCAGCCCCTAAAGAAGGTCAGTAAAAGCTGCTGAGGTTTTTCTCCTGCATCTTTGTGAAGTCAGAAATCAATGGCCCAACATCACGTGTGTTCCCCTCAAGATCCCCCCTGACCCCAGACAGACGTGCTCTCAGGGCGCCCTTTAGAGTCTTCTCCAGTCTCCTGTCCGCGTGACTCCTCTCCAGGGTCTAAAATAGACAAGACTTTGCAGCTGGAAAGCACCTGAATTCATGGATGCTGGAGCCAGGCTAGCGGTTCAGTCTTTGACTTGATACTTGCTGTGTGACTGCAGGAGGGTTACTCAATCTCTGTGCTTCTGCATCTCATCTCACCTATAATATGAAGTTGATAATAATCACACTACCTTCCAGGATTTTTGTGAGATTAAACAAATGCAAAGCACTTAGGACAGTGCCTGGCACTTAGGAAGCATTTAATTATTTCCCACGCCTTAAGTGTTGATTGTCACCCATGGCTACAATGATTTCCTTCCAATACCAAAGATGAGAGGCAGGAGAGCTCCCTTTGACAAAGCCAAGGACTTCCATGGTAGCCTAGTGGATAGGAATCCACCTGCCAGTGCAGGGGCCGTGGGTTCGATCCCTGGTCCAGGAGGACTCCCCACACCACAGAGCAACAAAGCCCGTGCGCCACAACTGCTGAAGCCCACACCCCTAGAGGCCACGCTCTGCAACGTGAGGCCGCTGCAACAAGAAGCCTGCGTGCCGCAGCTAGAGTGTCCCCCACTCCCCACAACTAGACCAAGCCTGCATGCAGCAAACATGTTCTTTAAAAGCTCAAGTCTAAAATAAATAAATAAATAAAAGCTAGACACATTACAAAGTTCTTTAAATGTATCAGCTCCTAAATGTGCCAAGCACAGTCAATGGGGCTGTTGTAGGTTCTCAATAAATGTCAGGCTCTCTGAGACCCAAGTTACTTTCTCACTCAATTAACTTAGAGCCCTTTTCCTGTTTTTTAAAAAAACCATAATTCAATTAGAAACAGATGACATCCTAGAAGAGAACATAGACAAAACATCCTCTGACATAAATCATACCAATGTTTTCTTGGGTCAGTCTCCCGTGGCAATAGAAATAAAAGCAAAAATAAACAAGCTTATAAGCTTTTGCACAGAAAAATAAAAAACAAAATTAAAAGACAACCTATGGACTAGGAGAAATACTTGCAAATGATGTACCTGACAAGGAATTAATTTATAAAATATATCAATAGTTCATACAACCTAATAACAAAAAAGCAAATAATCTAATCAAAAAAGAAAAAAATGGGCAGAAGACCTGAACAGACATTTCTTCACAGAAGACCTACAGATGGTCAAGAGGCACATGAAAAGACGCTCAGTGTCTCTAGTTATTAGAGAAATACAAATCAAAACTGCAAAGAGATGCCACCTCACACCAGTCAGAAGGGCCATCATTTAAAAAATCTACAAATGAAAAATGCCAGAGAGGGTGTGGAGAAAAAAGAGCTCTCCTGCACCACTGGTGGGAATGTAAATTGGTGCATCCACCATGGAAAACGGTATGGAGGTTCCGCAAAAAAATAAAAGTAGAATGGCCATGCTGCTGCTGCTAAGTTGCTTCCGTCGTGTCCGACTCTGTGCGACCCCACAGACGGCAGCCCATTGGGCTCTGCCATCTCTGGGATTCTCCAGGCAAGAACACTGGAGTGGGTTGCCATNAAAGTAGAATGGCCATGCTGCTGCTGCTAAGTTGCTTCCGTCGTGTCCGACTCTGTGCGACCCCACAGACGGCAGCCCATTGGGCTCTGCCATCTCTGGGATTCTCCAGGCAAGAACACTGGAGTGGGTTGCCATTTCTTTCTCCAGTATGATCCAGAAATCCCGCTTCTGGCCATACGTCCAGATAAAACTATAGTTCTAAAAGAACTACTATGGAAGCAACCTAAATGACCATCCACAGATGAATGGATAAGAAGATGTGGTGCATATATACAGTGGAGTATTATGCAGCAGTGAAAAAAGAATGGAGCGATGCCATATGCAGCAACACAGATGTACTTAGAGATTATGACACTAAGTGAAGTCAAAAAGAGAAAGACAAATACCATTATGATATTACTTATATGTGGAGTCTGAAATGCACCACAAATAAACTCACCCACGAAACAGAAACAAACGCACACACATAGGGAACAGACTTGTGGTTGCCAAGTGGACTTGAGGTTGTCAGGGAGAGATGGAGTGGGAGTTTGGGATTAGCAGAAGCAAACTATTATATATATGTATAACTGAATCACCCTGCTGTGTACCAGAAATTAACACCACACTGTAAATCAACTGTACTTCAATAAAATATTTTTTAAAAAGAAGCAAATTACTTAATGTTTGGATCACAGTCTTCCATTGTCACGGAATCCTTCTCCTAGAACTTCAGCAAGGTCTTTTTGCTCTGCACAGCTTTCAGACTATTTAGCTGGTAAGATTTAGATCACATTTTCTGTGTGCATCCAGCTATTTTTCTTCACAGCTTGTTTCTTGAATTTACCCTTCAGATGCATCTTTATCTACAGTGACTTCTGTTCAGGAATTGAGTATTATGAATTTCAAGGATATGATTAAAGAAATTCTTCCTTAAAAATAGATCGTTTTTTAAAAAGCAAATTACTTTTTGATTGCCTTCAACAATATGTTTCTTAAAGAAAACAAAACTTTACATTTTAGGGGACATATTTTTTAATGGATAGAATCATTTTACAAGTCACCCAACGATTGACTCACCCAATGATATCCCAGGGTAGCCTTTCTGTGGGGGACTTCCTTTCTCCTAAATGTTGCTGCCCACAGGTCCAGTATCCAGCCAGCTTCCAAGGCCTGTTGATTTCTCTTTAAATGTCCCTTCTTCCCAGGTCTTGTCCAGGCTTCCCCTCATCTTGAACAGTGACGAGTCCCTCCAGGGCTTCCCCTTCCCAACTGACCCCACATAACCAGTCTCCCATTTCTGGGGATCAGTTCCCTCCAGAAACCATGGGTGGCTCTTCAGCCTGCTCTGCCCCATCCTTAGGCCTCTAGGGTCTGTTTTCTGCGCAGCCGCATTCTGGGTAGTTCTTCTTGCTTTCCCAAGCCCGCTGAAAACCCTTGGACGTGGCACTGTGTTTTAGGTGTCACGTGGAACTTCCAGCTCCGGCAACTAACATGGGCTGAGCACACGTCCTGGTGATCCATGGAGCAATGGAGTCCAGGCTTTCAGATTCAGTTCAACTGGCTCTGTTTCTAGTTTGAGAAATATTCTGGGACCTGAGTTGCCAGTCTGAGTAACTAGGTGTGGTACCAAATGTCAGCAGCTAATTACTTTTAACCATTATTAATGGGTCTGCACTAATTATCCCCTGCATCTAGGCAAGATTTTACAGATGAGACTGAGCGCGAAGGAGGCGCAAAGGACTATGCTTGAGGCCACAAGGCGAGTGGGTTGTCAGAATGGGGCTGAAACCCCTGGGGTCCCATGCAGGGACTTTGCCCCCAGAAGAGGGAATGGGGCAGAGAGAGGTGGCATCCGGACTGCAGGGCTGAGAAAACGGGACATGGTTCCGCCTGGGGAGATGGAACCACTGTCTCGCCTGTCTTCTCCCCCACTCCCAGAATGCAATCTACCGAAACCTCTTATTAAAAGTATTCTGGAGGTGATAAAAGTGTCACCAAAGATTTGCTCATTTTCTAAACTGTCATTAAAACAAAATTTATTGTCAGGGGAAATATAGGCAGTGGAGGAGGAAGGGTGGGCAGGGAGAGGGGGGATGATTTAAAATCAGTCCCCTAATAAATTAAAGACATTCACTCACAAGATGGGGGCTTAGAGAGGGAAATTGCTAAAAGGTCATCGCTTTCTCCATGCCAGCTGGCCGGGTCCTCACAGGCTGTCATATCCTGTAGGCTCTTCATCCCTCCCGATGCTCCATCCCTCTCCTAACCCATCTACAGGGCCAAATCCTCCCTTCTTCAGGCCCACCCATCCCTCTCTCTCCTCCAGGGTCTTCTCCAACACCCCACCGCAGGGCTTCCATCACTCGACTATCTCACCACTAACTGGAGCCAAAATCGGCCTGGAAGTTTATGTGGCTGCTTCTCACCCGCACTGGACTGTAAGGTCTTTGAAGGCAGGAGACCGGCCTCTAAGTGTCACTCAATTCCGGTTCCTCCTGATGTCCTCGGGGCGGGGAGAGAGGGGTGTGACCTAATTCCCTTAGAATGAGGACATGTCAGCCGCACAAGGGAACACAGAACCCAAAGAGTTCAAACCCTCATTATAGAGACCAGAGCCCACACCTCACGGGGAGATGGGACTCACCCAAGGTCACATAGGGAGGTCACTGGCCACTTCTCCGGCTTCCAACTCAGGGACCCAGGAGCCTGCTCAAGAGCTGGGACCCTGGTTATAGTCCACCTGAGTCCAACGGAAGCCCCCTCCATTCACTAGCAGGGTAACCTTGAACAAGTCACTGAGCTCCAATGCCCCAGGCACCTGTCTGGGTTGCTGTCGAGACCAACTGGGAGAATGTAAGTGCTTTGCTCAGTGATGTTGGCGTTTATCATCTTCTTTGTCAGCATCACCCTCATGATGAGGGGAGTGCAGTGCACTTCCAAGCCGTCAGGATTTCTGCCTTTTGTCTGGGCCATGCCACCTGCTCAACAAGGACCCCTGCCTCCACTGTGCCAGCATTTCAGGGAGATGAATAGGCATGGCCCCAGCCCTGAAGATCCTTCAGCCTGGCAGGGGGAGACCGAGGCTCTGAACGTGGCAATCACTGGGGCCGCTCAGAGATGTCCAGCCCTTGCTGCTTCAGGCTGGTCGCCGGCTTGCATTGCCCCACCCTCTGAGGTCAAATGGCCATGTGTCTTGCTTTGGCCAAGCAGGACCAGCCCAGAAGGAGGTCTCTGGGGAAAGGAAGAGGGTGTGGCTGGCAAGGGTGGGAGCGAGGGTGTGGGGTGCGCCGCAGGTGCTGATCCACTGAGAAAGGGAAGTGAGAGCAGGTCAGGGCCAAGTTGCAGGCTAGGCCCTTTGGGATGTGCTTTTGGGTCTGGGCCGGGCCAGGAGGGGTCATGCCCTGGTACCGCTTCCCATCCCCCACCCCCACAATGAGGCCCCTCAGCACTTGTCTGGAGCGAGACTCAGGAAGAGGAGCTGGGGGCCGGGGAGAGCCTGTGGTGTACACGGGTTCTAGGACAGGATGTGCTGCACGCCAGCTCTGGGAGCTTGGCCCACAGTCAGCCTGAGCCTCCACTCCCCTCTGCCCACGGTCACGCTGTCCTCTGATTCCAGCGCTCCACACTGAGGACCAAGTGCCAGTATCCATAGAAAAATAGCCAGCACAGTAGGAATCCAAGTATAATAGCACATTTCAGAACCTCTGGGGCATCTCTCTGTGCACATGCCTGGGTGGGGAGAGGGGAGGAGATGATGGAGAAGAGGATTTTTACATCCAGAAGGAGGGATGGGAACAGAGAATTTACATGCAGGGCAGGCCAAAGAAGTCCAGAGAATTCCCTGGGCTGTTGACTCCTGTGAGCTTCTTGGAGGAAGAAGGGCCTGCCTTGGGCTTTGAAGCCATGGTGAGCACAGGAGGAGCGGAGAAGGGAAAGTGGGGGTGGGGCGCAGGAGCAGCCTGGACACAGGCGGACCGTGGCCTCTGCAGGCTGAACTTACCCTCTCTGAGACCTGAGGAACCAGGACCCTGCGGGCCTCCCAGCCTGGGAGCCCCCTCCAGCCTCAGTGGGGGCTTGGTCCTCAGACTCTGCAGGAGGAGTCCTTTCCCTCCAAAGACCACAGCTGAGGAAGAGAGAACAGAAGGGCCAGCAGGCTGGGCGCTTCATCTAGAAAGCGGGTCAGTGTCCACGTGGAGGGAAGGAGGCCAGGTCCAGGGCTGTGTCCCTCCACAAGGGGGTCCTGCCCAGCGCCAGACCCTTAGTGGAGGTGCTGCTACTCCAGGCTCTCCCCGGGCCTCCCTCATTCTCTGTTCCCTGCCGACACTCTCTTTGCACCCCTCAGTGCCTCCCTACCCCCTAGGGCTCTGTCTTTGTTTTGCTTTCTGTTGTTGTTTTTATCTCTGTTTCTCTCTCTCTGTCTCCCCTCTCTCTCTGTCTCTATCTCCCCTCTCTCTCTGTGTCTCCGCCCTGCCTGCCTCTCTGGATCTTGCTCCCTCCGTCCCTCTCTTCACTGTCAGCCCTCTTCTTCACCTTTTCAGGCTCCCCTGCCCTGCTCCACGTGTCTCTGTCCATCTGCCTGTCTCTGAGCCACTCTCTGTCCCACAGCTCTCTACCTGAAAGACACTGGGATTCCCAGCTACAGAGCTTTGCTGAGGTTGGGCAGGCCTCCTGCAGACTCCCGCCTGCGGGCAGCTGGCTCCTCTTGCTTTAATCCAGGCCTGATCTGACTTTGGCTTCTTTTACCTCCTTTGCTTTTGATCTATATCTTTCTTTAAAACCCTATGTTGTTAGAAACCTATTGACTTCAGATGTCCTGTCTTTCCAGGGTAGCCGCCGAAGCGACACTGAGGGAGGGGATCTGACTAGGTTATTCCCCAGAAATCATGAGGGAGAGATCCTTTCAGAGCTTGTGTTGCAGCTGGACGCCTCCGCCAGATTGAATGAGAGGTGGCTCAGGAAGCCTGCAACCCTGCCATCCTGGAAGACTGTGTGGTTGGTAGAGGCGGATGGAGTGCTACGCTGGGGACGAGATGAGAGAGGGGGACAGCGTGGGACAGAGGGGTCTGCATGATCTGGGGAGCCAAGGGTACAGGGGGCGCAGAGGGGGGCAGAGGAGCACTGTGGCATCAGAAGACAGAGCTCCTTGAGCTCTGCCATCCCTTCCTGAGCTCTGCCATCCTTTCCTGAGTGCCGACAGATCGTAACTCTGGGTTTCTGTTCTCTCTTCTGGAGTTTTCATCGCTCTCCTCTCTTGGGGATAACACTGAGTATGAGAATTCTGCATAGCAATATATGTGAGATACACATGCCCAGCAGATTGCTTGGTGCATAGCAAGTGCTGTGCTTGACTTCTCCCTTGCCCTCCCTAAGCAGGCCTTCCTGCAGGACCAGGCTCACGGCTGCCACACGCCATCCCCGCCACAAAGACAAGGGCTCACTCACTGCCCCACTGGAGAGACGAGCCGACTGGGCACAGGATGTTAATGTCTGCAGGCTCGTCCCCACACCTCTGCCCTGTGCAAGGGGACCTCAGGACTGTTCCAGCGGCTCCGGGGCTCTCACATCTGCAGGTTTATTCACCAGAGGCACCAGCAGAAGTAAAGGACAAGTATAAAAGCAACAACCACCATGATAAAGCAGCCACCTCGTGGAGAGCCTTGGAGCCTCTCCCGGACATCCCTGTACCACTCCCCATGAGACCCTCAAGGTGAGAAGGTCCCAGCCAAGTGGCCACACTGACTCAGGTGACCTAGCAGGTCAGGACCAGAGCTGGGTGTGAACCCTGGTCTGCTGAAGCATGGACCAGCCCCTGGTGGGTATACCGGGAGACCCCAAGCACAACCCTCAGAGACTGGGACTCAACTTGTGGTGGGGGGGAGGGTGCTGGTGCCTGGGACTCTGAATATCAGTAAGCCCCGGGGAGCTGTGACACAGCTGGGTGCCCCCAGTCTGAGAACACCCTTCCCCAACATCTGCACGGAAGGTGGTGACGCTCCCTCAGCTGTCTCCCCAAAGAGGCAGAAGAGGTTCACAGTTACTCACCCTGCCACTTACTACGGGCAATTTGGGGTCAAGGGCTTGTTAGACAAGCTGGAGGGAGACTGCGTGGGCCTAGAAACATGGGCTCTGTATCTGATGCTGGGATGCCCCCTGTAATTCACTCCCTGGGGCTTCCTTGCCTGGTGATGAAATGAATTGAGAGCCACTAGTTGTCAACCCTGAGTGTACACTGAAGTAATCTGAGGGCTGTTAAAAATATGATGCCTAGAAGGACTTCTGACAGTCTAGTGATTAAGACTCCATGATTCCTCTGCAAAGGATGTGGTCAGATCCCTGGTCAGGGACCTAAGATCTCACGTGTGGCACAGTGCAGCCAAAAAATTGGAGGAAAAAAAATGACGCCTGGAGCCAGACTGCAGAGAAGGCGATGTGATTCTTCTAGGGTGTGTCCTTGGCTCTTGGCATTTGTTGAAAGCTCCCCAGAGGATTCTAATGTGCAGCTAAGTGTGAGAAGCAGGCCACGGGGGTCAGCTCTTGGATGTCAGAGCCTGGGACTGAGGGGAGAGCAGGTATGACAAGAAGTAGTGTCTGCATGTGGGTGAGGCTGTGCTTGTGAATGTGAGCCTGTGCGTGGGCCGGGGTGCGTCTGTGTTTCGGTGCGTGCACGCACGCTAAGTCGTTCAGTCGTGTCCGACTCTTTGCGACACTATGGATTGGCTCCTCTGTCCATGGGATCCTCCAGGCAAGATTACTGGCATGGGCTGCCCTGCCCTCCTCCAGGGGATCTTCCTGACCCACAGATCGGAACCTGTGTCTCCTAGGTCTCCGGCAGGTTCTTTACCGTGGGGGCACCTGGCAAGCCTGTGTCCTTGTTTATGTGTATGTAAACCCACGTGTGTGTGTCTGTGCACGTGCATCTGTGTGCATGTCTGTGTTGATGTGTGTCTTGTGTGTGCGTGTCTACGTCTCTGTGTGTCAGAGGAAAGAGACCAAGTGGGCAGCTCGTGGGGGAAGTGAAGAAGGATCCATGGGATATGTTTCCTCACTTTACAGACAGGACCCCGCGAGAATAAATGGCTGTTTCAGGTCACAGGCCCAGGCCTCCACAACACCATATCCGCAACCCCAGACTGAAAAGACGAGGAAAATTCAAGCTGGTCTGTGGCTCCAGGTCTTGGCTCAAGCGAACGTTTGTGTTGCTTCTTCACCTGCTGCAAATTGCTAGGCCCAACCTACCTGAGCCTGTTTGGCTGACCTGGAAGGGCTGGGCCAGCCCTTCTCAGAACTCTGAAGCTGCTTCGCCACCAGTGACTGCTTCCCACCGCCCACGTCGGGCAAGACTCCCAGGCCAGCCAGGGCCTCCTCCTCCCCTCTGGCTATTTCGTCATGTGCAGGATTCAAGCATGAGGAGCAAGCATAGCCCCCCACATTCCAGGTGACCTCCCCAACATCTTGGCACTGAGGGTTGAGACCCAGAGCTCACCCCATGGTTACCTGGAGAGACCCTGGGAGCTGAGAGTGCTCTGGGTCAGGGCCTGGAGGCACTACCTCTTGCCAGCTGTGCCAACGGGGCACAGGTGAGCCCTGCTTTCCTCATCTGGCAAATGGGCTGGCAGGACCTGCCATGCCTCGGGGACCAGGTTGGCTGGAGCACAGACAGAAATGCAGGTGAAAGTACTCAGCAGACGACAGCATCGGCACCCAAGCCAGATGATTCTGGCACCATGGGAGGCGGGTTCAACCCCTCCTGCCCCCGATGTCTTCCACACTCACCACCGATACCATTGTTGCCACCACTGAGTCCTACCTCCTGTGTGAGGGGTATTCAGAAGGTTTCTGCTTGGAGGAGCAGGGGCGGTGACACACCCACGGTCCACCCCCCACACCCGTGTGACTGGCTGTGGGCACTGCGGCAGGAAGTGATGTAGGAGGCAGCAGCTCCCGCAGGCACCGGGACCTGGAGCCTCAGGAGCAAAGGCNGGGGGGGGGGGGGGGGGTGGGGGACGGCTGGTCTCCCTGAGGCTTTCTGGACAGCAGGGGTGGGGTGCTGGCTTGAGCGCCCTGGGCACCTGGGAGTGACTGGTGGGGAAAGGAATCTTGAGGGGTCAGACTCCTTTCTGGGGGGACCCCGTGAGTCCAGGGCTTGCTTGACCTATGGCAGCTGTCTCAGTGGAAATAACCCAGGATCTGGAACCTGACAGATCAGCACACATTTCTTAACCTCTCTGAACATCATGTTGTCATTAGTAAAAGGGAGATAAACAACAATTCGATTTTGGAATCGTTTAAGGATTAAAATTCTTCCCACGTTGCTCAGTGTTAAATGAATCTGCCTGCCAATGCAGGAGGTACAAGTTCTATCCCTGGGTCAGGAATATCCCCTGTAGAAGGGAATGGCAATCCACTCCTGTATTCTTGCCCGGAGACTCCCATGAACAGAGGAGCCTGGTTGGCTACAGTCCATAGGGTTGCCAAGGGCTGGACACATCTGAAGCAACTTAGCACACATGCACAATTTTGCTGGGCCCTTCACACAGGCAGACTATATATTCACACCCATTTTGGGATATTCACTGCATCCTTGCTGTGTTATCTCCTCCAGACTGGAATGCAGTGCAGCAGATGGGATATGGGGTTGGTGGTAAGATCTGGATTCAAATTCTGCCTTTGTGCTTGCTGGCTAAAGGACCTTGAACAAGTCCTCTGGCCACTCAGAGCCTCACTTGTAAAATGAGGGTAAGGAATGGGACAATAGTCACTAATTCATTAAGTTGTTGTTGAGAATGACGTAAAATAATATATCAGCAATAGTACCCACCTGTCCAGCACTTACGGATGTGCCAGGCTGTGGACCTTTGCTACAATCTTATAATTATCTCTGCATCTGTAGGTGAGAAAAAACTGAGGCTCAGTGTGAGTAAGCAACATGGCCAAGGTCACCCAACTTGCAAATGAAGGAGCTTGAACTTGAACCCAGGCAGCCGCTACTTCCCTACTTTACCAGCCACAGGATCTAAGCACATTCAAGCTGGAAGAAGTCTTAAAGCACACACGGCCCAACCACATGTTTATTGCTAAGGGATTGCCCCTTCACCTTGACGTGCATCATAGCCTCACTAATGAGTCCCTGTATCTGACAGGTCTTTATCAGCCGTATGGCATTTACAAAGCAGGTTATGGTTCCCTTTAGAGGGCATTGAAACCCAGAGAAACCAAGTGACCCTCCCAGGGCACCTGGCGTGTGTGAGGCCAAGCTAGGGCTCTAGCGCCTTCCGCAGGCTCTGGCTGCAAGGCCTTACGCCATGTGCTCTTGGTAGGCTTTCGGGCTTTCAATGCTGGGTGAGGGGTGGTTAGTGTTTCTGAGACTTCTCTGCCTTTCTAAAAGCGTGCAGGTATGACCTCTGACACTTTGTGGTCTACGTTCTGATGAGTCGTGGGCAGGACTTCGCCCTCCTCTTTCAAGAGCTGGCCTCATATGGGCTCTGCATAGTAAGGGCAGCATTCCTGCTGTGTCCATCCCAATGCTACACACAGCCACGGTAGCACAGGGGTATAGCACTCGCTGTTGATCGCCTGCTCAGTACTCATTCAGATTTGTGCTCAGACATAGGCATCCCCAGCCCCAGCTGACAAATCAGTTATGGTAATCCTTTTCTTCTGCCAGTGATTGGCTGGGAAGTGGCCAAATGACCTACTTCCAACCAACACAAGGGAAGGGAAAATCTACTGGGAACCTCTAGGGGTAAATTTCCCTCCCTAAATAAGGAGGGAACGTAAGCAAAGAGCCGTTCTGCTCTCCCTGTCTCAGCTTCACCTTCCTTCCTGCTGACAATGCTCTTGGGTGAATACATGATGCCTGGAACCATGGTAACTGTTTTGTGACTATGAGGCAACATCTGCTGAAGGTGGTAGCACAGGTGGATAAAGAGAACCCGGATGGACTGATGATGCCATTACCTGATACCTTGTTACCTGCAACCAGGATCATCCTAACTGATAAAAGGAATGATGATGATGATGATGACAGCAGTAACGATAGGATCTAGTTTGTGAAGTGGACACTCTGAGACCTGTTTTATATGTGAGGAAGCTGAAGTTTAGAGAAAACACTGAATTTTCCCACTTTATATAACCACCACTAGCAAGTAGAAGAAACAGGAGTCAGACTCAGCTTCATCTGACACCTACACCCACGCACTGAAACACCTCACAATCCTACATCAGAAAGAACTGGGTTCCAGAGGAAGGACGTCTGAGAAAAAGGTGATATCTACTCCTCTCCTAGAACTGTCTCTAAATAGCCCCATTTCCAAGGATTCAGTGAGCACTCACATTGAAATGTGGCCTGTCAGACCAACTATGTGCTTCAGAGCTGGAAAGAATAGAGACAATGGAATTGGACATCTGTAGAATGAAACCACGGAGAAGGCAATGGCACCCCACTCCAGTACTCTTGCCTGGAAAATCCCATGGACAGAGGAGCCTAGTAGGCTGCAGTCCATGGGGTCGCAAAGAGTCAGACACGACTGAGTGACTTCACTTTCAGTTTTCTCTTTTGTGCATTGGAGAAGGAAATGGCAACCCACTCCAGTGTTCTTGCCTGGAGAATCCTAGGGATGGGGTCGCACAGTCGGACACGACTGAAGCAACTTAGCAGCAGCAGCAGAATGAAACCAAGCAGGCCCTTCAAAGACTTGTGGGATGGTCATCCTACCCCATGAAAAAGAACACATCTTCTGCTTCTTCCAACTGGGGTCCTTCAAGGCCAGTTCAAGTGCTCCTTCATCCAGGAAGCCTGCTCTGACTGTCCTGAGCAGACCTGTGAGATAGTGAGGGGCAGGGAAGGCTTTCTGTTGCTGTTGAGACACTATGTCATGTCCAACTCTTTGTGACCCTACATGGACTATAGCGTGCTAGGCTCCCCCGTCCCTCACTGTCTCCCAGAGTGTGCCCAAATTCACATCCACTGAGTTGGTGATACCATCTAAACATCTCATCCTCTGCCACCTTCTCCTTTTGCCTTGTTTGCCCGATTCTTGTCATGAGCAAAGTTTCCCAAGCTCATTATACATACACATATCCTTCCTGCCAACTGAGGATGACCACTTGCGGGGGCCAGACTGCATCTTACACACAGGTGACCACCCTGTGCCTAACACGGTCTGGAGTGCCCAGGAGGAGTTGAGGAAATGCTTGCTGGCTTGACGTGACTTCACTTAGTGCCGACCACATGCTCTGTAAGGACAGCCCCCCAGGTCAGTTTCCCACATGGTTGCAAACCCACTCCATGCTCAGCGAAGTCTTCGTCCACCAAAGGCAGCTTCTTTCACCAAAATCTGGGGTATTCACTGTGGGGCACGCCAAGGAGTGTGATGGTCATGTGACCCTCAGCGGGAACCCACAACATGAAACAGTCCAAAAAAGACTGCCTGGAGGGGCAGGCACTTGACCTTGCCTGGAAGGGTGGGCAAGGGCATTCCTTAAAGGGAGCCCTGCGTGAACAAAGGTGCAGAAGTGACCCCATACAGGAGAGCATAAGGGACCATCGGGGTGGGTCCAGAGGGCTGCCGGGTACCTAGAAATAGCAGCTTCCTTCTCTACTCCTGCCAGGTGACACTGTCTTGTTGATCCAGGCCTGAGGAATGTTCTAGAAGCTGACAATGTCTGTTCCCTCTGGCCTCACTATTCCCTGGAACATAATGGCTTGTGCTTGAAGAGCTTTGCAGGGGTGGAGTGGGNTTCAGTGTCCCATTTCCTCACCCCTTTGCCCTTTCCTAGCACCACAGCCAAGGAGTTGGGTCAAGAGTTTTGGTTGTGTGGGTCTTTGAGCGGTCCTCATGGTGCCAGGAAGGCCATCTTCTGTTCCTCACTGAGGTAAAGGAATCACCCCTGGGTACTGGTCACCCCCACTTGGTTATCCCGCAAGATGAGGTGTGTTGCTATTTACTGACAGTGTAGTTTTAGGCAAAAGTTATTTAACCTCTCTGAGCTTTGGTTTCCTCACTTGGAAAATGGGAGTGTTAAAGACTCCTACAAAGGTTTGTTCTGAGAACTGCAGATGGTATCCTCCTGGCCTCAGCAAGCTTTGCATTATGGGGATTAATGCCAAGTGGCTATCCACTGTGTATAGCCTAAGAGACTCCTGACCTCAAAGGTCCAGGCCTAGACCTGCCACTAACTAGCTCTGTGGGTTTTGGAAAATTGCTTCATCTTTCCATGGCCAGTTCCTCATATGTCAGGTGAGAGAGCTGGACTTCAGCTGATCTCTAAAAAGGAGCTCATGAGTCTATGAAAAGAACTCTGACTACAATACTCAATTATTTATTGCTGCCAACGTAGTCACCCACAGCTATCACTCCTCAGGTACTAACTTATTCAACAGATCCTGAGTGAAGAGTGAGGACAAGAACTTTCCCAAGAAAGGAGACAAAATCATTTTGTTTTACCCGAGGGAATAATTTCCAAGTCTGAAGGGCGAAGGAAATAATAGAAGGAGGGGGGGATATCTACCCTAAAATTTATACATAAAACCTATGTTTGTGTTCAAAAGCAGATTGATTATATTCTTTGCAGCTGAAGATGGAGAAGCTCCATTGAGTCAGCAAAATAATACTGGCAGCTGACTATGGCTCAGATCAGGAGCTCTTTGTTGCAAAATTCACTTAAATTTAAGAAAGTAGGGAAAACCANATAAAACCTATGTTTGTGTTCAAAACCGAGTTCGGAACTCTTTGACATTGTTCTCCAATTATTTTTTTCACCACTCAAGATTATTAGATGAGTCAGAGCTATACCCTGTTTCTCCTTGTATAACCCTTTTCTTTTATTCCTTTCCCTCAAAATGGCTTCCTTCTTTCACTGCATTTTTTTTTCTTCTCTGCATTCCTGCTGTTGCTTTGGTTTCAGTGAGAAAGTTACTTTGGTCTCCAGTTAATTTTCTTTGGCAGCATGACCTGAGGAACACCTGTTCTCATTCTTCAGCTATGTTCCCTTGTAGCCACGATCAAAGAGTTCCATTTGAATTAGACATAAGCTGAATTTCAGTAGACAACTGCAACAAATAGAGGACCATTTTCTCTTTCCAATATTTTAACCTTCAACCGCAGGCAACTCTTTTGGCTTTTCCCTTAGCCTCCTTGGCTTCTCACATGGTGGGAGCCTGAGCTGTATCCTCCCCTTAGACTACTCTGAACTCACCAACCTAACAAATGTCCCTGTTGCCCTTTGCCCACCCGCAGGGCTGGCCCTGTTCCTGATGGAGAACCACCGCGTACACACCGGATAAGAAGCAGTTGCAATGAAATGTTCATTTACTCAGACTCCCTGGAGACACAGAATCTCTCCAACCACATCAGGAGAAGGAAAGGAAGAAAGAGGAGGAGAGGGTGAGTTCACAGGTCGAGTCTCAGAATAACCAAGGCTCGAGACAGAGACAGCAGCTATCAAGGACTGGAGAGCTGCGAGGAAGAGCAAGTGATGGAGTGCTTGTGGCCAAAGGTGAGCAAGTGAACAAAGAGATGTGGTTAAGGCCCCAGGCCTACTGGTTAGGCAAAGCACATGTGTTAAGTATCTCAGCCCTTCCCCAAGAGCAATGTCCCATTAGACTTCTCACCACCACGGTGCGTTCCCTGAAGGCTCTGTTCTCATGAACATCTGCCAGAAACACTGAGGAGATGAGAATCCCTAGGTTCTCTCTCCATCCACCCACCATGCCACATTTATAGTAAGGTCACCCATCATCTTCATGTCCAAAGGATAAGGTTTAGTTCTTACTTTTCTTGACTACATGGTCACTTCCTCCTTGCTGAAAAACTTTTTTTTTTTTTACTTTATTTTACTTTACAATACTCTATTGGCATTGCCATACATCGACATGAATCCACCACAGGTGTACACGAGCTCCCAATCCTGAAAAACTCTTGTTTGAATTCAGTGGCTCCCTGTTTTTCTTCATGCTTTCTGGTCACTTCTGGGTCTCTTTTCCTGACATCTGCTCCTAGGCTTCATCTTAGAGTTCCCTGGAGCTCTTTCCTTGCTTCTCTCTTCCCAGGCAATCTTTCACTATCCCCACAGCTTCATTTCCATTAAAACTCTGACTACCAATAAATCTTCTGCCTCTGTATATGCAAATGCCAACTTGCCATTTCCACCTGATGGGCTCAGTGACCTCCTCAAGCTACACAGGTCTGAAATTATATTCAAGATCTTCCCACCAAATTTCTTCTCTTTCTGCATTATTCCTGTCCTTAGAAAATGGTAGTTTTGCTGACTGAGCTGATTCAGCTAAGAACCTTGGACATCATCCTTGGCATCTGCTTGGTGTCGCCTCTCAAACCCCCTCAATCATCGAGTCTTTCGATTCTCTGCCCTATAAACCTCCTGAATCCTTCCTTTTGCATCTCTCCATCCTCCTGCCAGCATCCTGGCCTCGGTGACCATTACTTGTCACCTGGGCTGTGGCGTTGTCCTTACACATTGGTCTCCTGGCATCTTCTCTTGCCCCTCATTCCATCCACCTAATGCAGCCCAGTGAAGTGAAATTCGCTCAGTCGTGTCTGACTCTTTGCGACCCCAAGGACTATACATATACAGTCTATGGAATTCTCCAGGCCAGAATACTGGAGTGGGTAGCCTTTCCCTTCTCCAAAGGATCTTCCCAACCCAGGGATCGAATCCAGATCTCCCACATTGCAGGCGGATTCTTTACCAGCTGAGCCACAAGCCTAAGGGATCTTTAAAAGTGTGAATATGGTCACGCCACTGTGCTTAAGGGTCTAGGAGGCCCTGCCTAGTCCAGGCCCTCCCTACTCAGCTCACCATCTCCTCTTGTACAGCTCTCGCTCTCATTCTGTCTGCTCCAGCAATACTGGATTTATATGAATGCCTTAAAAGGTGATGTTTCGCCTGCCTTCAGCTATTGGACATGCTCTTCCTTCTGTCTGAAAGGTTCTTTCCACCCCCATTGACCTGAGAGCCAATTCTTGCTCATCTTTAGAGTCTGCCTTCAACATTGCACCCTCAAGGGGGAGGGAG
>SJYV01044255.1:0-12135 GCA_006410875.1 Neotragus pygmaeus
GAGCCCATCTTTGCATGAAATGTTCCCTTGGTATCTCTAATTTTCTTGAAGCGATCTCTAGCCTTTCTGATTCTGTTGTTTTCCTCTATTTCTTTGCACTGATCACTGAAGAAGGCTTTCTCATCTCTCCTTGCTATTCTTGGAACTCTGCATTCAGATGCTTATATCTTTCCTTTTCTCCTTTGCTTTTCACTTCTCTTCTTTTCACAGCTATTTGTAAGGCCTCCCCAGACAGTCATTTTGCTTTTTTGCTTTTCTTTTCCATGGGGATGGTCTTGATCTCTGTCTCCTGTACAATGTTACGAACCTTCATCCATAGTTCATCAGGCACTCTATCTATCAGATCTAGTCCCTTAAATCTATTTCTCACTTCCACTGTATAATCATGTGGGATTTGATTTATCACTTTTGCCATAGTAAGTGCTAAAACACTTTTTCATGACTGGATAAATGAATGAATTACAGAGTGTCCTACATGCTAAATTTAAGATTATATTAATAAGTTACATCTCTATTTTCTTTTTTTCATATAGTTAACTCTCAATCTACTGAAGAGATAACTGTGTCGATAGTGTTCTCTAATTAATTTCTTAGTCTGCTATATTTCACCCTGGTGTTGTTTTAAAAAAAAATGAAAAATTTGAATATTTTCTGAGGTATTTTTTGGCGCTGTCCATCATATATAATAATGATACAGTAATGCAAGAATGAAGTACGGGAATTATTTCTTTGAATTGGGAAGGAAAAAAAATCTATAAGCTAATATAGGACATAACTGAATTAAATAATGAAAAAAAAAATTATCTTAAAGACCAAGCACAGGCAAGCCCAGTAAAGACAGTTTCCTCCTGTCAGAAATACTCTCTGGGTGTTGTAGAGGTTGATAAAAACGATTCATTAAATGGAATTTAGTTTATTAGAGAACTTCTTTTCCCATCCTCATTTTTAAAGCTTGATACATAACTATTCTTTATTATGGAACTATGAATCAGAGTATGGAAATTTTTAGGAATATATTTACTCTTACTTTTGTTGGGGAATAGCTTCATCTTTGGTATCAACAGAGCCATCATTCCTAAGTAGACCTGAAACATTTATTGATGGCTGATGTAAGATATACATCTTTGCTAATGAAGGCAATTAATCTATTACCACAGATGGGTTCACACTAAGTATCTTTCCTGCGCAGACAGCACCTTCTTTCTTGCCACATTTAAATCTTCATGACCTCATTTTTCATCCAGGGATGGTAATTTGTTAGCTCCTGACTGCTTTAAGAACCAGTCTACCATCCACCCTCTCTATTAGGATTTATGCATAAGTCTCCTCACGACACAGAGGACCGGCACACAAAGGGAAGAGCGAAGAGCTACCCATCAAACCAGTGACAGCCTTGATGCCAGAGCAACATTTGAGAGGAGATGAATTGACAACCTGTTTCTTTAACCTTCCAAACATCATCAGGCTGAGAGAAAATGACTTTCCTTGCTTTGTGCCTGTGAACTTTCTAATTAAAGAAACTTCTCTAATCTTTTTCCTCAAACTGATGGAGCTCGACTTTTCCAAGGAAAATTGCCACTGATTTCTCAGGAGATGGCAACTTTACACGTTGTTCTCTCTGCCTGGTTTTATCTGTCTGCAGTAATTGCAATTCCGATTTATCAGTTCCAATGCCCAAGCTATTAGCTGACCAGACTCAATTCTCAGTGTAATATATGGAGCTAAAACAGAGCTATTTTTTGAATGAAAAATAAAAAGTATTAGAGCATACTGGATGTGTGTATCCCCATGTGCAACCTGCCAAAGTCATTCTTCGCTTCTGTTTACATATAGGTGAGGTTTGCCATTTCATTATCAAATCTAAAAATCCTTAGCATTTCAATAAATATTCACAAATATCAGGTGTTGAAAATAAAATTCAAGTGTTCTTGAGACAGATACTGAATTTGATTAAAAAATGATTACATGGAAAATTATTCGATTATACAGAATATATCTTATCTTCATTAAATATCACAGAATTAAAATATAGATTCATCTTTACAAGCATGGTCTCTCAGGGTATTTGGAATCAAATTCTAAGTTTGTGACTTACTAGTTGCATGGTAATAAAAAAGTTAACCAATCATCTTATGCCCTGTTTTCTTCAAATGCCACCTGGCTCTGGTAGAGAACAACTGATAACCCTCCATGTTCCAGAGGCAGAAAATTATTTTTGAAACCACCTGATTGTTTATTCTGAGCCCACAACATTAAGGTCCATCACTTGCATAAGCCATGTGTTGAGATGCACAGGGAATACTTGGTATGTATACTGTGTGAAGATATTTAAGAAGGTTGAGGTTTTGCATTTATGTTTAATTGCAGAATCTTGGCACAGGAAATCACCAATTACTTGCATCCAGAAATGGGAGAAATATCTCTGGCTGATTATTTTGTGAAATTGTAAAACTAGTTTGTCACACCATGACCCATTATAGCTCATCTGACAAAGAGAATAAAGATGCCTGCTTCTCATTAACTAAAAGGCAAAGATAGATGGAACAGATTTTTGAAAACTGATTTAAGTTTTGTTCTTAAAAAGCAGAGTGCATCATTGAGACTGATTATCATACCAGTTAACCAAAAAAAAAAGAAAGAAAAAAAATCAGCCTGAATCCCAGAAGTTCACCCAGGCACAGAACACACTAAAATTGTGGCTCCAAGAATATGGATCATATTTCCTTTCTTTTACTTTCTCCTAATCTGAGGCAGTGTTAGTGTTTTTCTAAAGCTAATTTTTCCTAGTTTTTCTAGCTTTTTTCTTACAGTAATCCTTGGGTAACATATTGGAGCTAAAGTAGATATAGCTTATATAATAGATTTTATTCTTAAAGCCATAGGGTTAATATTTGTATTTCAGTCTATGAATTATTGTGCGCCTTAAATGAGATGATGCATACAACATGTTTAGTGCGGTGCTTAGCTTTCTGTAAGCAGTAAACACAAGTTACCCCTCATCATTACCATTATTACCACCATCATCAACATGTGTCAGACACAGTTCTAACACCAGGGGATACAGAAATAACAAGATTGATACAGGCATTGCCCTCAGGGAGTTTACATTCAATTGAGGAAGACAACCAACAAACATGTTAAAAGTAAATATATCTTAAAAGTAAATAGGCCAAAACCCTCAGACTGTGAAAAATGCTATGAAGCAAAGGAACATTACACTGGGATGTAACAACGCTAGAGATAACCAATTTACATAGGAGAGCTAGGGAAGACCTCTCTGAGGCAGTGCTGCTGAGTTAAACTGGAGTGTCAATGTTAAAGAACAAGCCAGATATTCCAGGAACTAGGAGAAGAGCAACTCAGTAAATCTGAAAGAGCAAAGAGTTCCAGCATATGTGAAGCAGAGCAAATGAGGAAGCAGAAGGTATAAGAGGCTGCAGATAGAGACAGTCAAGATAATAGAAAATATCATCAGCAAGAAAAAGTGCATGTCCCCTTAATACAAATGAAAAGCCATACATTGGACAGTTTTAAAGGCAGCTATGCCACACTTTGTGTTTAAAATGACCAAAGCCATTCTGTTCCCTGAGCAGCAATGGGTCAGAGGTGGAAGCAGTGGTTGCCAGAACACTAAGACGGCTGTAGCTTAGATCATTTGTAATTTGGAAAATGAGCTATTGTTCGGAGAATGAAACAGACAGCCATAGAGGGCAGGAAGATTACAGGAGGCAGGGATTCCTGTCAAGACTGTGCTGCACTGATCCAGGTGAGAGGTGAGAATAACCTAAGCAAACCGTGCAAAGATCAAGAGAATGGTGTGAGTTTGGGGGCTCCAGAAATGAGGGAACAAGGCATACTTTAACACTGATTAGAAATCAAAAGTGAAAAAGAAAGGGTCGAGGATTCCCTGCAAGTCCTAGCTTAGACAAACAAGTGAAAGCCAGGGCCATCGACTGATATCTTGGACCATGTATACAGGAGAGTTGATTTTGTTGAAAGATAAAGTGTGTGGGCCCATGACACAGTGGATAATCAAACACGTGTCTGGTTGGCAGTGGGATAGATGAAGCTGAAGCTGCAGAGACAAACTGGAGATACATGTAGTCTGTGTTTGTTGGTAGTAAACTCCAAGATTTTGTTTTCCTGAAGGTATTTTAATTTCTCTTTCACAGCAGGAAATATGCATTCTAAGTTGACAGTTATATTATCTCAACACATTGAAGAAATGCTTCCATTGTCTCTGTCTCCTAATACTGTTTTTAAACATAGATTATCAATCGCCGTTCTTTTATAATTGATTTGTTTTTCTTCTCTGGAAGCTTTTAAAATATTTATCTTTTTATTTGGTGTTCTGCAGTTTAATTATGTTATGCTTTGGTAGAGATTTATTTTCTATTTATGTGTCACTGGACTTCCAGAATTTCAAGGTTACTGTTGATCAAAACTTGTGAAAAGTTGTTTGTTTGTTTTTTTTCCACCTTGCCCACTTCTACTGAACACCAAGCTCAAAGAAAGAAATTTCCTGTACTTTTTTCATTCATGCTAAGGGCTAAAGTCAACAGGGCCTTAGGAAGCATCACTACGAACAAAGCTAGTGGAGGTGATGAAATTCCAGTTGAGCTATTTCAAATCCTGAAAGATGATGCTGTGAAAGGGCTTCACTCAATATCCCAGCAAATTTGGAAAACTCAGCAGTGGCCACAGGACTGGAAAACGTCAGTTTTTACTCCAAAGAAAAGCAATGCCAAAGAACGCTCAAACTACTGCACAATTGCACTCATTTCAAAAGCTAGCAAAGTAATGTTCAAAATTCTCCAAGACAAGCTTCAACAGTATGTGAACCATGAACTTCCAGATGTTCAAGCTGGATTTAGAAAAGGCAGAGGAACCAGAGATCAAATTGTCAACATACAATGGATCATCAAAAGAGCGAGAGAGTTCCAGAAAAAAAAAACGTCGCTTTATTGATTATGCTAAAGCCTTTGGCTGTGTGGATCACAATAAACTGTGGAGAATTCTGAAAGAGATGGGAATACCAGACCATGAGAAATCTGCCTCCTGAGAAATCTGTATGCAGGTCAAGAAACAACAGTTAGAACTAGGCATGGAACAATAGACTGGTTCCAAATAGGAAAAAGAGTATGTCAAGGCTGTATATTATCACCCTGCTTATTTAACATATATGCAGAGTACATCATGAGAAATGCTGGGCTGGAGGAAGCACAAGCTGGAATCAAGATTGCCGGGAGAAATATCAATAACCTCAGATATGCAGATGACATCACCATTATGGCAGAAAGTGAAGAACTAAAGAACCTCTTGATGAAAGTGAAAGAGGAGAATGAAAACGCTGGCTTAAAACTGAACATTCAGAAAACGAAGATCATGGAATCTGGTCCCATCACTTCATGGCAAATAGATGGGGAACACAGTGGCAGACTTAATTTTGGGGGTTCCAAAATCATTGCAGATGGTGATTGCAGCCATGAAATTAAAAGATGTTTGTTCTTTGGAAGAAAATTTATGACCAACCTAGATAGCATATTAAAAAGCAGAGACATTTTGCCAACAAAGGTCCATCTAATCAAAGCTATGGTTTTTCCCATAGTCATGTATGGTTGTGGAAAGCTGAGCATAGAACTGGTGCTTTTGATCTATGGTGTTGGAGAAGACTCTTGAGAGTTCCTTGGACTGCAAGGAGATCCAACCAGTCCATTCTAAAGGAGATCAGTCCTGGGTATTCATGGGAAGGACTTATGTTGAAGCTGAAACTCCAATGTGTTGGCACCTGATGCGAAGAGCTGACTCATTGGAAAAGACCCTGTTGCTGGGAAAGATTGAGGGCAGGAGGAGAAGGGGACGACAGAGAATGAGATGGTTGGATGGCATCATTGACTCAATGGACACAAGTTTGGTGTTGGACTCAAACTGGTGATGGACAGGGAGGCCTGGCGTGCTGCAGTTCATGGGGCTGCAAAAAGTCAGACACAACTGAGCGACTGAACTGAACTGAACTGTATGGATGTGAGAGTTGTACTATAAAGAAAGCTGAGCTGGTTGAAGAATTGATGCTTTTGAACTGTGATGTTGGAGAAGACTCTTGAGAGTCCCTTGGACTGCAAGGAGATCCAACCAGTCCATTCTAAAGGAGATCAGTCCTGGGTGTTCTTTGGAAGGAATGATGCTAAGACTGAAACTCCAGTACTTTGGCCACCTGATGGGAAGAGCTGACTCATTAAAAAAAAACCTGTGCCTGAGAAAAATTGAAGGCAGGAGGAAAGGGGATGACAGAGGATGAGATGGTTGGATGGCATCACCAACTCAATGGACATGAGTTTGAGTAAACTCTGGGAGTTGGTGATGGACAGGGAAGCCTGGTGTGCTGCAGTCCATGGGGTCGCAAAGAGTTGGACACAGCTGAGTGACTGAACTTACTGACTGAATGGCCAAACTCTAGCTTTGGTTCTTTCTTACTTCCCATAGTTAACTTCAGTAGAATTCCTGGGAAATCTTTGCTATTATATGAGTTGTAACATGCTAGGGTTTTTTTTTTTTTTTTCCTATATTTTAACTAATATTCTTAAAAATTCAACTAAATGTATTTAATTTTTATACTGTCAGAAGTGAAATCTACTTTAAGTCACTTTTCTGTCTGTTTTATGTAATAATTATTTTAATTGTGCTATTCAATGATAAGGTCTTCACATGGGATTCATAGACAGCATGGCAGCCTTCCATCAGTTGTGTCTGACTCTTTGCGACCCCATGGACACCAGGCTCCTCCACCCATGGGATTTTCTAGGCAAGAGTACTGGAGTAGGTTGCCATTTCCTTCTCCAGGGAATATTGCCAACCCAGGGATCGAACCCAGGTCTGCCTTGTAGACAGACACTTTACTGTCTGAGCCACCAGGTAAGTCCTAAGATGAAATATACTTAGTTTTGAAAGTAAAATAAAAATGCTAAGCTGGGCAACACTCAGAGGAAAAATTACTTTCATAACTCAAAAATAATTGTATCAAATAATTTAATTTGTTAATTCAGGTCTTAAAACATTTTTACTTAACTTACTTTTTGCTCATTTTATTTGAAGAGAAATATTCTAAATACATTTTTCCCTTCATTCCCAGATACAATTGTTCTTTGAAGCTTACAGTTAATTGATTACTAGGTCTTCTAATGATGCTAATAAAGATTATATATGAGTGTTAAACAAGTTTCATGATTTGGATGTGAACATTTCCAGATAGATGTTGAAAGTGCTATTTGTAGTCCTTCTGTCTGCCCATGAAAAATGCAAGAAAACAGAGATAAACTAAAGGAAGAGCTGTTTTGTTGCTGAGCAATATTCGGAGGAAATAGAAAAGAGTCAGGACTTTCAGTTTATGAAAATAAAGCAGGTTCTCCACCACAGTCTCTCCCAGAAAAGTACTTAAAGAAAGAAGTGGTCTCAGAGAAAACATGAACCCCAGCATGATAACAGGAAAGTACAGCTCCAGGAGGTAGATCAGAAAATTACGACCACAAGATCCTTTGTAAGTGTGTATAGCAGTATATCTAATAGGCTTCAAAGAATGTTCAGGGTCTGGAACCTGCTCAGCTGGACAAGAGGATTTCTAAGAATCTGAAAGGCATGCCTCAGAGACAATTTTCCTTCACAAAATGTTTCCAAGATGCTGAGTGACACTGTTCCTTAGTACTCTGCTAAAGAAAAATATATTTAAAAAGGAAGTATGAGTATGATTTTTTGTCAAATATTATCAATTTACTTTGACACACTGAAGCTCATGATGGTTTTAATGGAATTATAACAAACAATGGCTACTAACTTATAGACAGAGTGAAAGAACTGATATATGCATCTGCAAATTTGGATTTGGAATTAACAGCCATTTTCCAATGAGAGAATCATGTTTGAGAATAGATGAAAAGTCTTTTACATTATAAAGGCTTGCGAAGAAAGATCATAAAACCTAATGATAAGGATTATAAAATCTGATGACAAATAGCTGAACCCCTTACTTTAAAAGTTCCCTTGGAGTATAAAAACACCCCTAAGAAGGACAAACTTCCTATATTCTGGAAGGGAGTGAGCTAGTTTCTACCCACTAATCAGCATCAATACAGTAAATGGTATGTCAGCACTTTTGTAATGAGACAGCTGTTCATAAATAGTTACAACATGATTATATTAGCTAACAGAGGGAAAACGCTCAAAACCTCTATACGTGAGAATCAGAGAGCATTAACTTACAACCCAGCATTAAATTAAGCATATGGATGCACATTAAACACCTTCACACACAGTTTGCATAGCTATACCGCCATTAATTTTTGCTTTTCTAGACATAAGGTGTGATTAGATTGAAGCAGTCAGGCTGCAAATAATTGCTATCCCTTAACATTCTCTCAACCCATAGGCTTGTGCTTTTAAAGAGTGATAGCTTAAAAAGTACAGCAAGGGGAGAATCAGTGACTCCTAACCTCACCCCAACACACTCCCACATGAAGACTTCGAGGATGGCCTGCATTTGGAATGACTTATATTCAGAGCCTGACACTTGGCTTTTCTGGGCCAGCATTTCAATTTGACATCCTGTGCTCATCTCTACTGAACTTTCAGGTGTTGAGTCAAGCTAATCAAAATGACCAAATAATGTAGAAACAGTTTAAACAAGAATGTAAATGACTGCTGCCTACCTTTTCTAGTGGCTTGAATTCTTGGTTCTTCCTCTCAGGATATGACCTCCTGAACCATGGACTTGGAATGTTCATTTTGAAATCCCAAATTTCATTGGTACTCTCCTTCCTCACCCATATAGCAAACAAGGCAAAACTCTGAAGCCATACTTTCTTAGCTGTAAAAATTTAAGTTGTGCATCCTGTCTCCTATTTTCTCCTTCAAATGTCTTCTCCTCCCAACCCATCTTTTTATCTCCACCCTAGACTCCTCCCTCTCTGCCTGGGTCTGCTATCACAATGCCTCTTCCAACAGTCGTATGGCACCCCTCAGGCAGCCCAGATCCTTGCACACAATGCTCTTTACCTAAAATTAGCCCCCACCACCCCATTTCATGGTGGGTCAGTGGTAAAAATAAAATAAAATAAAATAAATAAAATAAAATTCTGCCTGCCACTGCAGGAGATGGGGGTTTGATCTTTGGGTTAAGAAGATCCCCTAGAGGAAGAAATGGCAACCTACTCCAATATTCTTGCCTGGGAAATCTCATCAACAGAGGAGCCTGGTGGGCTACAGTCCATGGAGATGAAAGAGTCAGGCATGATTTAGTGGCTGAACCACAACCACCCCATTTCCCCACATCTGCGCCTGACATTACATTTCTTCTGCCAGCTGCTGTGACTTTGCAGTAATAAATACCACTAACAAGTTTTTAAAACACAGTATTCATTTTCTAGGGCTTCCGTAACAGAGGACCACAAACTGGGTAGGCTGAACAATAGAAACTTGTTTTGTTTACAGTTCTGAAGGCTAGAAATCCAAGATCATGGCATTGAGAAGGCTGATTTCTCCTGAGACCTCTATCCTATCTGTGGCTTGTAGATGGCCCTTTTCTCCATGTCTTCACCTGGTTTTTCCTCTGTATGACCCAAATTTTGCAGATGAAGACATAAGTCACACTAGGTTAGGGCCTACTCTGATGACCTCTTCGAACCATAATTACCTCTTCAAAGAGCCTATCTCCAAATACAAGCACATTCTGAGGAACTGTGGGTTAACATTTCAACATGAATTTGGGGGGAACACGATTTAGCCCATAATACCAAAAAGAACAATAAAGGAAAGATAAAGTGAGTTTAGAATACTTTAGAAAACAAGCTATTTTGAAATGATTAAAACCAAAATCTGATTCTTTTGGAAAACTTGAAAAAGAAAGATGTCTAGCAAAATTAACAAAAGAGAGAAAATATCTAAGAAAGGAAAAAGGGGGCACATAAGTACAGATATATGAAACATTTAAGAAATACTAGCATTGGTATTTTTCCAAGGTCTTTCTTTATTGAGATGAGTGGACAATTTTCATAGAAAAAACATAGGAAGAGATATTTCAACTAGCACGCATGGTAAAGCTGCTTAGTGCTATATGGGTATTAATTATACTATTTTGTGTACTTTTCTGTATGTTTACAACTTCTTTTAACATTTAGAACAATTTTGGTATTTTATAATACAACAATATTTGTTAGAGAATCAAAGAAAGATGCCTAAGAACAAGTATTAATATGAGTGGTTGGTATCCCTGCTTGGAGTACCATGATAGAAAATAAAGAATAAGAATCCTACTTTTTATTTTCTACTGCAATAGAGCAAGAATGACTCCACCGAAGTGCTATGAACTTCAGGTCACAAACCGAGTGAGAAAATAAAGGACCATTTATGCCGTTTTTACATCTTGGCTTTCTTCCAGTTAAATTTCTGCTTCCTCAGCAGTGCAGTATTTACAAGGACTTAAATACTTGCTTCAAGAGATTCCCAAGGGGCCTTTAATTCCTAAATACTAATATAATTTCTTTTGGTATTTTGTTTATTTAACCATATATTTATCAAGTACTATACTTTAAATGCTTAACTGGGCCTTACTTTTTATTTTTAGTGATCTCTAATTTTACGCTTTATTTATTTGACTCTTCATTTATTTAACAAGCATTTATTAACTCAACCTTTGCTAAACATCATGGTCACTGCTGGCTAGTAGTATACAAGAACCACATGATGTTTCTCTCTCTCTCCTAGATGCTAAGTCATTTCTGACTCTTTTGTGACCCCATGGAGCTCTCCAGTTTTCTCTGCCCATGGGATTCTCCAGGCAAGAATACTGGGGTGTACTGTCTTGCCCTCTTCTAGAGGATCTTCCCAATCCAGTGATCAAACCTAGATGTGACCCAGGGATCAAACCCACATCTCCTGCATTGCAGATAGCTCCTCTACCACTGAGTCACCTGGGAAGCCCGCACATGATATGTACCCTTAGATAATTTAGTGATTCTCATGCTTTAACTGACACCAAAATAGCATCCTACAGGTTTGTTAAAATACAGGTGCCTGCATCTTTAGAACTGCTGATTTAGTAGATGCTGCTGCTACTAACTCACTTCAGTCGTGTCCGACTCTGTGCGACCCCACAGACGGCAGCCCACCAGGCTCCCCCGTCCCTGGGATTCTCCAGGCAAGAATACTGGAATGGGTTGCCATTTCCTTCTCCAGTGCATAAAAGTAAAAAAGTGAAAGTGAAGTTGCTCAGTCGTGTCCGACTCCTAGTGACCCCATGGACTGCACACTACCAGGCTCCTCTATCCATGGGATTTGCCAAAACGTGTATTTCTAACACTTTATCAGTTAGTGCATGCTATTTTGTAATGTAACTCATAAATGTTAGTTCCAACACTCTTTTCTTCTAACCTTCAACACTTCAAATGATAATTTTAAAATATCTTTTTTTGTCCTTCAGTTCAGTTCAGCCATTCAGTCGTGTCCAACTGTTTGCCACCCCATGGGCTGCAGCACCCCAGGCCTCCCTGTCCATCATCAACTCCCAGAGTTCACTCAAACTCATGTCCATTGAGTTGGTGATACCATCCAAGCATCTCATCCTCTGTTGTCCCCTTCTCCTCCCACCTTCAATCTTTCCCAGCATCAGGGTCTTTTCCAGTGAGCCAGCTCTTCCCATCAGGTGGCCAAAGTATTGGAGCTTCAGCATCAGTCCTTCCAATAAACATCCCAAATTGATTTCCTTTAGGATGGACTGTTTGGACCTCCTTGTAATCCAAGGGACTCTCAAGAGTCTTCTTCAACACCACAGTTCAAAAGTATCAATTATTTGGTGCTCAGCTTTCTTTATAGTCCACCTCTCATACCCATACATGAATTCTAGAAAAACCACAGCTTTGACTAGACAGACCTTTGTTGGCAAAGTGATATCTCTGCTTTTTAATATGTTTCCTAGGTTGGTCATAACTTTTATTCCAAGGAGCTATTGTCTTTTAATTTCATGGCTGCCATCACCATCTGCAGTGATTTTGGAGACCAAAAAAGTAAAGTCTGTCCCTATTTCCACTGTTTCCCCATCTATTTGCCATGAAGTGATGGGACCAGATGCCATGATCTTAGCTTTCTGAA
>SJYV01044256.1:0-11147 GCA_006410875.1 Neotragus pygmaeus
AGTCCCTTGGACTGCAAGGAGATCCAACCAGTCCATTCTGAAGGAGATCAGCCCTGGGATTTCTTTGGAAGGAATGATGCTAAAGCTGAAACTCCAGTACTTTGGCCACCTCATGCAAAGCGTTGACTCATTGGAAGACTCTGATGCTGGGAAGGATTGGGGGCAGGAGGAGAAGGGGACGACAGAGGATGAGATGGCTGGATGGCATCACTGACTCAATGGATGCGAGTCTGAGTGAACTCCAGGAGTTGGTGATGGACAGGGAGGCCTGGCGTGCTGCGATTCATGGGGTCACAAAGAGTCGGACATGACTGAGAGACTGAACTGAACTGAACTGAACTGAAGAATTATTTGTTGAATGAATGAATGAGATGCTCCTGGCTCTCATGAAGAAAGCAGTCCATTGAAACTCATTGCCGATTTCGCCTTTGCTGGGCAGGGCAGGTGTGGGGGTTGAGGGGGACATGGTTCACCACCACCCACCCACCCTCATTCCCTGTCTCCTACATCACATTCTACATGAGACATTTATTTTCAAATTTAGGGCCAAAAAAGCTTGCTTCCCCAAGAAATGCATATTCTATCAGCCAAGGTCCCTCAGGGTCCAGATGGCACCCTCAGAATAGAATCACTTTAGGAGAATTTATTTACAACGGAGCTGTTTACAGAGGTGTGTTTGACAACAATTGAGCTGCTATCACCCCTGGCTGGAAAGAGCAGGGAAGAAGGGGTTACCAGAACCCAGGACGGGAGAAAGCTAGGGATGGAGGGATGACCTTCACTGGAGATGACAGCCAACTCCAGGCAACTTGACCTTGAAGGAGGAGGGAGAGATGACTGGCCCTCCCTCACTCTCCTCTCACCTCTGACCTTGTGCCAGAGCTCGGTGGAGTGAACCCAGCTAGAAGCCGGAGGGCACAGGAACCTGCTGGTGTAGTCTACACGGCTCCACTTCCCAGGGCAGAGAATGTCCCAGGAAAGGGTTGAGAGTAGATCTGATGCAATAAAGGGGAGATGTCTGGCATCTCTGACAGCCAGCATATGATTGATGGTGTTCCCCTTTTCACTTTGCCTGCCAGGAAGCTCCGAGCCAAGTATGAGAATCGTGTACAGCAACTATGTCAGCCTTTGACTGCTTTTTGACTTTGGTACCTAGCTGTCACTCCCCTCCCTCCATTTAATTGGCCCTGATTCTGTCCTCCTGATTTGTGATGATCTTGTTGCACAATTTCCTTTCGTAAGCCGTCTCAGACTTTGTGGCAGGAATCCTGGCACAGATATGAGTTTTTAAAATTAAAAATAACATCAAATGGCTAATCTGTGCCAGATTTTATAATAGGTGCAGCAGGATGTAAAAAATAAAATAGGTGAGATGCAGCCTCTCTCCTCAAGCAATCCAAGTCACCATACAAAGTAACTGAATTTCACATTTAAATGTGAACAGCCGCATGTGGCTAAAAGCTACGTACCAGACAACACAGACACAGCTCCACAGAATTCCGCTCTCTCTTAGTGGCAGCATCTTTTGAGTGATACATCTTTCCAAAAGGCAGATAATTCTGACAGCTCAGCAAATGTACCAGGTCCATCACTTGAAACATTTCCCACACGTATTTTTCGGCATTTTGGAGAAAAGGTTCATCTCAGAGACATGCAGGAACGGGGACTAAATATGCAAGGAGAGAGGAGGGTAGACAAATATTGGGGGAATTTATAAAGAACACTGACCTACAGCAAACCAAAACACTTCTACGCAGAAAACAAAACCATCAACAAAATGAAAAGGCAGACATGAAAAGGGGAAAATACTTGCAAATCATATATCTGATAAAATGATTTATGCCCCAAATATATAAAGAACTTACACAACTCAACAGCAAAAACAAACAAATAATCCAATTAAAAATTGGCAGAGGAACCGAACTTTTTTTTTTTCAAGGATAACATACAGGTGGCCAACAGGTCCATGAAAAGGTGTTCAGTATCACTGATCACCGGGAAAATGCAAAGCAAAACCACAGTGAGCTATTGTCTCACACCCGTTAGGAGGGCTGTCATCAAAATGGCAAGAGGCAAGTGTTGAAAAAAGGGAAACTTGTGCTCTGTTGACAGGGATGTAAATTGCTGCAGCCACTACGGAAAGGAGCATGGTGGGTCCTGAAAAAGTTAAAAAGAGAACTTCCATATGATCCAGCAATCCCCCGTCTGGGTATTTATCTAAAGGAAACAAAATCACTATCTTGAAAAGTTACCAGGATGGAGTGAAGAGGGCAGACCAGTCAGGAGAGAACACTTGCACCGTTCAAGCAGGCTAGGTGGCAACGGCAGAGATGAAGAGAAAGGAGAGGACTGGAGAAAGCCTCCCTGGATGCAACTCACAGAAGACAGTCATCAGGACTTCCCTGGCGGTCCACTGGCTAAGACTCCGCGCTTCCAATGCAGGGGGCTTGGGTCCCACCCTTGGTGGAGCTGGATCCCACAGGCCGCAAGTAAGATCAAAGATCCTGTGGGCCTCAACTACAATCTGGTATAGCCAAATAAATAAAATAAAATAAAAGGACGTGGTCATCAATTGCATACGGGAGGAGGAGGGGAGGCATGCGAGTGGCTCTGCGTTTCTGGCTTGGGCAGCTGCGTTAGCCATGGCCCACATAGTAACTAATGTAATCATGCCATCAACCCAGTGAGGGAGGTACTGTCACCAACTTGACTTTTTTTTTTAACTTGATTTTACAGACAAGGAAATGGAGGCAGAGAGATTAAGTAACTTGCCCAGGGGCACACAGCAAGCTGGGATTCATACCCAGGCAGCTAGTTACAAGATCTTTAAGCTAAATCATCATACTACACGGAGTCTCTGCAGTAAACACCAGACTAAGAAAAAGAAGAGGAAACAACCCCAAATATCTGTACCTATGGATTACAACTGTGTACAAACCCAAGGCCCTCGAGAAAGATTAAAAGAACATTCAGAGAGATTGTGGGATTTAATGATGTGTCGGTATTTTTTCCCTTGAAATTCCCTTCAGCTCCTCGTTTAAAAAAGATAAGTCTGGGATGTCCCTAGCTGTCCAGTGATTAAGATTCTGTGTTTCCACTGCAGGGTGCACAAGTTCAAACCTCAGTCAGAAAACTAAGATTCCACATGCTGCTCCTGGTGCAAAAAAAAAAACACAAAAAACTTTTTTTTTTTTAATCTTAAAAACAGGTAGAGCCTCTGAGACAGGCAGTAGTGAAAGGTTTCTGTCCCTTATCACCAGGGCTTGATGTGGTGTCTGCAGAATTCTCCTTTATTGCTACAAGATTGAATGCTGCCTGGGGGTCCTACCTCTCAGCCAGAACTGCACTGAGAAGGGGAGAGCGGACCCTGTTGAGACTCCTAAAGAGACTTTTCCTCAAGTCACTGTGAGGCCCAACGTGTGGCCTCTGGCCCATCTGAAAGGACGCTGGGACACTTTGAACCTTTGAGCTCATTTATTCAGACATGCAACGCCCAACATTACCTCTTTTTCCTGCAGCTCAGGTTCTATGAGCCGGGGAAGGAGTTCCAGGTGGATCAATCGCTCCCCATCTCAGACCTTTTATTCCATCACCTAGGCGGTCATGAGGCAGGTCTTGGGCTGGGTTAAATTGACATGGTTCCCACCGTATCCCCAACGGCTGGATTCAATGCTCACTAAAGACGCTGGATAGAGGCTGATTGACAGACTGCTGGAATGAATGAACACATGCGAGCAGTAAGGAAATGGTGTCAGAAATACGAACTGATTGGGGCTGTAAATATGCAGAGAGCCCCCAAGGCACCCAGCCAGCGTGGGGTCCTGCAAGGGGGCAGAGCAGACTTCTGGGGTGACTTAAGGACAGAGCTCAGGGCGCTCTGTACAGGGGAAGACCAGGGGCGAGTGTGAGAGCCGGTGTGTGGCGTGTGGCAGGGTGTGAACTAGCGCCCAGAGGGGGCGGAGGAGAGCAGAGGCCAGACCACCGGGAGGGACCCCCAAGGGTTTTTTTCACTCAACTTCTGGCCGGGGACGTGTCAAACATACAAACGTAGATGATGGACTATAAGGACAGCTCACCGTCCCCGCTCCCCAGCGCACACACTTGTCACCAGCTTTAGCGAACCTTCACCTCAAGGCCAGCCCCCGTCTCATCCCCACCTGCCCCTTGCCCTGTTACTCGGAACATTCCAGACACCCTACCTTTTTCATTTGCCAATATTTCACTTGGCATCGCCAAAGTAAACGTGTCTGATTNAGGCCAGACCACCGGGAGGGACCCCCAAGGGTTTTTTTCACTCAACTTCTGGCCGGGGACGTGTCAAACCTACAAACGTAGATGATGGACTATAAGGACAGCTCGCCGTCCCCGCTCCCCAGCGCACACACTTGTCACCAGCTTTAGCGAACCTTCACCTCAAGGCCAGCCCCTGTCTCATCCCCACCTGCCCCTTGCCCTGTTACTCGGAAAATTCCAGACACCCTACCTTTTTCATTTGCCAATATTTCACTTGGCATCGCCAAAGTAAACGTGTCTGATTTTAAAAACAATCCACAATACCACCATCACCAAAAATAAACAATTCCTTAATATCTTCAACCCTCCACTGAAGGTTCAGAATGGAGAAACAGATGACACAGTCTGATTGACATCTTTCGGAACTGGGGGAGAAGGGAAGAGGAGCCGGGAAAAGGGAGGCGGGAACCAGCTGGCAGTCTGCATGTTCCTCCAGGGGAGAGCTGACCCCAGCCAGGACATGGGCTGAGCTGTGGCGACGATGCAAGGGCCCAGGTGTGAATGGCATTGGGGGATACAGTCCCCCCCACAAAGTGGAGTAGAAAGATCCCCTGGAGAAGGAGATGGCTACCCACTCCAGTATCCTTGCCTCGAAAATTCCACAGACAGAGGAACCTGGCAGGCTACTGTCCATGGGATTGCAAAGAGTTGGACACGACTGACTGACTAACACGTTCACAGGTGGGATCTGCTTCAGTGACCAGGGGTCAAACTCACGCCCCCTGCACTGGCATCATGGAGTCTTAGCCACTGAACTGTCAGGGAAGTCCTGCTCCTTCCATTCTTGTTTGGAAAGGTTCCCAGACGCCAAGGGAGCCACTGATGGGCAAGTTCAAGGAAGACTGATAGGAAGACCATGAACAGGGTCCCCCAGTGTTGCTGGGGAACTCAGCTGGGGCTTTTCAGACCTGCCTCCCTGGCCCCTTCTTGGCTTTGCTGAAAGGCAGTGGTGATTTCAAAGCCTCCAAAGTTAGCTTTATGCTAAACAGTTCATAGGCAGTAAAGGACTGATCCCGTCCACAAGAGGTCTGGCCTTTGCCCTTGGATCCTAGGCAGTGACCTGTAATCCGTGGAATGTCTGTGCTGATGATAAGAGTGTCTTCACTCACCTGGAGGCCTTGGGCCACACCAGGCAGTCTAGGAATGTGGCTAATGGCAGGGCCTTGGGGCCATGCGGTATCAGCTTGACTTCTAGAAGTCAGGCGCTATTCACATTACACCAGCTGTCCCACGGATGTCCTTTTTTCTGTTCCTGGGGCCAACCCAGTGTTATGCCCAAGGTCCGAATCCCCCAAACTGAGAGAACAAGACATCCATGGCAATGCAAAAGCAAAAAGGGAATTTATTTCTAGCTGGAGCTAGGGCCGCAGTCCCATCCAACGCAGTGGAGCAAGAGCCCCGAACCCTAGATTACAGCAGTATTTATAAGTTTAGGACAAAGACAGGGAGTTGGCAAGCGCGGATTTGTGGCAGGGGTTTCTTGGCATTTACTAATTGGCTAGATTTTCCAGCGCGTGGGCTTTCTTAGGGGATTTCCATCCTCATCCTGATTGGTTCAAACCAGGCTACGGGGAGTATGCTGATTGGCTGAGTCCTCACATCACTGGTGGGGTGATCTCATTTCCCCCAGGCCAGTGACTCAGCTGTTTCCTGGATACGAGCTCCAGCCTTTTTAGTCATGGCTTCTATCAGGCCTCAGCACCCAGGATACCATGATGCACTCAGTCACCCAAAGCGCTTTTATCTTCCAGTTTTACTGAGGTACAATTGACACACGGCACTAAGTTTAAGGTGTTCGACGTGATGATTCGACCCACATTCATCATAAAATGAACACCCCAGTACGCTGCTTGAGCACGAGAAACTGGCAGCTGGTCAAGTCCTGATGGCTCTGGGCTGGCTGTGGCAGAGGTGGGGGTCAGAGTTCTATCTTGTTGTGTGGTGTGGCCACTGTTGGTCTGTATGTATTTGTCATTCAGTCACTCAGTCGTGTCCAACTTTGCAACCCCATGGACTGCAGCACGCCAGGCTTCCGTATCCTTCAGCATCTCCCAAACTCACATCCACTGAGTCGGTAATGCCATCCAGCTCTCATCCTCTGTCATCCCCTTCTCCTCCTGCCTTCAATCTTTCCCAGCATCAGAGTCTTTTCTAATGAGTTGGCTCTTCCCATCAGATGGCCAAAGCATGGAAACTTCAGCTTCAGCATCTGTATGTATATTCAGATCTATATGTATATTCAGAGGTGATCCCTGCCTGCTTCAGTATTGATTTCTCCTGTCTCTTCCCTTTCTTTTGCAAAGTGTAGGCTCTCCTTGATATACATGGGAACAACCACCCACCAGCAGGGCTGTGGGCTTCCCCTCCATGTCCAGGGAGGGATTGGAAAGCTGTTTCCATCTTTCCCCCAGGAGCCCCAGGCCAATGGGAAACTAGGGCGGTGCTGGAGGAGCAGCCCACCCACCCCAGCTGCAGGCAAGGAGGAAGGGCATTATCTGCTGAGGATTTAATAACAATAAACTTGGTCCAATGTTCATCTGATTTTTACGATCACCTTGTGCCAACAGTGATAAATAACGTAACGTCAGTGATAAAATACTCCTCTTTGGGAAGAAAAAGGATTATGGTTGGTTTACTTTTTGTTCAGTTTGCTGCAGTTACTGTTGGGTTTTAAAAACATAGGTGTAAATTCAGATTTGCATATCTTTCTTTTTTAAAAAAGATTTGTTCATTTATTTGGGTCTTAGTTGCAGCACTCAGTATCTTCAGTCTTTGTTTCTGCGTGAGAACTCTTAGTTGTAGCATGTGGGATTTAGTTTCCCCCCAGAAATCAAACCCAGGTCCTCTGCGTTGGGAGCTCGGAGTCTTAGCCACTGGGCGGCCAGGGATGTCCCCCACATCTTTATTTACAAGCACTGCATTCTCCATGGAGGTTAACGCAGAGCTCACACTTAGGCAGCTGGTCTCACCAGGCACAGACCACTCTGGAACGGTGCAGAGCTGTTAGAGCCAATTTTTGGTATCGTTTGTGTCTCTCACCCCTGTGGTGTTTCTTCATCTTTCAGGGACAGAGATTATAAAGACCAGGCCCAGAACTTGAGTCTCTTCAGTTCTGTCCTCTCACGTGACCACTTGGGGGTTTGCATTTCGTTTTAGAACCGTGAAACAAAGTGTGAACGGCAAGGTGTGATGTTTTTATTAAGTGTTAACATTTAGTTCACATGTGAAATAGTTTCCCGATTTGGGATCACATTTTCAAAAATAGAAATGAATTCTTTCCTAACATGCTGATGGCTTGAAAAGCAAGGAACAAATCTAGAAAATAATCGTCTTGCCATAATTATTACTGAAAACAATTTTGTCTTATAGGGAAGGGGAGTGTTAAAAATAATCTGAGCAGGGGACTTCCCTGGTGGTCCAGTGGCTAAGACCACACTCCCGATGCAGGGGAGCCAGGGTTTGATCCCTGGTCAGGGAACTAGATACTGCACGTGGCGGCAGAGACCTGGTAGAGCCAAGGAAAAGAAAATAATCTGCTCAGCATCATATAAACTTGGCCCACCAAGCCCCCGGGGCTGGGGGTAGAGTATGGGTGGGCTTTCGGGGACCATGAAAATGTTTTGAAACTAGATTGAGGTGGTGTTTGTACAACATTGTGAGTGTACTAAATGCCGCTGAATCGTTCAGTTTAAAATAGTTTTGTGTTGTGTGGATTTCATCTTCATAAAAAGAGAAGGCAAAAAAAAAAAAAAACAACTTCGTGGGCCTCCTGGAAGAGGTACAAACCACGAGATGCCAGAGACACTGCTTCCTTCTCCCGGGCGGGAGCGGGAAGAGGCTGCAGGTCTGCCCTTTCAGGAGGCTGTCGGCCCCGGGGTGAGCAGCCGGCCGCCCCTTGCGATGCCAGGGCAGCTGTGTGGTGGCCCTGCTTGGTCCTAAGTTAGAAGCGGGCACGCACAGTCAGGAAGGGGCAGTTCTCGGCTGAGGCCCCGCTGGCTGGCGCTGGGGCTGCAGGGGTGGTAGTCAGAGATCTCCTGTCACCTGCGGTCTGCCAGTTGCTGGTTTCCGTGGAAGATGTGGGCGGTAACGCTCCTATGCCCCCACGAGTGTTGAGTGCCATGGAAGGGCGAGGTGGCGGGGGAGCAGGTGAATTGTCTGCATCCAAGAATTCGCGCTCTGAGTGGCAGCTCTGTGCGGGCGGAGCCCTGGGCTTTCCGCTTGCCTTGGGCAAGTCCTGGGGGCTGCTCCAATCTGTGGGCTAAGCGATGGGTGCACCCCCAGTCCAGGGACCATCGGACACGGCCCTCCTCCCGCCCTTGCCCATTCACCTCTGCGCCCCACCCTGATCTCTCCATGCTTCCCTTTCACCCTGAGACCCGCCTGCCCTCGGCCCCCACTCCCCACCTCCACAGGAGGCCCTGGAGTGGGAGCTGGGCTTCCCTAGATGGAACATTCCTTCCTGGAGGGGTCCTGCCCCACCCCCAGGAGGGCAGGGCCTGGGGGGGGCCCACGGGGGAGGAGGGGGCGAGACACGCCCAGAACACCTGGGCCCATCTGCCAGGATGCCCCATGTCTCCCAGTAGGACGAGACCCAGCGCCCTGGGTTTCGTTCCTGTAGAAAACAAAAACCCTCCATTGACCTAAACCTGAAAAACAAGCCCAGCCCAGCGCTGCTGAGGGCAGGCCCCGAAACCAGCGACATTCTTCTGTGTAGCCCTGGGCTCAGAGATCAGGGCTCCTAACCTCCCTTCCTGAAGAATGTTCACTTGAGCCCTTCAAGGGGAAGGCCGGAGCCAGGGGCTAAATGGTGCTTTCTCAGAAACTTCTGCCCAGGAGCCCCCGGAGTGCTGGAGAGAGCGCGGGGGAGCCCCAGAGAGCACCAGGCTGGGGTGGCCTGGATCCGCCTGTGACGGGGGAGACGCTGGGGGCACGGCCCCGCCTGGGAGCCCACCACGGCATGGCCAGCGGGTCCGCTGCGTGTGCAGCCCGGTCTGACCAAGGCTCCCCGGTGCCCCTGGCCCAGGCCCCACTACTTCTTGCCTGAGGGGATGGAAGCAGCACCCCCTGCCTCCTCCTTGCTTGCTGGGGTGGGTTCAGTAGTGTTCCCCACCAAATTCACATCCACGTGGAGCCTCAGGTTAGGCCTTGACTTGGACACAGGGTCCCTGTGGATGTCATCACTTAAGCATCTCTGGCAGAAATCACGTTGGCTTGAGGGTCGATCCAATCTCCACTGACCGGGTCAGGACACAGAGACACCCGGAGAAGCAGGTCACCTGACGCAGCCAAGGAAGGCCTGGGGCCACGCGAAGCTGGAAGAGGCAGGGAGGAGCCTGGCCCCGCTGACACCAGGATGTTGGACTCTTGCCTCCTGAATGGCTTCCCAGGTGGCCTGCCAATCCCTGGTGGCTCGGGTGGTGAAGAATCCGCCTGCAGTGCAGGAAGCCTGGGTTCAATCCTTAGGTCGGGAAGATCTCCCTGGAGGAGGACATGGCAACCCACTCCAGCATTCTTGCCTGGAGAATCCAATGGACAGAGGTGCCAGGCGGGCTCCAGCCCGTGTTGTCGCAGAGTCGGGCACGACTGAAGCCACTGAGCACGCACATATGCACTCCAGAATAAGAGAGTGTATTTCTGCTCCTTAAGCCACCGAGTTCGTGTGCACTATTACAGCAGACCCAGGACGCTCACATGTTTGCCCTCCAACATGCTCCCCGTCCTCACCTTGGGTGGGATCGCGAGGTCCCCACGCCACAGCATCAGGCCCCTGCCTGCCTCTCCAGCCACCTCTCCCTCCCTGGACTCCACCCCTGAACTGTCACTTCCTTGAAAACTTCCACTTCCGGAAAGTTCTGTGCCCAGATAACCTGCTGAGTTTGTTCCCACCTCGGGAACCTTCATGCTGATTGTTCCCTCTTCGTGGAACGCCCTTCCTCTGGGTCGGTGGATCTCCACAGAGGCGATTTCGCCCCCAGGGGATATTTGACTGTGTCTAGAGGCATTTCTGGTTTCCCTGAGTTGGTGCAGAGGTGGGGAGGGGGAATCTCCTCATCACTCCACAGGGCACAGGACGCCCCACGGCCGAGAGTTCTTCTGCCCCAATGTCCACAGTGCCGAGGCAGGGCAACTCAGCTCCAGGCCTTTCCTGCACTAGGTCCTCCTCTTTCCGGCCTCTGCTCGAAGGCCACCTGTTCTCGCAGGCCCTCCAGACCATCCTACAGAAACGGGGCGCCTCCCGTCACCCCCGATCCCATCACACGGCTTCGCGCTCTTCACAGCCGCCCCTGTCATTGTCTGGAATCATCTTGCTTATTTTTACTTGATGTCTGTCTTTCCTCTGCTAGGACACCCCAGCAGATTTCACAGCCACTGAGGATGGAAATTTTTATTGTCTAGCCACCTCCCTACCAGTCCCCACCGCCACAGCCCCCAGGGAGTCATTAATTGAAAGTCTGTTCTTTTCCACTTAGCTAACAGATACTCTTTCCCTTCTCCCAGGTCTTTGTGTAGAGCTGAACGCTGCCGGCCTGAACCTGTCTGCAAGACTGTCGCTCGGCACAGTTCTTCCAGCACTTTCTAGTCCTGCCAAGGCGATGAGGGCGGCTGTGGATGCAGGTCAGCCTCACCTCCCATGAAACAGACAGTCCTCCCCGAGTGCACATTCCCAACACAGGAGATGCTGGCACCCAGGTCCCTGACCCTTCCACTTGGTTCAGAATGAGACCCCCAGGATAACAGGAAGGGGACTGTTATGGGCTCAACTGCTGTTGCTGTTGTTTAGTCATTCAGAGGTGTCCGACTCTTGGGACCTCGTGGACTGTAGCCCTGCGAGGCTCCTCTGTCCCTGGGATTCC
>SJYV01044258.1:0-10860 GCA_006410875.1 Neotragus pygmaeus
TGCCATTTCCTTCTCCAGGGGATCTTCCTGACCCAGGGATTGAACCTGGGTCTCCCGCATTGGAGGCAGGCATTTTAACCTCTGAGCCACGAGGGAAGCCCACTTTTCTAAGAACTTGTCCGTTATTCCAGGTTCCATGTAATTGGCTCTAGTTTCTCATGGTAGTCTCCTACGAGCCTTTGTATCTCTGTGTTGTCTCTTGTAACTTCTCCTTTTTCATTTCTAATTTTATTAATTTGAGTCTTCTCCCTTTTTTTTTCCTTGATGAGTCTGGCTAGTGGTTTGTTAATTTTGCTTATTTTCTCGAATATTCAGCTTTTCATTTTATTGGTCTTTGCTATTATTTCCTTCATTTCCTTTTCATTCTGATCTTTATGATTTCTTTCCTTCTACTAAATTTGAGGATTTTTTATTATTTTTTTCAATTTGCTTTAGGTGTAAGGTTAGGTTTTTTATATAATGTTTTCATTGTTTCTTGTAGTAGGCTTGTATTGCTATAAACTTCCATCTTTAAACTGCTTTTGTAGCATCCCATTGATTTTGGGTCATTGTGTTTTTGTTGTCATTTGTTTCTAGGTATTTTTTAATTTTCATTTTGATGTCTTCAGTGACATCTTGGTTATTTAGAAGCTTATTGTTTAGTCTCTGTGTTTGTGCTTTTTACATTTTTTCCCCTGTAATTCATGTCTAGTCTCATAGTATTGTGGTCAGGAAAGATATGATTTCAATTTTTTAAAATTTACTGAGGCTTGATTTGTGACCCAAGATGTGATCTATCCTGGAGAATGTTCCATATGGAGTTGGGAAAGTTTGTTCTGCTGTTTTGAGGTGGAACGTCCTGAAGATATCAATTAGGTCCGCGTGGCCTAAGATGTGATTTAAGGCTTGTGTTTCCTTATTAATTTTCTGTGTGGATGGTCTGTCCCTTGGTGTAAATGGGATGTTAAAGTCTCTACTGCTGTTGTGTCACTGTCTGTGTCCCTTTTATGGCTGTTAGCATTTGCCTTATGTGTTGAGGTGGGCTTCTTGGGTGGCACTAGTGGTAAAGAACCCTCCTGCCAATGCAGGACACAGAAGAGATGCAGGCTGATCCCTGGGTCGGGAAGATATCCTGAAGGAGGGCATGGCACCCACTCCAGTATTCTTGGCGGGAGAACCCCACAGGCAGAGGAACCTGGAGGGCTGCAGTCCTCAGAGTCACAAAGAGCCAGACAAGAATGAAGCAACTAGCATGCACACAGCATGTTGGGAACATAAATATTTAAAGTTGTTATATCTTCTTCTTGGATTGATCCCTTGATCATTAAGTAGTGTCTTTCTTTATCCCTTATAACAGTTTTTATCTTAAAGTCTATTTTGTCTGATATGAGTATTGCTGCTCCCACTTTCTTTTGATTCCTGTTTGATGAAATATCTTTTTCCATCCCCTGATGCTCAGTGTGTATATGTTCTAAGGTCTGAAATTGGTCTATTTTCAATATTTTGAAACTTTACTATCATTACTCTAAGTTTTTTTTCAGATAGGTTGCCTGTTACTCCTCATTTATTTAGTCTTGTAGATTTTTATTTGCTCCTTAATCTGTAACATATTTTTTTGTTGTTTCATTTTTTATTTTTGGATGGTTGGGACTGTGTTCCTGTCTTATTAGTTGTTTGGCCTGAGGTTTCCAGCAGTGGAGTTTGCAGGCAGTTGGGTAGAGCTGAGTCTTGGCGTTGAGATGTGTACATCTGTGATACTTCACTCTGATTAATATTCCCTGGGGCCTGGTGTTTTTTGTGATTCCAGCATTTTGGACCTGGTGATCTGGCCACAGGGACTCAGGCCTGATCTCTGGTCTGTGAACCAGGATTCAAGCTACGAGATGACAGAAAAAAAAAAACTTTTTTAAGGAAAAAAGGAGAGAAAAGAAAAAAAAAAAACAGAACAATAACAAAGAATAAAAAAGATAATAAATTTAGAATAGTAACAGATATATTAGAAAAAATAAGAATATATTTGAAACAACTGCTGGAGAGTAAAAATGGACTCCAATTGCAAAGAAAGAGAAGAAAAAAATGTATGTTTCGGTAGATAGGTAGAAATAAAAAAATAAAAGCAAGAGGGAGCAGAATAATAACAAAAGTAAAAAATAAAATAAATTTAGAAAACTAACAGAAATGGTAGAAAAAACAATAGGTATGAAACAATCACTGGAGGGCAAAACCAAACTTCACTGGCAAACAGTAACAAAACAAATCAAATTATACCTTCCCACCCCCTCAAAAGCCCCAAACAACCAACAACAAAAAAGGCAGGAAAAAACATTGACTGTGAAGGACAGGGTTTAGGTGGTGTCTGTGTTTAGGAAAGGCTGCGATTCAGGCAGGGGCGGGGTACTGATGCAAGACACATGTCTGCAGAAAAGGCCTTAGGTGGGGCTAGGGGGTGGCCCAGGCTCCACCCAACCAAGGGGGCCTCGGCAGTGCTTCTTGCTTCAGGGTACAGAGGATCATGCCAGGGTCCCCAGCTGGCTCCCGGGGACCAGAAAGTTTCCCTGCTCCTCCACACCCAGAGTGCCCCTCCCCTGTCAGCCCTGCTCCGTCTCACCCCCATCCTCACCCACGGGACACAGCTGGGCAGAGGGTGCCCTGGAGGTTGGAGGGCCCAGTCCAGTGGGCAGAAGGGCCCCCAGGAGGAGCAAAGGTGCCCCCAGAGGACAGGGTTCTGGAGGGAGGAGCAAAGCAGAGCGTGGAGGGAGAGCCCAGAGTGTGGAGGGGGCCTCCAGATGGTGGAGGGCTTGGCCTGGAGGGTAGAGGAGGCCCTGGGGGCAGAGGGGGTCCGGAGGGGCAGGAGGCTTGGCCTGGGGCCTCAGGAGACTCTCCAGGGCCAAGTGAGCCAGTGAACACCAGGCCTTTCCCTGCTCTCGGAACCCCACAGGCGCCTCCCACAACCAGCCTGCCTTTTTTCACTGCCTCAGGAGCTCCCCCTCCCAGGCTGAGTGGGCGCCGAGGACGAGGGGGCCTTGAGTGCAGAGGAGGTCCTGAAGGACAGAGGGCCTTGGGGACCTCCTCAGGGCCTAGGGGCAGGGGAACACCAGGCACACCCTCACACCTCAAAGGATGCTTCCTTCCAGACTGGTGTTTTTTCCTACCCCCTCCCTCGCACGCTCTCAGGGCCCATGGTGCGGGAGGGGTCCCTGAAGAGTGGAGGGCGCCTTGAAGGGCAGAGGGCTCAGCCAGGAGGATAGAGAGAGCCCCAGAGGGCAGCGGGGCCCCAGCAGACTTCCTGGGGCCAGGTGTAAATGGAGCCTCAGAGGCTTTCCCTGATGGATCCTCTGATCCTCTAATGGATCCTCCAACTTCCTAGAGATCCTCCCACCCTGCTGAGCAGCCCACTGCTCTGGGTCCCCAAAGTGTTCCTGCTCCCCCAGACTGGGGGTCTGCACAGGTCCCTTCCCCCAGCCTCCCCTCCCCAGCATCTGGAGGCCCCTGGGGCTCCTCCTCTCAGCTTGTCTGCCAGCCTGTCTGCTGTGGTCCCCCACTAGCACTTGGTGAGTATTTTAGCATGGGGATATGCAGACTCCATGTCTTCCCTCTCTGCGTCCTGGCTCCTCCTGGGGATTTGTTTTTAATGCAAGAGGGTTTTTTTTATAAATTGAAAATGGGTGATGATCATAGGTCATCTGACACAGCAGGCAGTGGCAGATAAAGTTATGATGCTGCAGGAGGAACCAGCCAATGACCTGGGTGAGTCAAGGGCACACTCTGGGCCTGGAAGCCAGGACACCTAGGTCTCCTGCTGGCAAATGTCTCCCTTTGGGCCTCCACTTTCACATCTGTCCTCTGCAGTGCATCTTGCATGTGTTCAGAGTCCATGAGGTTCTGGGCTTAAATCTCGGCTCTTGCCTCTTACTAGCTGTGTGACCTAGGGAAGACCGACATCTCTGATCCCATGAGAGTTGCCCAGAGTTACTGGAAGAATTGAGTGGGATAATCTGTGTGACCCCATGGATAGACCCTGTCACACGGTGGGAATGCAGTAATGAATAGTAGCTGTGGTCAGTCCTTCATCCTGAGGGCTTATGTGCTTACGTCCTGTCACTTCAGGCGTGTCCGACTCTTTGCTACCCTGTGGATGGTGGCCCGCCAGGCTCCTCCGTCCACAGGATTGTCTAGGCAAGAATACTGGAGTGGGTTGCCATGACCCTCATCAGAGGATCTTCCCGAGCCAGGGATCCACCCGTGCCTCTTATGTCTCCAGCATCGACAGGTGGGTTCTTTACCTTAGAGCCACCTGGGAAGCCCTTTGAGGGGTTCAGTTCAGTTCAGTCGCTCAGGCATGTCCGACTCTTTGCGACCCTATGAATCCCAGCATGCCAGGCCTCCCTGTCCATCACCAACTCCTGGAGTTCACTCAGACTCACGTCCATTGAGTCAGTGATGCCATCCAGCCATCTCATCATCTGTCGTCCCCCTCTCCTCCTGCCCCCAATCCCTCCCAGCATCAGAGTCTTTTCCAATGAGTCAGCTCTTCACATGAGGTGGCCAAAGAACTGGAGTTTCAGCTTCAGCATCATTCCTTCCAAAGAAATCCCAGGGTTGATCTCCTTCAGAATGGACTGGTTGGATCTCCTTGCAGTCCAAGGACTCTCAAGAGTCTTCTCCAACACCACAGTTCAAAAGCATCAATTCTTCAGCACTCAGCCTTCTTCACAGTCCAACTCTCACATCCATACATGACCACAGGAAAAACCATAGCCTTGACTAGANAATGGACTGGTTGGATCTCCTTGCAGTCCAAGGACTCTCAAGAGTCTTCTCCAACACCACAGTTCAAAATACTTATTTTGCGATATCAAAAATAAACACCTTGGGAGTAGTCAATTAAGAAGTTTAAGTATTCCTATGCCAATAATAAAAATTAACATGCAATAATTGAAGCTATGAAAGAGGGAAGATTCCTAAAATATTGCTGATTTTGAAAACCTGGCTTTTAGGCACTAGTACCAAATCAAATCCCAGAGACAAAGACTTTGAGTGAAATGGCAGAGAATATTTTTATTACTTTGCCAGGCAAAGGGAGAAACAGTAGGCTCCTGCCCTCAAAAACTGTGTGGCAACTAGGGAGGATTTGGTGAGCACTTTTATAACAACAGTTCAAAGGTGGGGTTGCTGATAAGATCAGGGTATGTCAGCTTCAGTATCAGTCCTTCCAATGATTTCCTTTAGGATGGACTGGTTGGATCTCCTTGCTGCCCAAGGGACTCTACACTCTGTAAGGGAGTCTTCTCCAACACCACAGTTCAAAAGCATCAACTTTTCGGCACTCAGCTTTCCTGATAGTCCAACTCTCACATCCATACATGACCACTGGAAAAACCATAGCTTTGACTAGATGAAACTTTATTGGCAAAGTAATGTCTCTGCTTTTTAATATGCTGTCTAGGTTGGTCATAGCTTTTTTTCCCAAGGAGTCTTTTAATTTCATGGCGGCAATCACCATCTGCAGTGATTTTGGAGTCCAAAAAAATAAAGTCTGTCACTGTTTCCACTGTTTCCCCATATTTGCCATGAAGCGATGGGACCGGATGACATGATTTTGTTTTCTGAATGCTGAGTTTTAACCCAATTTTTTCACTCTGTTGTTTCACTTTCATCAAGAGACTCTTTAGTTCCTCACTTTCTGCCATACGAGTGGTGTCATCTGCATATCTGAGATGATTGATATTTCTCCTGGGAATCTTGATTCCAGCTTGTGCTTTATCCAGCCCAGCATTTCTCATGATGTACTCTGCATATAAGTTAAATAAGCAGGATAACAATATACAGCCTTGATGTACTCTTTTCCCAATTTGGAACCAGTCTGTTGTTCCATATCCAGTTCTAACTGTTGCTTCCTGACCTGCGTACAGGTTTCTTAAGAGGCAGGTCAGATGGTCTGGCATTTCCATCTCTTTCAGAATTTTCCACAAGTTTGCAGTATCATTTCTTGGCTTCTCCTCCCTTGTCTCTCTATCCCCTCCCTTCCTTGGTTAGCAACTGTTCAAATCTGTACTTTTAAACTCTGGAAAGGTCATGGAGTCTGGAGTCTGCTCCTTATAAACTGGGGAAAATTCTGATAGAGATGGGAATACCAGACCACCCGACCTGCCTCTTGAGAAACCTGAATGCAGTCAGGAAGCAACAGTTAGAACTGGAAATGGAACAACAAACTAGTTCCAAATAGGAAAAGGAGTATGTCAAGGCTGTATATTGTCACCCTGCTTATTTAACTTCTATGCAGAGTACACCATGAGAAACGCTGCGCTGGAAGAAGCGCAATCTGGAATCAAGATTGCCGGGAGAAATATCAATAACCTCAGATATGCAGATGTTACCAACCTTATGGCAGAAAGTGAAGAGGAGCTAAAAAACCTCTTGATGAAAATGAAAGAGGAGAGTGAAGAAGTTAGCTTAAAGCTCAACATTCAGAAAACGAAGATCATGGCATCTGGTCCCATCACTTCATGACAAATTGATGGGGAAACAGTGGAAACAGTGGCTGACTTTATTTTTTAAGGCTCCAAAATCACTGCAGATGGTGATTGCAGCCATGAAATTAAAAGGCACTTACTCCTTGGAAGGAAATTTATGACCAACCTAGACAGCATATTAAAAAACAGAGACATTACTTGGCCAACAAAGGTCCATCTAGTCAAGGCTATGGTTTTTCCAGTGATCATGAATGGATGTGAGAGTTGGAGTATAAAGAAAGCCGAGCACCAAAGAATTGATGCTTTTGAACTGTGGTGCTGGAGAAGACTCTTGAGAGTCCCTTGGATTGCAAGGAGATCCAACCAGTCCATCCTAAAGGAGATCAGTCCTGTGTGTTCATTGGAAGAACTGATATTGAAGCTGAAACTCCAATACTCTGGCCATCTCATGCGAGGAGCTGACTCTTTTGTAAAGAGCCTGATGCTGGGAAAGATTGAGGGCAGGAGGAGAAGGGTACGACAGAGGTTGAGATCATTGGATGGCCTCACTGACTCAATGGACATGCGTTTGGGTCGGCTCTGGGAGTTGGTGATGGACAGGGAGGCCTGGCATGTTGCGGTTCATGGGGTCGCTAAGAGTCAGACATGACTGAGTGACTGAACTGAACTGAACTTAGATCACAAAATGCCTTAGCCTAGAAATGGCTTCTCTTTTGTCAAACAAGCCTGGTTCTCTTTCTCCAGGTACTCACCCCTGCCCTAGCTCTTTGCACTTACTGCCCTGCTTCCCTTACTCCTGACTGATCTCACTGTCAGTACTTCCTTAGTAAATCCCTCACACATAAACCTTCATCTCAGAGAGTAGTTTCTGGAAAATATGACTTTACATGAGTGTTTACTAAGTGGGGAATATGAAATGTATAAAATGCAGTAACAATTTTCAAGGCATTTTTCAACCAAGTTGAACCTAATTTGAAACTGTGTATGTATTTCTCATTGGAAGATAAACCTCCAATGGGCTTAGAAACAGTATGATTACATAGACATTCTTGGAATCTTGAGGACAATCCTGTTTTTATAAAAATTTCCTGCCTTTTGCATAGCAGTTGGCTTGACTATTTGGCCTTACTTCACTAAGTTAAACAAAAACAAGAATTATCAAATGTTGAGACTTCCCTGGTGGCTCAGATGGTAAAGCGTCTGCCTGCAATGCTGGAGACCTGGGTTCGATCCCTGGGTTGGGAAGATCTCCCAGAGAAGAAAACGGCAACCCACTCCAGTACTCTTGCCTGGAAAATCCCACGGACAGAGGAGCCTGGTAGGCTACAGTGCATGGGGTCGCAAAGAGTCGGACACGACTGAGCGACTTCACTTCACTTTAGATTTACTGGAGCCTTNAAACGGCAACCCACTCCAGTACTCTTGCCTGGAAAATCCCACGGACAGAGGAGCCTGGTAGGCTACAGTGCATGGGGTCGCAAAGAGTCGGACACGACTGAGCGACTTCACTTCACTTTAGATTTACTGGAGCCTTTGGCTCTAGTGGCTTGATGAGTCATTCCTGACAAGCTCACAAGCAGACCTGTAGCTGTACTAAGGCCATAACCTTTGTGGTGGTAAGGTGGGTTTCCCTAGTTTTATTTTTAATCGAACAACACAAGCAGTGTTAGCCATATCAGTTAAAACAAGTAAAGAGTCAGCCTTCAAAATGACCACAGTCCAGATGGCAGCAGGAAGCTATCAGAGGCATTTAATCTTTGAGAAGATTTATCATTGTTGTAACCCAAGTCTTTCATGTGGGTTTCTGACAATCTGAGTGTGGACACACAAAAAGAATCTGACCTTCATGGGTATAGCACAGCACATGAACACAGATTTGTGCCATGAACAGGTTCCTTGAGTCAGAATGGCTGCAGCCTCTGCCGACAGGCTTTACAGAGATGGTCATGTTGGTGACAAGGGTGTTCAGAGTTCTTTACCTCTTCTCCTGTTCTCATTTTTAGCTTCTGCCAAACAAATATATCAGCTATATATTCTCCTTTCTTCTGGTTCTGCCCAGATACTTTCCCTTGCTCTATTCAAAAAGCCTCAGTTTCCCCCCTCAAAAGTTGTTCCTCAAGAATGATCATTTCCCCACTCTGCCAACATCCCACCCAAGAAATCGAAGCTGCTGTGTCCCACATCGTTGCACTGAAGACCTGGAAAGGAGGGTCTGAATGGGTTGCCTGACTCCCTGGCCAGAGGGCAGGGCCCCCATGTCTTCACACTCAAATCTTGTTTTAGACACCCTGAAATCAGGTTTAAGAGCTCATTCTCTATGGTCATGAAAGTTTACAAAATGCTACAGAGAGTTGAATTTAGATGATATAGCCACTTTATTTTCAATACAATGTATTTTTAGCTGAAGGGGGTTTTCAGAGGAAAGCCATATCTTTTACAGGATATCATGCTTGTCAAAAGCAATTGGATACTACACAGAGCTCTCAAAGAAAGGTTCAAGTGTGATCTGGATATGGTTTGAGTATCTGAAAAAACGTAAATTTGACCAAACCTTCTTGTATATGAAATATAACCTAAAACATATTACTTCTGAAAAAAAAAGTGAAGCTATTCAAATGCTTTGATTTAAAATTGCTTCCAGCAGCCATTGACTTACAAATGTCATTTGCCATGTAATGACTTTGCAGACTACAGAGAATGAACTGATTGATTTAAAAGGAGATTTTAATGATCTTACATAAGCCAAAAAGGCTTCATTTAAAATTTATATGAAAGACATATCAATTGTTGGCCCAAGAACATCTTGTTTCTGACAGACACTTGTCATTTAAATAACTGGATTTAACAGAATACATGATATTTAAGAGAATACATACCAGACCAAGGTTATAGCAATCAAGTATCAACTTGTCTCTATAATCAGATAATTCAAAACCATGGCACATATTGTTTGTTCCTATGACACGTTTACTCTCAGACCCATTCACACCATCAAGTCAGTCCAAGTCAAAATTATTAGTCTCATCGCCTATTGCTGCATAACTAACTCTCCCAAGTTTAGTGACATAAAACAGCAACTATCAGACTGTGGGTCAAGAATTTGGAAAGGGCATAGTAGAACTGGCTTGTCTCTACTCTGTGATGTCTGTGGCCTCAACTGAAAGGATTGGATAGCTGAGCCTGGAGGATTCACTCCCAAAATGGCTTCTTCACTCATATGTCTGGCTCCTGGGCTGGGCTGCTCCAAGCTGGGCTCAGTGGGGATTTTAACCAGGGCACCTATATGTGGTCTCTCTGTGTGCCTTGGGCTTCTCATAGTGTGGCTGATAGGATACAAGAGGGAACATTCCAAGAACAAGGGTTCCAAAAGAACCAGATGGAAGCTGTCTGGCCTTTTCTGACCTTCTTGGAAGCTACACAGCATCACTTCTGCCACATTCATGGTTTCTAACACTCATGAGCCCACACAGATTCAATGGGAGGGGACAATGAGAGGAGGGTCCAAGGATACGTGGTCATTTTTTAAAATCGCCACTGTTATGGTTTTGGCAAGATGGAAAAAATATAAGCTTGGTTTTAAGTCCTGATTCCTTCATTTCTAAATGGGTGACCTTAGGCACTTTTCTCTTTCTTTACTTTTCAAACTTAGATCATGATCAAACATAAGGTTGCTACGACATACAAATCCACATTAGAGTGCATAGGTGTTCATGAACAATTGGCTGGTTTAAGCCTCTTTTTTTCTTAACCACATTTACCTCCCTTCTCAGGCAGGAGCATCCTCAATCTCCTCCCATAATTCCATCAAGCCATTATCCAGAAACTAGAATCTCCTGGTTGCCCTTCAGTGGCGAGGAAGGTGCACCTTGCAGAGGTCACCTACTCTATTACTCAACCATGCCTAAGTGCCCACCCCTGTCTTGGGTTTGGTTAGAATTTCAGATCTCCCCTCTTGTGACTCCTGTAGGAGCCATTGAGAGACTTGAAGCTCTCAAGAATTTCCTTTTCCTTTTTTTCCCCTCTAACTTTAAACATTTTATTTCGTATTGGGGTACAGCCAATTAACAATATTGTGGTAGTTTTGGGTGAACAGCAAAGGGACTCAGCCATCATATACATGTGGATCCCCCAAATAAAATGAAATGGAATTCCAGATCAGAGACCCACAGGACAGAATTTTTCTGAAGTATGTTCTATTCTTTCTACTTCCTATCCCTGCCTGGTGTTAATCAGTTGAGGTAGAGGTGAACAGAGAAGGCTATTGTTTGTTAGTCACAAAGTTGTGTCTGACTCTTTTTGAGCCATGAACTGCAGCACACCAGGATCCCTGTCCTTCACCGTCTCCCAGAGTTTGCTCAAACTCATGTCCATTGAGTCTGTGATGCCATCCAACCATCTCATCCTCTGT
>SJYV01044265.1:0-30373 GCA_006410875.1 Neotragus pygmaeus
TGTTAGCTATTCTCTAAACTTTTGATAAAAATAACCTGTGAAGCCACCTGGCCTTGGGCTTTTGTTTGTTGGAAGATTTTTTATTACAGTTTTGATTTCCATGTTTGTGGTTGTTCTGTTCATATTTTCTATTTCTTCCTGGTTCAGTTTTGGAAGGTTTTACTTTTCTAAGAATCTGTCCATTTCTTCCAGATTGCCCATTTTATTGGCATAGAGTTGCTCATAGTACTCTCTTTTGAACCTTCATATTTCTGTGTTGTTTGCTGTGTCTCCTTTTTCATTTCTAATTTTATTGATCTGAGTCTTTATTTTTGATGAGTTTGTCAACTTTGTTTATTTTCTCAAAGAATCAACTTTTAGTTTTGTTCATCTTTGTTATTGCCTCCTTCCTTTTTTTTTTCATTTATTTCTAATCTGATCCTTACAATTTCATTCATTCTACTAATTTTGGTGGGATTTTTTGTTTTTTTTTCTAGTTGCTTTAGTTGTAAGCTTAGGTTGTTTATTTGATGTCTGTTGTTTCGAGGTAGGCTTGCATTGCTATAAAATTCCCTCTTAGCATTGCTTTTACTACAACCTATAGGTTTTGAATTGTCATGTTTTCATCATCATTTGTTTCTAGGCATAACTTGATTTCCTGTTTGATTTATTCAGTGATCTGTTGGTTATTAAGAAGCATAGCCTCCATGTTTTTCTGTTTTTTATAGTTTTGTTTTTTTTTTTCGTAGTTGATGTCTAATCTTACAGCATTGTGGTCAAAGATGCTTGAAATGATTTCATGTGTTAAAAACTTACCAAGGCTTAATTTGTGGCCCAAGATGTCATCTATTCTGGTTTCATGTGCACTTGAGAAAAAAACATGAAATCTATTGTTTTTTTGGATGAAATGCCATGTAGATCTCAATCAGGTCTAACTGGTCCAATGTATCATTTAAAGCCTATGTTTTCCTGTTAATTTTCAGTGTGGATGATCTGTCCAGTGCTGTGAGTGGGGTATTAAAGTCTCCCACTATTGTTGTGTTATTGTTGTGTTAATAGGCATTAGCATTTGCTTTAAGGCAATGGCACCCCACTCCAGTACTCTTGCCTGGAAAATCCCATGGACAGAGGAGCCTGGTAGGCTGCAGTCCATGGGGTCGCTAGGAATCAGACACGACTGAGTGACTTCACTTTCACTTTTTACTTTCATGCATTGGAGAAGGAACTGGCAACCCACTCCAGTGTTCTTGCCTGCAGAATCCCAGGGACCAAGGAGCCTGGTGGGCTGCCGTCTATGGGGTCGCACAGAGTTGGACACAACTGAAGCGATTTAGCAGCAGCAGCATCTGCCTTAGTTTCTGTTAAGTGAGCACAGATGTGGGCATAGATCAATGGATTGTGGTGGGAAAAGAGAAAGTAGGTTAGTTTTGTATAGGTGTGGGTCTCTTCCCAGTGATAGTTTCATGTTAACTTCTGAATTAGCTCTTCCAGGGTTTGATAAACTCTATTTCTTCATCTTCACCATAATCAGACTTTCAGATAATGATTTTGAAAGGACTGTAGGCATCTCCCAGGCATTTGAGAAATTTTAAGTATTATCTATGGAAGAAAAAGTGAACTGCAGAATCTAAGCATTTTTTTTTTTTTTTTGAGAATATCTGGCATGCGAAATCTCAAGAGGAGCAGCCAATTTAGGGGAAAGAGTAGAATGTTTTATGGGACTTTAGCAAGCAGAGTGAGTCAAAGTTCAGATTGTTCTGGGAATAGAGAAAAATCATTCTTGAGGATTAGCAGCCATATGCAGTTTGCCTGCAGTGCTGGGAAAGAACAGATTTAAGTCCTGCGTCCAAAGGTTGGGCAGAACTGTTGGGACAAACACCTGCCAGGTTCTCAGTGGAAAGTTTCTAGTCTTTCTTTTCTAGTCTTGCAGTCCCTCGTTTTATTTGATGGGAATACTGAGCCTCATATCTAGGTCTTACTACATCTTGGCTTGTTCAGTTCACTAGATCTATGTTGCCCCTGAAGACTCGGTGAAATGCAGACATTCAGGATTCCCATGACTTTTGCCTTTGTAACTCCAGTCACCTGATGAGTGAGTGGTTGCCTAGAGGAGAAAATAGTAAATGACTGTCAGCTGGCATGGACCGCCCATCTTCCCTCCACCAGCCAAATTCAGATTTGAAACCATAACCCCTACTGTGATGGAATTTAGAGATGGGACCTTTGGGAGGTGATTATGTCATATGGGTAGGGTAATCATGATGGAATTAGTGCCCTTATATGAAGAGACAGGAGAGAGCTTGTTCTTGCTGCTCAACACTATGTGGAGATGTAGCTAGAAGATGGCTGTGTGGATAAGGGAAAAGGGTCTTCATCAAGAGCCCAACCTGCTGGCCCCTGAATCTATAGAGAAATAAGATTCTTTGTTAATGTGTTTCTGTAACACTCTGTTTTCTCATCCTTCTCATTTTCCCAAAGTAACAATCATCAAGGGAAGAAACTTTAAGAATTTCATTTTAGCAATAAGAGGTTTAAATTAACACACAGAGAAGAGATAGCCAAGCAAAAGAAGAGAAAGAGACAAGAGTGTGGCAGTCACTGACTTCAGGTACACCTGGATCCTGATTCCCAGGTCTTAGGTAGAAGATACCCACAGCTAGCCACCTGCTGTATAGTCTGAGGCTCTTGGAAAAATTGTTTCCTTCATGATGCTGCTGTTTCTGATAAAAATTTCCTCCCAGTGATGCTCAAGACAGTCTTACACTGTTATGATTTTCAATAAGCCAAACTCTCTTGGATGAAGGTCATGCAGAGGTTTACCTTTTAGAAAAGTTGCTGAACCCATTTTATAAACTGGGAAATTCTGCATTCACCCTCATCTTTTGCAATATTGGACTGTACAAGAGCAGCCTCAAGGGTAAGGGTGAGATCCACAGATACTGAAGAGTTCAGTGAGTAGCCTACATGGGGATTGTCTATGAGTTCTTTTTGGAGTGACCCTAAAGGCCAGGAGAGCCTTTGGCTGCAGTAACTGGAGTTCCTTTGGAAGTTTAATAAATTACCATTTATTCAATTTTTTCTGAGAACTAATGGTGATAAGGCAGTAAAGCTTATGTGTGACGGAGCCCTAGAGAGTTCCTTAACTATTTCAGTGAATTGGGTTCCTCCATCACTAGACAAATTAGGTGGATTTTCTCCAAGTGGGAACATAAGAACTAAAAAATTTTTACTACCGTCAGAGCAGTTGCTTTACAAAAGAAGGCTTCTACCCAACCAGAAAACAGAGACAGAGTAGTAAGAACACATATAGAATTCCATGAGAAAGAAACTGAGTAAAATCCATCTGTAGAAGTTTAAAGGACATAAAGGGTTTTGGCTCACTTAAATGTTCCTTCTTTAAAAGGTTTCCTAGGAATATGGTTTGGATGGATGGATCACATTCCAGAGATATCCTCTGAAATCTTATGGAAGATTCCCTAAAGGCTTATAAAAGACTGTGATATTGTAAGATATATATATTTGGTCATTGTTCCTGGTACAGGTTGTACCTTCACCCTATCTGACAAAATTTGGGTTAACAGTGAGGCAGCTATATTACCTAGTGATAGAAACAGCTCACTAATCTTATAACCCTTTCCTATATGAATCAGGGTGCACTGAAGGGAGGTCCCTGCTAGACTGGTTTTGCTGCCTGCAGACTAAACCACCAGTGTAGCCGCACCCAATGTCCTTCCAAAGGTAGAAAAGTTTGGGTATAAGTAGAGAGGAGGAATAGCAGTATAGGAATGAATAAATGAGTTATTAAATAAGGGAATCCCATAGCAGCCTGAACACGCCCAATCTCTTCTGATCTCAGAAGCTAAGCAGGGTCGGGCCTGCTTTAGTCCTTGGATGGGAGACCACCTGGGAATACCGGGGGCTGTAGGCTTGGGCTTCCCTGGTGGCTCAGAGGTCAAAGCGTCTGCCTCCTATGCGGGAGACCTGGGTTTGATCCCTGGGTCGGGAAGATCCCCTGGAGAAGGAAATGGTAACCCACTCCAGTATTCTTGCCTGGAGAATCCCATGGACAGAGAAGCCTGGTAGGCTACAGTCCACGGAGTCGCAAAGAGTCAGACACGGCTGAGCGACTTCACTTTCAGTATTACATTAATACTCAAAAGAGAGTCAGAGCAAGAAATGACAGTCTCTTAGCTCAATTTATCAGATGCCTGAAAGGATGAAGCCAGGTACTGCTGGCAGTGCTCCTGCTTTTAGAACCTGACAAGATGAAATGGAAGTTTGCAAACCTGAGTTACTTTCCCTGGAGAAATTTTTCCTTGGAGACATTTTTGTACAGTAAGGATTTCAGTCCAGAATAATTATTAATGACTGAGTCGGTTCTAGTCATGTGCCACATCTCTTAACTGTTAGGATACTCAGACCTGTGGCATATTTAAAAATATGTATTTGGTCTTTGTCCCCAGTTCCTGGCACAAAGCTTCTAAAACCCTTGGAATTTCCTGTTATAGGAACATCTTTTATTACTCATAACAAGCCCTTTTCAACAAACCCTGAGTTTAAGTTGATGAACTGACTCCTGGTAAACCTTTAGACAGCTTCAGGATGTGGGCAGCTCATCAGAAGAACAAACATTATGACTGGAGGGCTGGAACGTTCAACCCCACTCCCAGGACTCAGGGGAGCAGAGACAGACTGGAGATGGAGCTAATTACCAACAGCCAATAATTTAATTGATCTTGTCTACCTAATGGAACCTCCATAAAAGCCCCTAAATGAAGGGGTTTCAGAGAACTTCTGGGTTGGGAGACCCATCGAGATTGTGGAAGGGTGGTACTTCTGGAGAGGGCATGAAAGCTCTGCCCTCCTTCCCTCTTCAGTACCTTCTACTACATATTTTTCCATTTGACTGTTCCTCAGTTGTAACTGGGTTTCCCTGGTGGCTCAGAGGTTAAAGCATCTGCCTGCATATGCAGGAGACCTGGGTTTGATCCCTGGGTTGGGAAGATCCCCTGGAGAAGGAAATGGCGACCCACTCCAGTATTCTTGCCTGGAGAATCTCATGGACTGAGGAGCCTGGTGGACCACAGTCCACAGGGTCGCAAAGACAGTTGTAACTAGTGCTGTGCTGTGCTCAGTTGTGTATGACCCTTTGTGACCCCAAGGACTATAGCCCATCAGGCTTCTCTGTCCTTAGGATTTTTCAGGCAAGAATACTGAAGTGGGGTGTCATTTCCTCCTCCAGGGAAACTTTCCAACCCAGGGATAGATTGCACATCTCCTGCATTGGCAGGGAAATTCTTTACCACTGAGCCACCTGGGAATCCCGACAAGGTAAATCACTTTCTTGAGTTCTGTGGGTTGTAGTGATTTACTGAAACTGAAAAAGGGGTTGTGGGAAGCTCTGACTTTGTAGTCAAGTTGGACAGAAGTGTTGGTAACCTGAGGATGGTCTCAGTGACTGGTGTTTGCAGTAAGGGCAGTCTTGTGGGACTGAGCCCTTGGACCTGTGGAATTGATGCTAACTGCAAATGGGTGGTGTCAGAATATCCCAAGATTCATCTGTCACTGATTTTTATTTCATTCCATTGGAACTAGAGAGCACACTTTGTACGATTTCAATACTTTTGATATCACTGAGACTCTGATATTTTTCACCCAGCATACGGTCCATCCTGGAGAACTTTCCATGTGTACTTGAGAAGGATATATATTCTACTGTTATTGTCTGTAGTGTCTATTGCTGTTAAGTAGCTAAGTCTATCCAACTCTTTGTGACCCCATGAACTGCAGCACACTGGGCCTTCCTGTCCTTCACTGTCTCCCAGAGTTTGCTCAAGCTTATGTCCATTGAGTTCACGATGCCATCCCACCATCTCATCATCTGCCAGCCTCTTCTCCTTTTGTCCTCAGTCTTTCCCAACATCAGGGTGTTTTCCAGAGAGTCAGTTCTTTGCATCAGGTGGCCAAAATATTGGTGCTTCAGCTTCAGCACCAGTCCTTCCAATGAATATTCAGGGTTTGATTTCCTTTAGGATTGACTTATTTGATCTCCTTGCTGCCCAAGGGACTCTCAAGAGTCTTCTCCACCACAGTTCGAAAGCATCAGTTCCTTGGTGCTCAGCCTTCTTTATGCCCCAACTCTCACATCTATATATGACTACTGGAAAAACCATAGCTTTAACTATACGGACCTTTATATGGACATCTCTGCTTTTGAATACATTGTCTAATTTGTCATAGCTTTTATTCCAAAGAGCAACTTTTTCTTTTTTTTTAATTGGAGGCTAATTACTTTACAACATTGTAGTGGTTTTCACCATACATCAACATGAATCAGCCATGGGTGTATATGTGTCCCCTCATCGTGAACCCCCCTCTGTCCTCCCTCCCCACCCCATCCTTCTGGTTGTCCCAGAGCACTGGCTTTGAGTGCCGTGTTTCAGGCATCAGATTTGCACATGTTTCAATGCTATTCTCTTAAATCATCCCACCCTTGCCTTCTCCCACAGAGTCCAAAAGTCTGTTCTTTATGTCAGAGTCTCTTTTGCTGTCATGCATATAGGGTCATTGTTGCTGTCTTTCTAAATTCCATATATATGCATTAACATACTGTATTGGTGTTTTTATTTCTGACTTACTTCACTCTGTGTAATAGGCTCCAGTTTCATCCACCTCATTAAAACTTACTCAAAAGTGTTCTTTTGTTTATAGCTGAGTAACATTCCATTGGGTATATGTACCAAACTTTCTTATCCATTCATCTGCCAATGGACATCTAGGTTGCTTCTGTGTCCTAACTGTTGTAAACAGTGCTGCAATAAACACTGGGATACACATGTCTCTTTTGATTCTGGTTTTCTCAGCATGTATGCCCAGCAATAGGATTTCTGGGTCATGTGGCAGTTCTATTTCCAGGTTTTTAAGGACTCTCCACACTGTTCTCAATAGTGGCTGTACTAGTTTGCATTCCCACCAACAGCGTAAGAGGGTTCCCTTTTCTCCACACCCTTTCCAGCATATATTGTTTATAGACATTTTGATGGCAGCCATTCTGAACTGCACGAGATAGTACCTCATTGTGGTTTTGATTTGCATTTCTCTGATAATGAGTGATGCTGAGCATCTTTTCATATGTTTGTTAGCCATCTGTTTGTATTATTTGGAGAAATGTCTGTTTAGTTCTTTAACCCACTTTTTGATTGGGTCATTTATTTTTCTGGTATGGAGCTGCATGAGCTCCTTGTTTATTTTGGAGATTAATTTTTTGTCAGTTGTTTCATCTGTTATTATTTTCTCCCATTCTGTAGGCTGCCATTCTTTTCACCTTACTTATAGTTTCCTTCAGTGTGCAAAAGCTTTTAAGTTTAATTAGATCCCATTTGTTTATTTTTGTTTTTATTTCCATTACTCTGGGAGGTGGATCATAGAGGATCTTGCTATGATTTATATCAGAGTGTGTTCTGACTATGTTTTCCTCTAAGAGTTTTATAGTTTCTGCTCTTACATTTAGATCTTTAATCCATTTTTAGCTTACTTCTGTGTATGGTGTTAGACAGTGTTCTAGTTTCATTCTTTTACAAGTGGTTGACCAGTTTTCCCAGCATCACTTGTTAAAGAGATTGTCTTTTCTCCATTGTATATTCTTTCCTTCTTTGTCAAAGATAAGGTGCCAATAGGTGCATGGATTTATCTCTGGGCTTTCTATTTTGTTCCACTGATCTATATTTCTGTCTTTGTGCCAGGGCCATACTGTCTTGATGACTGTACCTTTGTAGTATAGTCTGAAGTCAGGCAGGTTGATTCCTCCAGTTCCATTCTTCTATCTCCAAATTGCTTTGTTTATTTGAGGTTTTTTGTATTTCCAAACAAATTGTGAAATTATTTGTTCTAGTTCTGCGAAAAATACTGTTGGTAGCTTGATAGGGATTGCATTGAATCTATAGATTGCTATAGATTGCTACTCATTTTCACTATATTGATTCTTCCAATCCATGAACGTGGTATATTTCTTCATCTAATTGTGTCATCTTTGATTTCTTTCATCAGTGATTTATTCTTTTCTATATAGAGCTCTTTTGTTTCTTTAGGTAAATTTATTCCTAGGCATTTTATTCTTTTCGTTGCAAAGGTGAATGTGATTGTTTCCTTAATTTCTCTTTCTGTTTTCTCATTGTTAGTGAATAGGAATGCAAGAGATTTCTGTGCATTATTTTTATATCCCACAACTTTACTATATTCGTTGATTAGCTCTAGTAATTTTCTGGTGGTGTTTTTAGGTTTTTCTATGTAGAGGATCATGTCATCTGCAAACAGTGAGGGTTTTAATTCTTTTCCAGCCTGGATTCCTTTTATATCTTTTTCTCTGATTGCTTTGGCTAGGAATTCAAAAACTATGTTGAATAGTAGTGGTGAGAGTGGGCACTTGTCTTGTTCCTGATTTTAGAGCAAATGCTTTCAATTTTTCACCATTAAGGATTATGTTTGCTGTGGGTTTGTCATATATGACTTTAATTATGTTGAGGTATGTTCCTTCTATGCCTGCTTTCTGGAGAGTTTTGATTATAACTGGGTGTTGAATTTTATCAAACACTTTCTCTGCATCTATTGAGATAATCATATGGTTTTTATCTTTCAGTTTGTTAATATTGTGCATCACATTGATTGATTTGTGAATATTGAAGGATCCTTGCATCCCTGGGATAAAGCACACTTGCTCATGATGTATGATCTTTTCAATATGTTGTTGGAGTCTGTTTGCTAGAATTTTGTTGAGTATTTTTGCATTTATGTTCATCAATGAAGTTGCCTTATAGTTTTCTTTTTTTGTGGCATCTTTTTCTGGTTTTGGTATTAGGGTGCTGGTGGCCTCACAGAATGAGTTGGGTGTATGAGAGGAAGGAGTTTACCTTCTTCTGCAATTTTCTGAAAGAGCTTGAATAGGAAAGGTGTTAGCTCTTCTCTTAATTTTTGGTAGAGTTCACCTGTGAAGTCGTCTGGTGCTGGGCATTTGTTTGTTGGAAGATTTTTTATTACGGTTTCAATGTCTGTGCTTGTGATGTCTCTGTTAAGATTTTCTATTTCTTCCTGGCTCAGTTTTGGAAGGCTATACTTTTCTAAGAATTTGTCCATTTCTTCCAAGTTGTCCACTTTATTGGCATATAATTGCTTATAGCAGTCTCTTTTGACCTTTTTTATTTCTGTGTTGTCTGTTGTGATTCTTCCATTTTCATTTCTAATTTTATTGATTTTTCTCCCTTTTTTTCTTGATGAGTCAGTCTGGCTAACAGTTGGCCTATTTTATTTATCTTTTCAAAGAACCAGCTTTTAGTTGTGTTGATTTTTGCTATATTCTCCTTCATTTCTTTTTTATTTATTTCTGCTCTGATTTTTATGATTTATTTCCTTCTACTAACTTTGGGGTTCTTCTTTTCTTCTGTTTCTAGTTGTTTTAGGTGTAAAGTTAGGTTGTTTATTTGTTGTTTCTCTTGATTTTTGAGGTAGGCTTGTATTGCTATGAACTTCCCTCTTAGCACTGCTTTTACTAAATCCCATAGGTTTGGGGTTTTCATTTTCATTTGCTTCTATGCATATTTCAGTTTCCTTTTTTATTTCTTCTGTGATCTGTTGGTTATTCAGAAGCATGTGGCTTAGCCTCCATATGTTTTCATTTTTAATAGTTTTTTTTCTGTAGTTGACATCTAATCTTACTTCATTGTGATCAGAAAAGATGCTTGAAATGATTCAAATTTTTAAAATTTGCCAAGGCTAGATTTATGGCCCAGGGTGTAATCTATCCTGGAGAATGTTCCACGTGCACTTGAGAAAAAGGTGAAATCCATTGTTTTGGAGTGAAATGCCTATATATATCAATTAGGTCTAACTGGTCCATTGCATCATTTAAAGCTTGTGTTTCCTTGCTAATTTTCTGTTTGGTTGTTCTAACCATAGATGTGAGTGGGGTATTAAAGTCCCCCACTACTGTTGTGTTACTGTTAATTTCCCCTTTCATACTTGCTAGCATTTGCCTTATGTATTGAAGTGCTCCTGTGTTTGGTGCATGTATATTTAAAATTGTTATATCTTCTTGGATTGGCCCTTTGATCATTATGTAATGTCTTCTTTGTCTCTTAGCATGGTCTTTATTTCAAAGTCTATTTTATCTGATATGAGTATTGCTACTCCTGCTTTCTTTTGGTCTTCATTTGCATGAAATATCTTTTTCCAGCCCTTCACTTTCAGTCTGTATGTATTCCTAGGTTTGAGGTGGGTTTCTTGTAGACAGCATAAATAGGGCTCTTGTTTTTGTATCCATTCAGCCAGTCTTTTGGTTGGAGCACTTAGTCCACTTACGTTTAAGGTAATCATTGATAAGTATGATCCCATTACCGTTTATTTTGTTGTTTTGGGTTCATTTTTATAAACCTTGTCTGTGTTTCCTTTCTAGAGAAGATCCTTTAGCATATGTTGGAGAGCTGATTTGGTGGTGATGAATTCTCTCAGCTTTTGCTTGTCTATAAAGCTTTTGATTTCTCCTTTGTATCTGAATGAGATCCTTGCTGGTTAGAGTAATCTTGGTTATAGGTTTTTCTCTTTCATCACTTTAAATATGTCCTGCCATTCCCTTCTGGCCTGAAGAGTTACTATTGAAAGATAGCTGTTACCCTTATGGGGATCTTCTTATGTGTTATTTGTTGCCTTTCCCTTCCTGCTTTTAATATTTATTCTTTGTGTTTGATCTTTGTTAGTTTGATTAATATGTGTCTTGGGGTGTTTTGCCTTGAGTTTACCCTGTTTGAGACTCTCTGGGTTTCTTGGAATTGGGTGGCTATTTTCTTCCCATTTTAGGGAAGTTTTTTACTATTATCTCCTTAAGTATTTTCTCAGACCCTTTCTTTTTGTCTACTTCTGGAACACCTATGATTCAAATGTTGGGGCATGTAACATTGTCTCAGAGGTCTCTAAGGTTGTTCTCATTTCTTTTAATTCTTTTTCTTTTTTCTTGTCTGCTTCATTTATTTCCACCATTCTATCTTCCACCTCATTTATTCTTTCTTCTGCCTCAGTTATTCTACAGTTGGTTCCTTCCAGAGTGCCTTTGATCTCAGTTATTGCATTGTTCAATGTTGATTGACCTTTCTTTATTTCTTCTAGGTCCGTGTTAAACATTTCTTGAATCGTCTTAATCCTTGTCTCTAGTCTGTAATTCCATTTTGTTTTCAAGATTTTGGATGATCTATACTATCAGTATTCTGAATTCATTTTCAGGTAGACTCCCTAACTCCTCCTTTTTTGTTTGGTTTGGTGGGTTTTTATCATGTTCCTTTACCAGCTGAATATTTCGCTGCCTTTTCATTTTGTTTATACTTCTGTGTTTGGGGTGCCCTTTCTGTAGGCTGGAAGTTCATGGTTCCTCTTAATTGTGGAGTTTTCCCTGTGAGTGGAGTTGGACTAGTGGCTTGTCAAGATTTCCTGGCTGGGGGAGCTTACATCTGTGTTCTGCTGAGTTTAGCTGGATCTGTTCTCTCTGGAGTGCAATGAAGTGTTCAGTAGTGAGTTTTGGAGTATCTGTGGGTTTGGCATGACTTTGGGCAGCCCATCTTTTAAAGTTCAGGATTGTGTTCCTGTTTTACTGGAGAATTAGCATGGCATGTCTTTCACTGGAATTTGTTGGCTCTTGGGTGGAGTTTGATTTCAGTGTAGGTATGGAGACTTTTGCATGAGATCACAATAAACTGTAGAAAATTCTGTAAGAGATGGGAATACCAGACCACCTGACCTGCCTCTTAAGAAACCTGTATGCAGGTCAGGAAGCAACAGTTAGAACTGGACATGGAACAACAGACTAGTTTCGAATAGGAAAAGGAGTATGTCAAGGCTGGATATTGTCACCCTGCTTATTTAACTTAAATGCAGAGTACATCATGAAAAATGCTGGGCTGGAGGAAGCACAGGCTGAAATCAAGATTGCTGGGAGAAATAACAATCACNAGTTTCGAATAGGAAAAGGAGTATGTCAAGGCTGGATATTGTCACCCTGCTTATTTAACTTAAATGCAGAGTACATCATGAAAAATGCTGGGCTGGAGGAAGCACAGGCTGAAATCAAGATTGCTGGGAGAAATAACAATCACCTCAGATATGCAGATGACACTACACTTAAGGCAGAAAGTTAAGAAGAACTAAAGAGCCTCTTGATGAAAGTGAAAGAGGAGAGTGAAAAAGTTGGCTTAAAGCTCAACATTCAGAAAACTAAGATCATGGCATCTGGTCCCATCCTTTCATGGCAAATAAATGGGGAAACACTGGAAACAGTGTCAGACTTTATTTCTGGGGTCCCAAATCACTGCAAATGGTGATTGCAGCCATGAAATTAAAAGACTTACTCCTTGGAAGAAAAGTTATGACCAACCTAAATGGCATATTGAAAAGCAGAGACATTACTTTGCCAACAAAGGTCCGTCTAGTCAAGGCTATGGTTTTTCCATTGGTCATGTATGGATGTGAGAGTTGGACTATAAAGAAAGCTGAGCACTGAAGAATTGATGCTTTTGAACTGTGGTGTTGGAGAAGACTCCTGAGAGTCCCTTGGACTGCAAGGAGATCCAACCAGTCCATCCTAAAGAAAAGCAGGCCTGAATATTCATTGGAAGGACTGATGCTGAAGCTGAAACCCCAATATTTTGGCCACCTGATGCAAAGAGCTGACTCATTTGAAAGGATCCTGATGCTGGGAAAGATTGAAGGCAGGAGGAGAAGGGGATGACAGAGGATGAGATGGTTGGATGGCATCACCTACCGGGGTCCAGCCTCAGCAGAGTTCAGGGATACCCTCAGGATGGATGATGTTAGTGAATGAATGAATGAATGACACAGGGAGACCAAGCTTCAGTGAGCGAGGCCCATCACTTTATTTTCAGAGAGGGCTTTTATACCCTGAGTTGTACATTGAGCAAAGTGAAAAATGCAGAGTCAACTCAACATTTCATCAGTTTTAACTTTTATCGATACCATGTTCATTCCTGCAAGAGTCTTATTTTTTATACATTATCTTCTATCCCAGAGGCCTGTTGATATTTTATGACCTCTTTTTGATAAAGGTTTATCACCCTAAACAATAATTTTCCCTTGAAGTGTTTCTTCTTAAATTTCTAGCCTGTGTCACCCTTAAAGTACAGAGTCACATTTTTATGGAGCAAAGATTTAGTGGGTTACAGCAAAGAAAGAACTTATTAAATCAAAGCCTAATGTTGCTAATGCTAAGGCTACTGCTTGTTTTTTCTACATCCTGACTATATGCACTCCCAGGAACACAATAGATAAGGGATGTGGGAACTTGGCAGCAAGCATTGGCTCAACAATGTTGCAAGAGTCTGGATAAACCTGCCAAGTAAGCTAGAATGCTAACAGAGGGTTTGAAATACTCCTTTCATGCCCAGGAGATTTATCAACTAGAGCCCTAAGTTAATTTTTTCCAGAAAAAGGTGGTCGGGGATAGCCCCCTGTTAATGTCAGAAGAGTTGGTGAAAGGCATAAAATAGTAAGACAGACAGATTCTGGTTTTGGGGTAGATGCTCAAGCAGGTCCAGGGGTCCCTCGAGTCCTGATATGCCTTGCTCGTCAGGTCTCTCCACATGACCTTGTCATGGGTGAGATTGGCCCAGAGAGTCCCTCGAGTCTTGAAGCCTTGCTTGTCAGGTCTCCTTGTCATGGGTGGGATCTCCCATGCTGGCTCCCAGCAATCACCGACTCAATGGACATGGGTTTGGGTGAACTCTGGGAGTTGATGATGGACAGGGAAACCTGGCATGCTGTGGTTCATGGGGTCATGGGGAGTCGGACACGACTGAGCGACTGAACTGAACTTATCTATTAAAGTTTTCTGGAGTCAGGAGTTCTCTGATGTTCTAAAGTTTTGAAGTTAAGCCTCCTGCCTCTGGCTTTTGGTCCTTCTCTTGCAGTAGCCTCTAGATTTCTCCATCCACACAGCACAGAAGATAAAACCCCTAGGTTAATGGAGAAACAATTCCCCACAGCCAGGAACACCCAGAGAGATTCACAGGTTTTTATAGAGAAAAGAAGAGCAAGGAGGAGGAGAGGTAACCAGGAGGAAAAAAGGGAGAGTCAAAAGGGGAGAGAGAAATCTAGTCAGTAATCAAATCCCTAAGTGCTCTCCATAGCCCAGAACACCGAGAGAGATTTGCAAAGTTATGCAGAGAAGAGAAGAGGGAGGAAGGAGATACAGGTGACCTGGTAGAGAAAAGGGAGAGTTAAAAGGGGAGAGAGCAATCAACAGTTCACAGTTCAGATGCTCAGTCATGTCCGACTCTCTGTGACCCCATGAATTGCAGCACGCCAGGCCTCCCTGTTCATCACCATCTCTCGGAGTTCACTCAGACTCATGTCCATCGAGTCCGTGATGCCATCCAGCCATCTCATCCTCGGTCGTCCCCTTCTCCTCCTACCCCCAATCCCTCCCAGCATCAGAGTCTTTTCCAGTGAGTCAACTCTTCGCATGAGGTGGCCAAAGTACTGGAGTTTCAGCTTCAGCATCATTCCTTTCAAAGAAATCCCAGGGTTGATCTCCTTCAGAATGGACTGGTTGGATCTCCTTGCAGTCCAAGAGACTCTCAAGAGTCTTCTCCAACAGCACAGTTCAAAAGCATCAATTCTTTGGCGTTTAGCCTTCTTCACAGTCCAACTCTCACATCCATACATGACCACAGGAAAAACCATAGCCTTGACTAGACGGACCTTAGTCGGCAAAGTAAAGTCTCTGCTTTTGAATATACTATCTAGGTGAGTCATAACTTTTCTTCCAAGGAGTAAGCATCTTCTAATTTCATGGCTGCAGTCACCATCTACAGTAATNGCACAGCACTATGTGGTAAGGACAAATATTATGTCCAACTTACAGATGAGGAAGCTGAGCTTTGCTGAATTTCAGGGACTCGGTAAAGGCCATACAGCTCTGCAGTGATAATGCTGAGCAGCTCTAACCAGGCGTAATGAGCTTAACCACCCATACTCATAACCACTGTGCTGCTGCAGCTCCCTAGCAGTTCATGAGCTGGACTGGGAAAGGGGAACTTCAAGTCAAGGGGGTCGGGAGGAGAAAGGTGGATGGGTGAGAGTGCAGAATGTGTTCTGGAACTGAAGCAGTTCAGAGTGGCTAGATTGAGAAACTAAAGAGGGAAAGAGCAGGAACAGTAAGTTGGAGGAGGGACTCATAAAAGAGAACCACTGATGATTTTAAGCATCAAGAACTAAGATAAGATTTTGAAAGTATGCAGAAAGGATCATGGAAAGTGTACGACTAGAGTCAAGGAAATCAGATAGGAGATGGTTGCTTAATTCTAGCAAAAGTGATGACCTTATGAAGACTGCAGCAGGAATGGAGAGAAAGAGCAGATTCAAGAGACACGGAAACATTATACTCAGAAATGTGGCAATCAGCTGTTCTTCAACCTGAGCAATACACTCTAAGAGGCCTTTTCAGGTTCTTGGTAGAATCTGGAAATTTTGTGGAGAACTAAGGCAAATGCTCTGTAGACTTTTTTCCTTTGATGATAACACCCATCATTCTGACTTGAAGAATTGTATGCCTAGTTGTGCTTACTCGCTCAGTCATGTCCGACTCTTTGTGACCCTATGGACTGTTGCCCGCCAGGCTCCTCTGTCCATGGGATTCTCCAGACAAGAATATTGGAGTAGGTTGCCATGCCCTCCTCCAGGGGATCTTCCCAACCCAGGGACTGAACTGAGGTCTCCTACACAAACCCAGGTCTCCCACATTACAGGCAGATTCTTTACCATCAACAATGGGAAGTGGCAATACTTCCCTAAGTAGAGAAGTCCAAGAAAAAATTTTGTATGGAATATNAGGTCTCCTACACAAACCCAGGTCTCCCACATTACAGGCAGATTCTTTACCATCAACAATGGGAAGTGGCAATACTTCCCTAAGTAGAGAAGTCCAAGAAAAAATTTTGTATGGAATATATAAATTCAGTTTGAGTTCATCTTGAGTTTGAGGTAACTGAGGTAATCTGGGATTAAGGGATATTCTAGAGGCAGCTGGATATAGTTCTGGATTTCAAGAGAGTTCTGGTTTGGATGTGCAGTCTGCAAGGTGACCAGGTGCCCAGACCCAAGAGGTAACCTGGAACATGAGATTTTCAGTGCTAAAACCAAGACAGTTGCAGGCAGAGCAGGACAGCTAGTCACCCTAAGGGCAAGTCTGGGAGCCCAGAGAGAAAACTGAGTTAGAAACATATAGGTAGGCAGCACCAGTCTATTAGTGACAGCCAGGAAGGAATGGAATCACCCAAGAAAGATATTTGTGGTATAAAGAAAAAACTGCCAAGGAATGAACCTTGAGGATTGCTAACACTAAGTGAAAAGGTAGAGAAATTAAAAACTGGCTCTCTGTTGGTTGTTTACCCAATAGCCATTCTCCTTTCTTTAACTTTGGGCCACAATGTACTCAGCTGAGGGTGAGCGGTGGACAGTCCAAGCCAGTGAACAGCAATCGTCTCCCCCTTTCCAGGGATGGGTTTAAGGGTGGGCATGTGACCCAGTTCTGATAAATGAGAGTCATTGGTCCCTTCAGCAAGCAAGGACTGGTTGCCTACCAGGCACCAAAGCTGTGGGGATACAGTTGAGATGAAACTCCTTAACTTCATGGAGTTTACTTTTTCATGGATGAGTAAGAAAGAAAGGCGTATGTCGGCTATTGATAATCCCTAAGAAGAAAAAGCAGAATAAGGGGAATAGGTTAAAGTGGGTTGAAGTAAACCAAAATTTTATTTGGAGGAATGGAAAGCCTCAGTGGTAAAATGATATGAAATACATGGGACACTGTCCCGGTGGCAGATACGTAGCAGAGATTTCAGCGCCACCTGGTGACCAGAGAGGGAGATACCACTGAATCAAGTCCAAGGGAAAGAGCCTGGATTCTTGATGACATCACTGAGCAGCCAAACAGGGGTGGGAAAGGAAAGAAGGAAAGGAGGGAAGAAAGTCATAAAGCTTTGTGTCCTAGAAACTAAGGAGAAGGAAAGTTAACAGTTTCAAATGCTACAGGGAGGCTAAGGAAGATAAATGTTTGAAAAGTATCTAATAGTGACCTCGATCAGGGCCATTTCAGCAGAGCTATGATCACCTTAGTGTGGAATGGAAGGTGACCACCAGATTAGGGATATAAACCAGAGGATGAAACTCATAAAGCCATAACTACATACATTGAGGAAAAGTAAAAAACAATAGACATGGGAGTTAATTGATAGAGACAGTATTCATGGGCAGGGAAACCACAAATGTACAAACTGCTTTTCTTCTCATAGAAAGCCAAGTCCTTTCAGGCTTTCAAGGCCCCCACTACAGCTCTACTCCTGTCTGCAGCCCCCTCCCCACACCACTATGAGGCTTCCGTCCCAGCCTTCTTACTGCTCCTCCCTCCAGCTGCTCATCGTTCTCCCCCCCAGATATCTAAGTTCTCCCTTCCTTCCTCTATGCTCTGCTTACAGAGCACCTTTTCAAGGAGTCTCCTTGACCAATTGATATAAAATAACACCGCCATGGGCACTCCGCACCCCCAATCCCTTGCCTAATGTATTTTCGTTGCACTTATTACCACCTGACCTACCATTCGTCTCACCTTCTTAATCATCCACTGCCTGTCTCCCCCTGTCTCCCCACAACTAGATTACAAGCTCCACAAAAACAAGGCCTTTGCTTTGTTTTAAGCACTGAGTACACTGTGTGGCACATAACAGGCATCCAACCAATATTTGTGGAATGAATGAATATGTGGCAAACAAGCAGCGGAGACGACATGTGAACTTAGAACATATGAACTGCTGTGACACGGTGGTCAGAAAAGGCTCAGGTCCAAGAAGGCAGCATGAACAACAGGAGCTCACATCCTGCCTGCTAGATTTTGTTCTAAGTACTTTACATAAATTGTCTTTTAAGTTTCAAAATGGGTCTAGAATGTAGGTGTTCTTTTGACCTCTGGAGGCACAGAGAGGGTAAGTCATGTACTTGAAATCTCATACACAATTCACAGCAGAGCTGAGATGACAGACATAGGCAGTCTGGTTCCAGAACTGTGCACATAAAGACCAGGTTCTATTCCCTTATCCTTTAAGGATTTAGACTTGGGGGTGAGAGAGGAGAAAGATATTTCGGGCACAGAGTGAAAGGCCAGAATTTACACGTTAATTATGGAAAGAATAAAGAGGCCAATCTAACTGGAGAGGGGCATTCATGGGCTCCAGGAAATATGAGACAAAATTAGAAAGACAGGGTGGGGCCAGCTGGTGGACAGCTCAATTGCCAGACTTAGAAGCTCAGATTCCATTAGGAATTTGAACTGGGAGTCATGGTAGACATGTGATCAGAGGAGTAACAATATGTCAACAGCAGTGCAGTAGCTGTAGGCATGTTAACAGCCTCTGAAAATAAAGCAGACATAGCTAGGAGGATTGGGAGGGTGAAAGAAAAGCTTTCTCGTCACCAAGCTCAAACTACTGTGTATTTTAATTATGTGTTTTAAACAGATTAAACGGTAGACTGACAGTCCTCACCAACTTTCCTGTCTCCAGCAGACAGATTTAGACTCTCCAGTCCATAACTGAGATTCCCAGGTGGTGCTGTGGTTAAGAATCTGCGCTCCAGTGCAGGACACAGGCGATGTAGGTTCCGTCCCTGGGTGAGAAAGATCCCCTGGAGGAGGGCATGGCAACCCACTCCAGTATTCTCGCCTGGAAAATCCCATGGACAGAGGGTCTGGCAGGCTGCAGTCCATGGGGTTGCCACTGTGAATAGTGATGATGCAGTCATGACCGGTAGCACCCGAGTACTGCATTTCACATCATTTACATAAAGTATTTCATTTAATCTGCACAGCGACCTGTTCATGAGAGGAAACTGATGCTCAGTTCTAGAATCATAGACTGTTGGAATGTAAAGGAACTTTACTATCATCCATGCTATCATCCATACTTACCTGGCCGGCTTCCCTGGTGGCTCAGATGGTAAAGCATCTGCCTGCAATGTAGGAGACCTGGGTTCGATTCCTGGGTTAGGAAGATCCCCTGGAGAAGGAAATGGCAATCCACTCCAGCACTCTTGCCTGGAAAATCCCATGGACGGAGGAGCCTGATAAGTTACAAACCATGGGGTCGCAAAGAGTCAGACACGACTGAGCGACTTCATTTCACTTCACTTCACTTCACCACATCTGAAACTCACGAGAGTCTGGCCTCTCCAGTTCTAGCTGCTACTGACAAGAGCCTGGGCAGTATTTCACAAAGTCAGTCTCTCATTCTCAGCCCAAAGTAATCCTTAGAAGCTTAAAGAACACTGAAGAAGAGACTTCCCGGCAGCTCAGTGGCAAAGACTTATAGAGATCCCAATATGAGCAAGGGGCCCTGGACGGATCCCCGGTTAGGGAACTAGATCCCACACGCTGTAACTGAAGATCTCAAGTGTCACAACTAAGAGACAGCACAGCCAAATAAATAAGTACATTTTTAAAAAATCAAATGAAAATATCACAAATAGCTCAAGGATAGTAAGTGTTGTTACTTCAGAAATTAGAATATGTATATCTTTACACAGAAACATTGTAATAGATAAGATTGAGTTCCTAGTCCCTCAAACAAAAGATTGTTTAAGCCACGCTGTCACTTAAGACTTCCATGTTTGCAGTTTAAAAACAAATTTAAAACCATTCTTTGGGGAGGGAAAGGGGAAAGAGGTTCAGAAGGAAGGGTTCACATTTAGGTTTGACAGAAAACAACAAAATTCTGTAAAGCAATTATCCTTCAACCAAAGAAATAAACCATTCTGTTGTAATAGCAGAAAATANATCCCCTGGAGGAGGGCATGGCAACCCACTCCAGTATTCTTACCTGGAGAATCCCCATGGACAGAGGAGACTGGTGGGCTAACAGTCCATAGGGTCACGAACAGTGAGACACAACTGAGCTACTTAAGCACAACTACAGGTGTCCACACACACTCGGTCCTCTCTGGTTCCTTTCTTCACGTAAGCTCAGAGAGCGTTGTGTGTTTAAATTCAAAATAGATGAATGGTTAAGCATTAATTTTGCTTGAAGATGAGCAGAGCTTACAGTGGGGGATTGACAGGAAGCAAACTAGAGACACAAGCTAAGAAAGCAGAGGAGGACTTCCTCAATGAGCGGCCACCCATTCAGACGAAAGGCAAAGTAAAATTCCTGCCAAAGAGACACAGGAACAGTTGGAGAACAGAATCCTTCTAAGGCTTGCACCTTGACAAGCATATAGACTTTCTGAGGCACTGCAAACTGTATAAACTGTTTTAGTCCTCTTAGGAATGCATTTGTTAGCATTTAGAGAAAAGAAAATTTTACCTTTGGACCCACATTTTAAATACCTGTTAATACTCACTATTACAAGTTGTAGAGTTTAATATAGCCATTAAAAAAAAAAGATTTATTTATTTATTTGGCTGTGGTGGGTGAGTAGGGGCTATTCTGTTGCAATATGCAGTCTTCTCATTGTGGTGGCTTTTGTTGTGGAGGCTCGAGACACAGGGGCTTCAATAATAGCAGCTCATGGGCTCAGTAGTTGTGGCTCTCGGGCTCTAGAGAGCTGGCTTAGTAGTTGTGGTACATATGCTTAGTTGCTCCACAGTACAGGGGATCTCTCTGGACCAGGGATCAAACCAGTGTCCCTTGCATCGGCATGTGGATTCTAAGCCACTGGACCGCCAGGGAAGCCCTTGTCAATCATTTATTTTGCAAGTGGTTTTACAGGTGAGCAATTTGAGGACTCCACAGGGCAGTCTGTCTGCCTGGCTTCATGTGGGGGCAGCAAGGTCTAGTGATAGCCTTCTAGGTGGCGTCTTTGCTCGTGTGTCTGACATCTCAGTGATCCTTGGGCTTTTCTTGATGCCCACCTGGGGCTTCAGACCCCAGGGCTTCTTCATGTGGCTTGAGTGTCTCCTAGCATGGTGGTTTCGAGAAAGCTGCACTTTCTAGAAGTAGGAAATAGATGTTACTAAGGCCAGTTAAGGGCTATACCTGAAACAGGAACGGTGTCACCACTGCCGTATTCTAACGGTCAAAGTAGTCACAGAGCCCATCGAGGTTCAAGGGGAGCATCAAGTCCTTGTTACAGAAGAGCAATGGGGTTTGGAGATATTATGTGGCCATCTTTAGAACATACAACCTATCACAACTCTTAATCTTTTTAGGAATATATCATATGGAAATTATGCCAGAGAAGTACAAAACAGAGAAGTTCATCACGGCTTTTGTAGGAAAAAACCTCCAAACAGTGGAAACAATCTACAAGTCTACCAATAGGTAAATGACTAAATCAATTGTCACGTACCAACTCACAGGAATAAAAAGCCATAATAATTGAAAAGATTAGGAAATAACGTGAATAAGTGTTACTTGTAGCTCAGTTGGTAAAGAATCTGCCTGCAGTGCAGGAGACCCAGATTCAATTCCTGGGTCGGGAAGATTCCCTGGAGAAGGAAATGACAATCCACTCCAGTATTCTTGCCTGGAGAATCCCATGGACAGAGGAGCCTGGCAGGCCAGTCCATGGGGTCGCAAGAGGAGGACATGACTTAGCAACTAAATTACTACAACTACTATAAAAGGAGAAAATGTACAATTGAAAAGCATATGTACTACGATGATAATTATGTAAAAACCTGCACACATCTGTGTAAAGTCTGGAAGGAAATATGCAGAAATGAAAATTATTACCTTGGGGTGGTAAGATTCTACATACCTTCCATTTTCCTCTTTATTGTTACAGCTTCACGAAAAATGAAATTGAGAAGAAAAGAAGTAAAGCTTTAATTGTCAGTGCTCAGTGCTTGGCAGGTACATGTAGAAGTGCAAGGAAGACACAAGGAATACAGGGAATTACAGCTCTCCCTGAAATTCACTCATTCAGATAAACTGCCAGGTCAGAGGACCCACAGATATTCCTGTTGATAATTAACTTTCTGCTTTGACCTCTCGTTTTCAGAATGCTGATTGTCATGGGAGCAATAATCGTCCTATTAGCCTTGCTATGTTCTTAAGGCTGGTCATGATATGAGATTGTAAATACTTTAAAAAGCTACTATAACATAAAACATAAGGTGATATCTTAATCTTTTTCATAATAACTCCATCTACCTCTACCCCTACTTCTAACCCTGTCTCCCATGAAACACTCCCAGTAGTGAAGCCTCTATGCAGTCTCTTGAATCTTGGCTGACATTGTTGACCCTATTAACCAACAAAATATGCCAGAAGTGATGCTGTGCGAGGTCCAGGCTTCAGTCTTGAAACGATAGTAGCTTCCACTTTTTGCTCTTGGGAGCCCTGAGCTGCCATGTACGAAATCCAATTACCTTGTTGTAGGGACCACATAAAGCTGGGAGGTCAGCTGACCAGGGAGCTGGGAGGCCTCACTTAATATGCCAGCTGATTGCAGATACACAAGTGACCACTGGCAAGATCAATAGAAAAATCCCTCAGCTGAGCCTAGCCCAAGTGAACAGCTGTTTTACAACACTGGGGATAGTTTGTTATGCAGCAACAGAAACACCAGATACCTGTGCCTTTTATTGATGTACTCATTCCAAAATATTTATTGAATCTCTTGGTGTTGTTCAGTAGCTAAGTCATGTCCGACTCTTCGCAACACCATGAACTATAGCACTCCAGGCTTCCCTGTCCTTCATTATCTCCCTGAGTTTTCTCAAACTCATGTCCCTTGAGTCAGAGATGCTATCCAACAATCTCATCTTCTGTAACCCCCTTCTCCTCTTGCCCTCAGTCTTTCCTAGCATTTGGGTCTTTACAAATGAGTCAGCTCTTCACATCAGGTGGCCAAAATATTGGAGGTTCAGCTTCAGCATCAGTCCTTCCAATGAATATTCAGGTTTGATTTCCTTTAGGATTGACTGGTTTGATCTCCTTGCTGTCCAAGGACTTTCAAGAGTCTTTTCCAGCACCACAGTTCAAAAGCATCAATTCTTCAGCACTCAGCCTTCTTCATGGTCCCTCTCTCACACTGGTACATAAACACAGAAAAAACCATCACTTTGATTATATGGACCTTTGTCAGCAAAGTGGTATCTCTGCTTTTTAATACACTGTCTAGGTTTGTCATAGCCTTTCTTCCAAGGAGCAAGCATCTTTTAATTTCATAGCTGCAGATATCATCTGCAGTGATTTTGGAGCCCAAGAAAATGAAATCTGACACTGTTTCCACTTTTTCCCCATTTATTTGCCATGAAATGATAGGACCAGATGCCATGATCTTCATTTTTTGAATGTTGAGTTTTAAGCCAGCTTTTTCACTCTTTTCTTTCACCTTCATCAAGAAACTCTTTAGTTCCTCTTCACTTTCTGCCATTAAAATGGTATCATCTACATATCTGAGGCTGTTGATATTTCTCCCAGCAATCTTGATTCCAGCTTGTGATTCATTCAGCCCAGCATTTTGTATGAGGTATTCTGCATATAAGTTAAATAACCAGGGTGACAATATACAGCCTTGACATACTCCTTTCCCAATTTTGAATCAGTCCATTGTTCCATGTCCATTTCTAACTGTTTCTTCTTGACCTGCATACAGGTTTCTCAGGAAGCAGGTTAGTGGTCTGGTATTCCCATCTCTTTAAGAATCTTCCACAGTTTGTTGTGATCCACACAGTCAAAGGCTTGAATCTCTACCAGTGCCCGTTCTAGGAAGTGGATACAGTGGTGAACATTAACAATTAAACAAATAGATAAACACTTCCTAAGGAAGTTGGTTTTGAGTAGAGATCTAAATGATTAGATGGAGCCAACTATACAAAGATTAGAAGGAAGCATGTTGCAGAGATGGTGAAGAGATACAGTCAAACAGGTAGGCTGGGACTAGAACATGTTTTGGCTCTGGAGGAGTTTGGATTTTATTCTATGTGTAACGGGGAGTTTATTGGAGAGTTTAACAAAATGGAATAATATTGTCTAATGTGGTCTCTTAAAAAGATGATTCTGGCAGCCATGTGGAATAAAAACTGTAGGGCCACCAGAGAAATTAGCCAACTCTTGCCATAGTCCAGGTAGTTTGTAAGGATGGTTCAAACTAGAGAAGTAGATCTCAAAGTATGGTCTTGGTAGCTTAGTGTTTCCTTAAAAAACTAAACATTGATTTGCTATATGACCTAGCAGTTCTACTTCTTGGTGTATATCCAAGAAAACGGAAAAGCTTGCACACTGATGTAGCAACATTATTGATAATAGCTAAAAAGTGGAAAGAACTCAAATGTCTATCAACTAGTGAATAAATAAAATGTAGTATACATCCATGTAATGGAATATTATTAAGCCATATGAGTAAATGAAGTACTGATAGATGCTACACATGAACTCTGACAATACTATGCTAAGTAAAAGAAGACCACTGAATTGAAAGTTTAATTCAGTTTTTATAAAGCACCCAGAATTGGCAAATCCTTAGAAATAGAAAGTGGATCAGTGCTTATCAGGGGTTGGTATGAGAGGCAATGGGTAAAGATTGCTAATGCAGAGATAATTGCGCAACTTTGTAAACTTGCTGAAAACTATTGAACCATCAGTCTTTTCTTTCCTTTTTTTTTTTTTTTTTGGCTCCATCACACATCTCATGTGCTCTTAGTCCTTCCACCAGGGATTGAACCCAGACCCCCAGCACTGGAACCTTGAGTCCTAACCACTGGACCACCAAGGAATCCACTGTTGGTCTTAAAAGGGTGAAGTTTATGGTATACAAAGTATAGCTCCATTTTTCTTAATGTTAAAAAGTGCTTTCTGGGGAGCCCTGAAGATCCCTCTGAGACATTCTTGTGGGTTTGTAAGGTCGAAAGTACTTTCATAAGAGCAGTAAGAGATTAATTGCCTTTCTTATTCTCATTCTTTCATGAGTATACAGCAGAATTTTCCAGAGGCTATGTGACATGTGATATTGCAGCAGATTGAATGCAGAAGTAGCTATGAGAGAAAATCCAGGCTTTTTTAAAAAAAAAAGTCAGACATCAAAGAGATCGGCAAAAAAGTAAAGCAATGCTACTATTATCACTAAATTTGGGGGAATATGTCTATTTTAAAAGTGTATTATTTATATTAACATGATACAGACTTATTTTTTAAAGGGTAAATAAATATTTTAAATTGTTTAGCTCTGATTTCTGATGCTATGATAAATATTAATACAATTCACATAAACATAACAGGTCTTTGGAGTCCATAACAGGAATTTCCAAGAGTGTGAAGGAACCCTGAGACCAAAACGTTTGAGGATTGCTGAAGTAGAATGATAGCAATGAAAACATTAAAAAGTGGTTTGAAATAAGCTCCATTGTTGGGGATTTAGACGTTAGGAGTAAGAGGAAGAAAGAATCAAGGATGGGTTCTGGTTGGGGGCCTAAGCAAGTATGCATGGTGGGGCCATGAGCTGAAATCAGGAGAACTTCAATATGTCAGCAAATTTGGAAAACTCAGCAGTGGGCATAGGACTGGAAAAGGTCAGTTTTCACTCCAGTCACAAAGAAGGACAATGCCAAAGAAAGTTCAAACTACCATACAGTTGCACTCATCTCACATGCTAGCAAGAGTATGCTCAAAATGCTTCAAGTTAGGCTTCAGCAGTACATGAAAACTTCCAGATGTACAAGTTGGGTTTAGAGAAGGCAGAGGAACCAGAGATCAAATTGCCAACATTCGTGGAATCATTGAGAAAGCAAGGGAATTCCAGAAAAAATGCCTACTTCTGATTCATTGACTACGCTAAAGCCTTTGACTGTGTGGATCACAAGAAACTGGAAAATTCTTAAGAATACCAGACCACTCACCTGTCTCTCGAAAAACCTGTGTGCTGGTCAAGAAGCAACCATTAGAACTGGACATGGAACAACAGACTGGTTCAAAATTGGGAAAGGAGTATGTCAAGGCTGTATGTTGTCACCTTGCTTCTTTATAACTTATGTGCAGAGTATATCATGTGAAATGCCAGGCTGGATGAATCACAAGCTGAAGTCAAGATTCCTTGGGAAAATACCCACAAACTCAGATAATCGATACCACTCTAAAGGCAGAAAGCAAAGAGGAACTAAAGAGTCTCTTGATGAGGGTGAAAGAGGAGAGTAAAAAGGTGGCTTGAAACTCAACATTAAAAAAAACCAAGATCATGGCATCCAGTGTCGTCATGTATGTGTGCTAAGTTGCTTCAGTCATGTCTGACTCTGTGCGACCCCATGGACTGTAGCCCACCAGGCTCCTTCGTCCATTGGATTCTCCAGCCAACAATACTGTAGTGGGTTGCCATGCCCTCCTCCAGGGGATCTTCCCAACCAAGGGGCTGAACCTGCATCTCTTATGTTTCCTATATTGGCAGGCGAGTTCTTCGCCTCTAGTGCCACCTGGGAAACCCTCTGGTGCCATCAGTTCAGTTTAGTTCAGTTACTCAGTCATGTCCAACTCTGTGGACTGCAGCATGCCAGGCTATCACCAACTCCTGGAGCTTGCTCAAACTCATGTCCATTGAGTCGCTGATGTCATCCAACCATCTCATCCTCTGTCGCCCCCTTCTCCTCCTGTCTTCAACCTTGCCCAGAATCAGGGCCTTTTCCAATGAGACAGTTCTTCACATCAGGTGGCCAAAGTATTGGCGTGTCAGCTTTAGCATCAGCTTTTTCAGTGAGTATTCAGGTCTGATTTCCTTTAGGATTGACTGGTTTGATCTTCTTGCAATCCAAGGGACTCTCAAGAGTCTTCCACAACACCATAGTTCAAAAGCATCATTTCTTCAGCCCTCAGCTTCCTTTATAGTCCAATTCTCACACACATACATGACTATTAGAAAAACCATAGCTTTGACTAGATGGAGCATTTGTTGGCAAAGTAATGTCTCTGCTTTTCAATATGCTGTCTAGGGTGGTCATAGCTTTTCTTCCAAGGAGCAAGTGTCTTTTAATTTCATGGCTGCAGTCACCATCCACAGTGATTTTGGAGCCCAAGAAAATGAAATCTGACACTGTTTCCACTTTTTCCCCATTTATTTGCCATGAAATGATAGAACCAGATGCCGTGATCCTCATTTTTTGAATGTTGAGTTTTAATCCAGCTTTTTCACTCCGTTTCACTTTCATCAAGAAGTTCTTTAGTTCCTCTTCACTTTCTGCGTTAAGGATGGTGTCATCTGCGTATTTGAGGTTATTGATTTTTCTCCTGACCATCTTGATTCCAGCTTGCGCTCATCCAGCCTAGAATTTCACAAGATGTTTGCCCATCTTTGGAAAAAATGTTCCCTTGGTATCTCTAATTTCCTTGAAGAGATCTCTAGTCTTTCCCATTCTATTGTTTTCTTCTATTTCTTTGCATTGATCACTTAGGAAGACTTTCTTATCTCTCCTTGCTATTCTTTGGAACTCTGCATTCAGATGGATATCTTTTTCCTTTTCTCCTCTGCCTTTCGCTTCTCTTCTTCTCTCAGCTATTTGTAAGGCCTCCTGAGACAACCTCAGACAGCCTTTTTGCATTTCTTTTTCTTGGGGATAGTCTTGATCATTGCCTTCTGTATAATGTCATGAACCTCGGCCCATAGTTCTTCAGGCAGTCTATCAAATCTAATCCCTTGATTCTATTTGTCACTTCCACTGTAAAATAAGGGATTTGATTTAGGTCACATCTGAAGGGTCTAGTGGTTTTCTCTACTTCCTTCAATTTAAGCCTGAATTTTGCAATAAGATGCTCATTATCTGCGAAGAAGGTAATGGCACCCCACTCCAGTACTCTTGCCTGGAAAATCCCATGGATGGAGGAGCCTGGTGGGCTACAGTCCATGGGGTCGCTAAGAGTCGGACACAACTGAGCGACTTCACTTTCACTTTTCACTCTCATGCTTTGGAGAAGGAAATAGCAACCCAATCCAGTGTTCTTGCCTTGAGAATCCTAGGGACGGGGGAGCTTGGTGGGCTGCCGTCTATAGGGTTGCACAGAGTCAGGCACAACTGAAGCAAATTAGCAGCAGCTCGTTATCTGAACCACAGTCACCTCCTGATCTTATTTTTGCTGACTGTATAGAGCTTTTCCATCTTCAGCTGCAAAGAATATAATCAATCTGATTCCAGTATTGACCATCTGGTGATGTCCATTTGTAGAGTTTTTTCTTGTATTGTTGGAAGAGGGTGTTTGCTATGACCAGTGTAGTCTCTTGACGAAACTCTGTTAGCCTTTACCCTGTTTCATTTTGTATTCCAAGGCCAAACTTGCCTGTTACTCCAGTTATCTCTTGACTTCCTACTTTTGCACTCCAGTTCCCTGTGATGAAAAGGGCATCTCTTTCTGGTGTTAGTTCTAGAACTTGCCTGTTATTCCAGTTATCTCTTGACTTCCTACTTTTGCACTCCAGTTCCTTATGATGAAAAGGCCTTCTCTTTCTGGTGTTAGTTCTAGAAGGTCTTGCAGGTTTTCATAGAATCATTCAGCTTCAGCTTCTCCAGCACTAGTGGTTAGTGCATAGACTTGGATTACTGTGATATTGAACGATGTGCCTTGAAAACCAACAGAGATCATTCTGTTGTTTTTGAGATTGCACCTGAGTACTGCATTTCAGACTCTAGTTGACTATGATGGCTCCTCCATTTCTTCTAAGGGATTCTTGCTCACAGAAGTAGATATAACGGTCATCTGAATTATATTCACCCATTCCAGTCCATTCGAGTTCACTGATTCCTAAAATGTCGATGTCCATACTTGACACTTGCCATCTCCTGTTTGATCACTTCCAATTTACTTTGATTCATGGACCTAACATTTCCTGTGCAATATTGTGCTTACAGTATCAGACTTTACTTCCATTATCAGTCACATCCACACATGGACATTGTTTTTTCTTTGGCTCTGTCTCTTCATTCTTTCAGGAGTTATTTCTTCCCTCTTTTCCAGTAGCATATTGGGCACCTACTGACATGGGGAGTTCATCTTTCAGTATCATATCTTTTTGTGTTTTCACACTGTTCATGGGGTTCTGAAGGCAAGAATATTGAAGTGGTTTGCCACTCCCTTCTCCAGTGGACCCCTTTTGATCAAAACTTTCCACTATGACCCATCCATCCTGGGTGGCTCTACATGGCATGGCTCATTGCTTCATTGAGTTACACAATGCTGTGGTCCATTTTTTTTTTTTTAACATCTTTTTCGGGTGTTAGTTCTAAAAGGTCTTGTAAGTCTTCATAAAACCGTTCAACTTCAGCTTCTTCAGCATTAATGGATGGGGCATAGACTTGGATAACTGTGATATTGAATGGTTTGCCTTGGAAACAAACAGAGATCATTCTGTCATTTTTGAGATTGCATGCAAGTACTGCATTTCAGACTCTTCTGTTGACCATGATGGCTACTCCATTTCTTCTGAGGGATTCCCGCCCACAGTAGTAGATATAATGGTCATCTGAGTTAAATTCACCCATTCCAGTCCATTTTAGTTCGCTGAGTCCTAGAATGTCGATGTTCACCCTTGCCATCTCTTGTTTGACTTCCAATTTGCCTTGATTCATGGACCTGACATTCCAGGTTTCTATGCAATATTGCTCTTTACAGCATCAACTTTGCTTCTATCACCAGTCACATCCACAGCTGGGTATTGTTTTTGCTTTGGCTCCATCCCTTCATTCTTTCTGGAGTTATTTCTCCACTGACTTCCAGTAGCATATCGGGCACCTACTGACCTGGGAGTACCTCTTTCAGTATCCTACCATTTTTCCTTTTCATACTGTTCATGGGGTTCTCAAGGCAAGAATACTGAAATGATTTGCCATTCCCTTCTCCAGTGGACCACGTTCTGTCAAGTCTATGCCCCAACCAGTAACGCTAAAGAAGCTGAAGTTGAACGGTTTTATGAAGACCTACAAGACCTTTTAGAACTAACACCCCAAAAAGATGTCCTTTGCATTATAGGCGACTGGAATGCTAAAGTAGGAAGTCAAGAAACACCTGGAGTAATAGGCAAATTTGGCCTTGGAGTGCAGAATGAAGCAGGGCAAAGACTAATAGAGTTTTGCCAAGAAAACGCACTGGTCAGAGCAAACACCCTCTTCCAACAACACAAGAGAAGACTACACATGGACATCACCAGATGGTCAACACCAAAATCAGATTGATTATATTCTATGCAGCCAAAGATGGAGAAGCTCTATACAGTCAACAAAAACAAGACCAGGAGCTGACTGTGGCTCAGATCATGAACTCCTTATTGCCAAATTCAGGCTTAAACAGAAGAAAGTAGGAAAAACCTCTAGACCATTCAGGTATGACCTAAATCAAATCCCTTATGATTATACAGTGGAAATGAGAAATAGATTTAAAGG
>SJYV01044265.1:32358-57055 GCA_006410875.1 Neotragus pygmaeus
CCCTTGGACTGCAAGGAGATCCAACCAGTCCATTCTGAAGGAGATCAACCCTGGAATTTCTTTGGAAGGAATGATGCTGAAGCTGAAACTCCAGTACTTTGGCCATCTCATGCGACGCGTTGACTCATTGGAAAAGACTCTGATGCTGGGAGGGATTGAGGACAGGAGGAAAAGGGGACAACCAAGGATGAGATGGCTGGATGGCATCACGGACTCAATGGACGCGAGTCTGAGTGAACTCTGAGATATGGTGATGAACAGGGAGGTGTGCTGCGATTCATGGGGTCGCAAAGAGTCAAACATGACTGAGCGACTGAACTGAACTGAACTGTGGTCCATTTGATCAGTTTGGTTAGTTTTCTGTGATCATGGCTTTCATTGTGTCTGCCATCTGATGGATAAGGATAAGAGGTTTATGGAAGCTTCCTGATGGGAGAGACTGACTTTGGGGGTCACTGGTGCCTCACTTCATGGCAAATAGAAGGGGGGAAAGTGGAGGTAGTGACATTTTATTTTCTTGGGCTCCACAATCACTGTGAACAGTGACTGCATCCATGAAGTTAAAAGACCTTTGCTCCTTGGAAGCAAAGCTATAATGAACCTAGACAGTATATTAAAAAGCAGAGATATTACTTTGCCGACAAAAGTCTGTATAGTCAATGTATGATTTTTGTAGTCATGTAGTCATGTACGGATGTGAGAGTTGGACCATAAAGAAGGCTGAGCCCAAAGAATTGATGCTTTCAAACTGTGGTGCTAAAGAAGACTCTTATGAGTCCTTTGGACTGCAAGGAGATCAAACAGTCAATTCAAAGGAAATCAACTAAATACTCATTGGAAGGGCTGATGCTGAAGCTGAAGCTCCAATACTTTGGCCACCTGATGAGAAGTGCCACTTCATTGGAAAAAACCTTGAGGCTGGGAAAGATTGAGGGCAGGAGAAGAACTTGACGGAGGATGAGATGTTTGGATAGCATCTCATCAATGGACATGAGTTTGAGGAAATTCCAAGAAATTGTAAGGGACAGTGAAGCCTGGTGTGCTGCAATCCATGGGGTCAGAAAGTATTGGACATGACTTAGCAACTGAACAACAGCAACGTGTGAGGAAGAAGTTGGGCAGAGAAAAATTAACTTCTACATCAGAACTTTAGATACTTAGACATTGAAGGACGACCTTATTTAATGCTTTCTCCAATCTGATGAATTAGATATTTTATCTTCATTTTACATATGAAGACGTTATAACTCAGAATTTGCCTAGAAAGCAGGAGATGAATTCTGCTCTGCACCAGGTCTGACTGAAATCCATGCTTATCTCAGTTTCCCTAAACTAAATTCACCTAAACTCACAAATGAGCTTCCCCGGTGGCACAGTGGTAAAAATCTGCCTGCTAATGCAGGAGGCGCAAGAGAAATGCATTTGATTTCTGGATCGGAGGATCCCCTGGAGTAGGAAATGGCAATTCATTCCAGTATTCTTCCCTGGAAAATTCCATGGACAAAGAAGGTTGGAGGGCTACAGTCCATGGGGTCGCAGAGTCAGACAAGACTGAGAGCGCGCGCACGCACACACACACACACACACACACACTCCCAAATAGGAGGAAATAATAAAGGGATTTAGGTAAAAGTGATATTTAAAGTGTGTAGCCACCAGTTTGGTACCCTATGAAGGCTTCAGTTCCCACAAGCAGCCACAGCAGTTTAGATGAGATGGTACAATCAAGCATGTCCACTGGGTGTGGGCCCATCAGAGACCAATCCTGCCCCACAAAGGGCCAGAGAAGGCAGGGGCTGGGTCAGGGGGAGAAGGAGGAGAAGGAGGAAGTGCTAGGGTGAGTTTTCACTTTTTAGGAAGAATTTTAATATTTTAACAGAGTTCAACAACTGGCAGTGTAAAGCCAGTTGAAAGTCAGCTGTGATGTTAGTAAGGTTGGTGTTAAAATATTTCCCCTTTCATTCTGGATTCAGAGAAATTGTTTTCAAAATCAGAGATTAGGTTTTAGTTTTGCCCTTTTTCTTATCTTGCAAATAATCAACTTGCTCTATTTCTAATCCTTGGATAAAATAAACCACCTACACAACCAATCTATCAAATATGGGAATGTGATTTATAAGATATAGTCATTTTAACGTAATTTCAGCATAACAAAACAATACATGGAGACAAACTCAAAGTTCAAATTCCTGCAAGTTCAATCTGAAAAAAATGTTTGTATTACTATTGTTATCTAAGCTAGCTGACTATCACTAAGACCTTAATATTGCTTACTGTATATTATTTGGTACTAAAGTTTTCATTTTTCACATTTGTAAATGGCATTTTGAGTGTGCTTTTTAAAAAAGAGTCATTATCTTAGATGTACATACTACTGTATTTCTGATGAGATATTTTACATCTGACAGTTAATTTCCAATAATCTAGTGTAGTGGAAACAAGATTGGCCATATAGAGATAAATGTTGAATCCAGGTAATCAGTACCTAGTAGCAGTTTAGTCACTAAGTTGTGTCCAACTCTTGTGACCCCATGGACTATAGCCTGCCAGGCTCCTCTGTCCATGGGATTCTCCAGGCAAGAATACTGGAGTGGATTGCCATTTCCTTCTGCAGGGAATCTTCCCAACCCAGGAATTGAACCCGGGTCTCCTGCACTGCAGGCAGGTTATTTTCCAACAGAGCTATGAGGGAATCAGTACACAGGGGCTCATTATTGCATTCTTTCTACTTTGCCTATGTTTGAAAATTTCCAAAACNGCAGGGAATCTTCCCAACCCAGGAATTGAACCCGGGTCTCCTGCACTGCAGGCAGGTTATTTTCCAACAGAGCTATGATGGAATCAGTACACAGGGGCTCATTATTGCATTCTTTCTACTTTGCCTATGTTTGAAAATTTCCAAAACAAAAAATTTAAGAAAAAAGTTCAACATTTATGCAATCTTTGGAGAGTGCTGCTGTTCAAAAAAAAGGACACAGGATACCAGACAGTAAATTATTTTCTGTATTTCACTTGCTTTAGATTCTCTTTTTCTTTTTTTCTTGAAAGGGTTCTGCGAAATTGTACATTTCAAGATGAATATAAGAAGCAGTATATATTTATCCATAATTTCCTTTTAGTAGTTTCCGGGTGTCTCCTATATACTTCCAAGTATAGCAACGAGAGTAAATAATTCCCCCTAATTTGGTCTTAACACTCAACTGCTGTCACATTAATTGCTACCTTTGTGTAGCTGCGGCCTAGCAATACATTACTAGACAAGACAGATATTTTAGAATCTAAATTTGGAAACTTAGCAAGTTTTTCATTTCTCATTAATTTACTTTTTTAAGGTGAAAAAAAAATTTAATTTGGTTATTGGCTTAGTTCTTTATTATAATCTGGGCACATTTCGTCTTAGAGGAAACAATGTTTGAAAGATGGTTCCACAATACTTTAACATTTCTAGCTATCAGTTATTTTTTATATCCCTGAATAAGACACTCTTGCCACCCTTACCACCAACAGCCCTCACCACCATGTGCAGAGACAACTTGAAGATGGCGATCTGCACACCAGAAAGAGCACTCTTCCCAAACAACTAAGCTGGCCCTTTGCTTTTGGATTTCTCAGCCTGCAAGACTGTGAGAAATAAATTTCTATGCTTAAACTTCCCAGTCTATGATAATCTGTTACTTGCAGTCGTAACTAAGACATGGAGTTTGGTGTTTTATAAGCCTAGATAGCAATTTTGTAAAGTGATAAAAGTTAAGCAAACAATTAAATTTGAGGACAGAACAACTAAATACAGAGAGTTGAAACTATATTATCTAGCTCAAACCTTGAAGAAATGGGAGTGTAAATTTTAAAATGGTTATTTCCTGCCCTTGGTTCTTCAGTACTAGACAGTGTTCTTTCCTACTCTTAGTTAATAGCATGCATATCTAAAATTAAGCCTCTTGTGTTGCCTTGGATTCTGTTACTTTAAATAGGCATCCACCAGATTATAATTTTTACTTGTTTGAAGATTGTTGGAGTCTGATATTAATTTCTTTCCTGCCAAAAAATCACAATGGGCAAGCTGGAAGTCAGAGACAATTATTCAGGATAGTACAATTAAATTGGCTTTTCTCCCAGCATCTTTCTTGTTACCTTTAATTATCGTTGGAGTCTGAAGTTCAGGGAAATAGTCATAGGAGAAGAATTATTTTACAAAAAGAGGGGGAAAGGGAGAGAGATTGTGAGAGGAAAAGTCCATAGTTTTCCTAAAACAGAAGCGGTACTTTCCACAATGTATTCTAAAAACTGTTATGTAATCTAAAATTGCTCTCTGGAAATGACCGAGAGAGTTCTAAGCTTGGAGGATAACAGTTGCTTAGAAGCAACTAAGATTAATAAACATCCTACAATTTCTTTCTAAGATTTCAAGGCTAATTCAATGATGTGGTTATGTCTAAATTGCTAAGCTTAAAATAATTGCCTCATGAGTAGTCTTATTGATTATGACAGAAAAACACAGAGGATCTGTGTTCTATTTTTAGTTTAAACATATGCTCTTTGTCGAAGAAGCCGAGGGATGCATTTAGTCAACTTTCTGAAAGAGTAAACTGTGATGTGTGGATGTGAGGAGAAAGAAAACAATTCCTAACTTCCATAAGCTCTCAGCTACACAAGTTGGAAGAAAAAGATTTATATATATGAATTAATTAATATTGCAAGAATAAATTATGTAGGACTAATTACAAATGCCTCTGAATTCAGAGTGGGAGAAAGTAGATGAGTGAGAGTTTTGTGATTTAGAGAAGGTATTCAAAATTGTATACAAAGTCTGAAACTGAGAACTCAGGTTTAAATTCCGGCATGTGGTAAGAGTCTAAAAATGGTGGATCCAAAATACACCCAAATCAAGATTGGTAGTTTTATTTAGTTGGCTTTTCAATTTGGTGGTTTCAACCATGAAATTTATAGTTGAAACTGAGGAAGATTACACATTTATAACATGAAATCAAGTTCATTACTGAATAGCCAAATTAAATAGTTTTGATTGAAAATTATGCATACATAAACATTATATCCTGCTACATTTCAACATTTATAGTTACTTGTATTCTTAAGACTATTTTGGATCTCCTTATGTGCAACACTGTAAATCTATATGACTCTTTGACATATCACTAGAACACTGCCTGGCATACAGTAGGCACTCAGTAAGAATTCTTGAGGACTTCCCTGGTAGTCTAGGGACTGGGAATCTGCCTGCTAATGCAAGGGACATGGGTTTGCTCCCTGCTCCGGGAAGATTTCACATGCCTTGGGACAACTGAGCCCATGTGCCACAACTACTGAACCCACATGCCCTAGAGCCCAGGCTCTGAAACAAGAGAAGCTATCGCAGTGAGAAGCCTATGCATTCAACTAGAGAAAACCCGCATGCAGCAATGCAACAATGAAGACCCAGAGCAACCAAAAATAAATAAAAAAAATTATTTTAAAAATAATTGTCAGTTCATTCTCCATTATGCATGCATGTGTATATATGCATGTACTCAATATTACTTTATCTATAGTCATTCGAATTACGCTTAAGAATAAGTCAGTATGAGTTATGTTTATGAGAATGACTATGATTCACAATGTTGATAATCTTTTCTCACAGAAAAATACACATACACACTTAGAAAGATTTTGAATTACAAAAAAGCAATAGATGCCTGTTGTACAATTTTTAATAATTTATAAATTTAATATTCAGAGATATGAAAAATAAAAAATGGACTCTTTTCATATTTTTTAAGCACGAACATACGTATAATTTATTTTTAAAACAGAATCATACTACATATTTTCTTTCTTGATTTTCCATTCAACCATATAGTGGATAATTTTTTTTTTCCACCAATGCAACTTCTTTCTTTGCATTATACCACATAAATATACTATAATTTATATAACCATTTCCTCTTGGTAGAAATAAGATTGTCTCCATTTTTTAAAATATCATAAACAATGTTTCAGGTAATATAATTGCACACAGTATCCTTTACTTGTGTGTTTTTGTAGGAGAGGTTCTGAGAAGCAGAACTGTTGAATCAAAAGGTAGGAGTGTTCTAAACTTTGAAGGAAGATCTGTATTTTAATCACTACTCTTATATTCTCAATCTTGGCTTTGTGACAAGGAATCCACCCAACCAAAGAAACTATCAATTTCTTCCACATTCTGTGGACCCTGATTCTCAGTGGGGGGCCTGCCCTAGCTGCCTGAGACTCTAGTGCTTATTGTTACCTTCTTGAGAAGAGATAAGGCAGAGTTGTTTTTCCCTCCAGAATACGGATTTACATATTCCTTCCTTTTAGGTTTAGAATATGTATGATTTTTTTTTTTTAAACTGGGAAGGATCTTACAGACCAATCCCCTTTTACAGACCAATACCCTTATTTGGGGGGCATACTTGCAGGCGGCGGCAGCAAGCACACTAAGCGTGGCTGAGAGCTACCCAGCGGCCGAGGCCAAGGGCGATGGCTGAGAGGAGATACCCCGCGTCTGAGGCCAGGGACGGTGGCTGGGAGGAGCTACCCCCTGTCCAAGGGCAGGGGCAGTGCCCGAGGCCAGGGGTGGTGGCCAGGAGGAGCAACCCCATGCCCAAAGAGTGGTGGCTGTGCAGGTGCAGGAGGGCCTAGAGGAGCCATCCCACGTTGAAGGTCATGAAGGGTGGCGGGAGGAGATACCCCTCATCCAAGGTAAGGAGCAGCAGCTGTGCTTTGCTGGAGCAGCCGTGAAGAGATACCCCACGCCCAGGTAAGAGAAACCCAAGTAAGACGGTAGGTGTTGCANACAGGGAGGCCTGGCGTGCTGCGATTCATGGGGTTGCAAAGAGTCGGACACGACTGAGTGACTGAACTGCTCTGAAAAGAAAAATAATTCAAACAGGCTGAAACACTAAAAGGAATTTATTGGCTCACATTAACTGACAAATTTCAGATACTGAGCTGGCTTCTTGTGTGATTTGACCCAGAGTTCACGATACAATCTGCTTTTCAGAGTTTCTCTACTCTCTGCACTGACCTGTATGATGGCTTCATCCTTGGTCTGGCTTTCCCCCATAGGGCTACCAGCAATCCTGTATTCTTCCTTACTGACATCCAAGATGAGAAGATGGTGCTCCTTCTTCCAACTGTCAAACAAAGGTTCTGAACCTCACACTAAGTAGACCAGCTTAGGACAATCGTACATCTCCAAACCATTAATCCTTGAAAAGGTCATAGGTTCACAAAGCCTCACCCTAGTGTTAATGGTAAGGCCAATCCCACCCAAACAACATCCAGGCTACACAATGAAGGGAGGGGAATGGATTCTGATTAAACAAATACTCCTTAGGGAGGAACTTCCTTTCCTCTTGCCTTATGTTTCCATAAGGAGGGACTTCTACTGCTGTAACACTCGTGGCCCCTCCTTTAGTGGGATAACTAAGTCTAATGTTCATGGTCTTCATTTCTCTGATGGAAGAAGCTAATCTAATTAAATGTTGCAAGCACTGAAGATTCGGCTGTTTTCTTTCCTCCTGGAACTTACATGGGATGATAATACTAGGTTAAATGTAGTTGCTCTGCAGTCTCAAATGTTCCCTTCTGTGTGCTGTGTCAGGGTGTGGCCTGAGGGAAGATTTCTGAACACATAATGCAATCTGTCAACAATTGAGGAAATAAATGTATGATATTTTAAATATAGTTTGCTATTGTTTCAAGAAATAGACAGATAAGGTACACTTAGTTTCTACAGATATAGAGATCTTGAGGGCTTCCTAGGTGGTGCTATCCGTAAAGAACCTGCTTGCCAATGTAGGGAGATGTTAAGAGACTCGGGTTTGATCCGTGGGTTTGGAAGATGCCTTGGAGGAGGGCATGGCAACCCATTCCAATATTCTTGCCTGGAGAATCCCATGGACAGAGGAGCCTTGCAGGCTGCAGTCCACAGGACTGCACACAGTTGGACACAACTGAAGTGACTTAGCATGCATGCACACAGAGATCTTTAAAACATACAGAAATACAGGTTCTCTTCATATCTTTTGAATCAGGGGCTGAGTGGATGTATAGACAACACTTTATACTTTTTAGCCTGGGGTGGCCTGAAGGTTTTGCCCAATTCTTCCTATCAACATTCTCCAGGCCAAATTGCACTTAAATATGTGCTCTTTTGGCTGCAAGTGGCAGGAGCCCAACTTAAATTACCTTAGGCAAAAAAAAAGTCAAATTCACAATAACGATAGAGGATGTTTGCTCCATTTGTCTTCTCTGTTCTGGGTGTCAGTCTCATTCTTCTCTCTCACTGCAGACTATTTTTCTTCACATAACAGAAACATGACCACTGGTATCTCCTGAGGATTTCAGCTAACAACACTGGCCGTCTGCAGAGAGACCACCTCAACTCTCTGGGCCCAAAGTCCAAGACCAATGAGGAATCCCTTATTGGCCCAGCTTGAGCCGTAAGCCTTCTTCCAGACCAATCAATTCTTCTGAGAGGAGTGTTTGTGTGCGTGCATGTGTGCGCACGCATGCGTGCACATGTGTGTGATGTTGTATCATATCATTGAAGCTCCTGAGAGAGCAATTTGGTTGGAATGAAAGGAAGGAGGTTCTCAGAAGGAGGCAGTCCTGAGAAAACAATTACACGTAAATCTACTATAGTATTATTGGAAAAAAGAGAAAGAACAGGACTAGATGATGAAAAGGAACTAATGTTGGGTATTTTATGTGAGGTAAAGGGAGAAAAGAAGGTCTAGATATTTCATTGAGAAAGTAAGAAAACATTTATGCGAAACTTTAGATAGGACAGACATACTCAAAATGCTGACTAATCTTGTGCTTTATTTACTTTCAAATACTTCAGTAAAATGGAAGAGGAAATGGCAACCCGCTCCAGTGTTCTTGCCTGGAGAATCCCATGGACAGGGAAGCTTAGTGGGCTATAGCCCACAGGGTCACAAAGAGTTGGATACAACTGATCAACTAAGCACCCATGCACTTCAGTAAAGAAATGATTAAATGGCAAAATGTTAATATTCAAACCGGGTGATGGGAGAATAGTCAAATTCATGGAATCATAAAGTATCCTGGTAGATGGTAGGGGAGGAGGTTGGGATGGGGGAGGGAGAATGGGTAGTTGGTGTTCAATGGGGACAGAGTTTCAATTTAGGAAGATGAAAAATTCAGGAGGATGATGGTACAACAATGTGAATGTACTTAGTGCCCCTGAACTATACTGTTAAATATGGTTAAAATAGTATGTTTTATATAATGTGACTTTACCATAACAAAAAATTCTAAAAAACTAAGTGATGGGTATACAAGTGTCCATTATTCTAGTCTTTCTGTATCCTTGAAAAATGTTCATCACAAAAGAAAACATAATCAAATTCTAAAGTGGACCTATGATGAGAAGGCATAAGCAGCACAGAGAGAAAAGATTAGTCAACTCAGGTAGAGAGACTTCCTAGACTGACAGACATCAGAGGGCTTTCCAGGTGGCTCAGTGGTAAAGAATTGGCCTGCCAGTGCAAGAGACTCAGGAGGCACAGGTTCAGCCCCTGGGTCTGGAAGATCCCTTGGAGAAGGGAATGGCAACCCACTCCAGTTTTCTTGCTTGGACAGTTCCATGGACAGAGGAGCCTGGGGGACTACAGTCCATGGGGTTGAAAGAGTCAGACATGACTGAGTGTGTGTGCACACATACGCACAGACATCAGAGCTGAGAAGGCCTTAGATAGTCTACAGTCCAGTCTTTGGTTTTGTTCCCAGTTCCACCACTGACAGTGTGTGTTTGGGTAAGTCATGAAAATCCAGTGGAACTTAAGACATTTTTATTTGTAAAATGAGGGAGCTAGCTTTGCTGATTTCAAATATTCTGTGTTAAACTCATTCAAAGCTAGCTAAGCCAAGCTCTCAATTATCAGCAAAATCAAGAAAGTGAGTCACCCCTACTGCCTGGCGTTCAAGGCTTTTTATGCTCTGACTCCAACTGAACTTCTGTCCTCTATACACTTTTATACTCCAGTCATTTCTTCTGTGCCCGAATGTTCCCTCCCAGTTCCACCTCCTATTTTTCTTATAAGACCATCTCAAATATGACCACTTTCGTGGTGTCATATTGGATTCTTTAATAAGAGCTGACTTCTGTTCACTATATCCCACATATTTATAGAACGTGTCATGTGGAATACACAATATTTTACTTTTTACTATTTCTAATGGTATTTTAATTAGTTTTGAAAAATATTTTCCTTCCTTGTTGTTGTTCCATTGCTCAGTCGTGTCTAACTCTTTGCAACCCCATGGACTGCAGCATGCCAGGCTTCTCTGTCCTTCAACATCTCCTAGAGCTTGCTCAAAACTTATGTCCCTTGAGTCCGTGATGCCATCCAACCATATCATCCTCTGTCATTCCCTTCTTCTCCTGCCTTCGACCTCTCTCAGCATCAGGGTCTTTTCTAATGAGTCAGCTCTTCGCATCAGGTGGCCAAGTATTGGAGTTTCAACTTTAGCATCAGTCCTTCCAATGAATATTCAGGACTGATTTCCTTGACTGGTTTGATCTCCTTGCAGTCCAAGGGACTCTCAAGAATATTCTCCAACACCACAGTTCAAAAGCATCAGTTCTTCAGCACTCAGCCCTCTTTATGGTCCAACTCTCAGATGCATACATGACTACTGGAAAACCATAGCTTTGACTAGACGGACCTTTGGCAGCAAAGTAGTGTCTCTGCTTTTCAATATGCTGTCTAGGTTGGTCATAGCTTTTCTTCCAAGGAGTAAGCATCTTTTAATTTCATGGCTGCAGTCACCATCTGCAGTGATTTTCGAGCCCAAGAAAATAAAGTCTGTCACTGTTTCCATTGTTTCCCTATCTATTTGCCATGAAGTTTACCCATCTATTTTCTTTGCTGCTAGACAATAAACTCCTGAAAAGAGGGATTGTATTTTATTGAGTTTCATATTCTCAGATCATTAGCATAATGACTTAGACAAGAGTTTTTTTTATAATCTTAGACCCATCGTTTAAGGTGGAAAAAGATGTATGCAAAACTGTGAGTTGGCTGTTTTGCTTCCAAACTCTTTTTTTTTTTTTTTAGTTGCATTGGATCTTCATTGCAGTACAAGGGCATTCTCTAGTTGTGCCTTGCTTGGGACTTCTGGTTGCAGTGCTTGGGCTTCTCGTGTTGTGGAACACAGGCTCCAGCTTGCATGGGCTCAATAATTGCAGAATACAGGCTAATTTGCCCTGAGGCATGGGGGATCTTAGTTCCCCAACTAGGGATCAAACCCATGTCCCTTCACTAGAATGTGGATTCTCAACCTTTGGGTCACCAGGGAAGTTCTGCCACCAAAATCTTATTGGCATAAACTAACGCTTTTTCTGAAATTAATGATGAGGGAATATGATTATTGATTTTCCAAATAATTTTTAATTGTTGTAAGATTTTCCCAGAAACCTTTTTAGCTGGCAGAAGAAAACGTTGCTCAAAAAAATTCTGCCACAAAAGAGAATCTTTTGTCGGAATTGCGATTATTTGGCATGTTTTGTGCTATGGGATTGTTGCCTCCACTGTAGGCTTCCAGGTGGGCAGTATATGTACCAGGAACAGCAGCAGAATGGAAGGCAATGTTGTAAGTATTTGAGCAATGATCTCTAAAGGACTCTCTGGTAAAACCTCTAATGGAGGGGATGACTTATGTGTGGAGAGGTTCAGCCATGCCAGGGTTTGCTGCCTGCAGGAGGCACAGGAATGAGGAATTAACTGATTACTGCTAACCTGGCATAACATATGGTGACTTGGACTACTAGTAAAACGTGGTCCAAGGAATGTGTAGGGCTCTGAGTAGTTTCTTTAGCAATCCTGTCTCTCTTGGTTATGAATATGTGTAGATGACATGGTGGAAAGGAAGAATGGTACCAACAATGGTTATCTTAGCATGGGAATAGAGATATGACCCCCTTCTCAACACAGTTTAAATACCTTGTAAGATTTAAGTTATTTTACAAGCAACTTCTGGAGCTCAATTCCAGAAAAATAAATGACCTAATCAAAAAACGGGCCAACGAATTAAACAGACATTTCTCCAAAGAAGACATACAGATGGCTAACAAACACATGAAAAGATGCTCAACATCACTCATTATCAGAGAAATGCAAATCAAGACCACAATGAGGAACCATTTCACGCCAGTCAGAACGGCTGCCATCCAAAAGTCTACAAGCAATAAATGCTGGTGAGGGTGTGGAGAAAATGGAACCCTCTTATACTGTTGGTGGGAATGCAAACTAGTACAGCCACTATGGAGAACAGTGTGGAGATTCCTTTAAAAACTGAAGATAGAACTGCCGTACAACCCAGCAGTCCCACTGCTGGGCATACACACTGAGGAAACCAGAATTGAAAGAGACACGTGTACTCCAATGTTCATCACAGCACTGTTTATAATAGCCAGGACATGGAAGCAAGCTAGATGTCCATCAGCAGATGAATGGATAAGAAAGCTGTGGTACATATACACAATGGAGTATTACTCAGCCATTAAAAAGAATACATTTGAATCAGTTCTAATGAGGTGGATGAAATTGGAGCCGATTATACAGAGTGAAGTAAGCCAGAAAGAAAAACACCAATACTAATGCTAGTATACTACTGTATACTATGTATACTAATTATCACTTCAGAACAACACTGTGGTATATTCTGCGTTAAGCTGCAATAAAACAAAGTTGAAAGAATAACCAAGAGAGACTTTCCTAGCGGTACAGATTTAAGAGTCCGCTGTGCAATGTGGAGGAAGTGGGTTCAAGTCCTGGTCAGGGAAGTAAGATCCCACATGCCTTGAAGCACCTAAGCCTTGAAGCACCTAAGCCATGTATATGGAATTTAGAAAGATGGTAATGATAACCCTGTATGCAAGACAGCAAAAGAGACACAGATGTATAGAACAGTCTTTTGGACTCTGTGGGAGAGGGCGAGGGCAGGATAATATGGGAGAATGGCATTGAAACATGTATATTATCACATGTGAAATGAATCACCAGTCCAGGTTCGATGCATGATACAGGGTGCTTGGGGCCGGTGTACTGGGATGACCCAGAAGGATGGGATGGGGAGGGAAGAGGGAGGGGGGTTCAGGTTGGGGAACACATGTACCCCCGTGGCAGGTTCATGTCAATATATGGCAAAACCAATACAATATTGTAAAGTAAAAAAAATAAATTAATTAATTAAAATAAATAAAAATGTCCTTTTAAAAAAGAATTAAGTCATCTTATTCACTTAGCTAATTTATTTCTGTGTCATCATTTTAGAGGAAAACATATGTGCATTGATATACAGTTAATTCTTTTTCTTTTTTTTGCTGAGATCTTCATCATGCAGGATCTTCTGTTGTCTTAGACTCTCTAGATGTGGCACACAGGCTTAAGTGCTTCAAGGCATGTGGGATCTTACTTCCCTGACCAGGACTTGAACCTGCTTCCTCCACATTGCACAACGGACTCTTAAATACTGTACCGCTAGGGAAGTCTCTCTTGGTTATTCTTTCAACTTTGTTTTATTGCAGCTTAATGCAGAATATACCACAGTGTTGTTCTGAAGTGATAATTAGGAACATACCCAGGTATTTTCAAATTAGAGTTTTAACCTTGTAACGTGTGATAATTCTATTGAAAGCTTTAGGGAAGATTTTAGCCACAACTAAAAGATCCCACATAGCACAGCTAAGATCCAGCACAGCCAAATAAAACTTTTTAAAAAATCAGTTACTTTTCAAATCAACAAAAGTACCATATCCCTTGGCTAGTTCAAACAGTGAATTAGTTTTCTATTGTCCTTTATTAATCTAGAATCAAACAAACATTCTGTAAGGACCTACCAGCAAAGATAGGAGAAACACATATCCTGTCATTCCCTTCCCTTGTTAGTGAAATTGTTTTACATATTTCAGTTCTGTCTATATGAGAAAAAGCAATCATTTCATAATAGCAAATTAACATATGTTCATAAATATGTCACAGATAGAATTTCTGTATTTTCCTAGTAGCATCAACAACTTGTTACTACCGATATAACCACCCTTCTTTCATTCATTTAATAAACATGAATTGAGGGGCTAGGTGGACCAGGGTTCTGCTAGACACGAAAATAGAAACAGGCTGAACCTAGCAGGATCCTGACTCCTGTGGAGCTTACAATCCAGTTGAGCAGACAGACATAGAAAAGGTCATTGTAAGTGTTTTGAAGGAAAAATGCAGGGTGCAGTAGGAGCTAAAGGTGCATTACCCAGGCTGTGGCTCATTCTGATTTGTTTATTCTTCTTACACTTCAAACCTGAGGAGAAAGTGAGGGTACAAGCTACAGTACCTGATGGTATGTGTGTGTGTGCTCCATGGACTGCAGCACATCAGGCTCTTCCATGAGATTTTCCAGGCAAGAATACTGGAGTGGGTTGCTATTTCCTTTTTTAAGGGATCTGCCCAACCCAGGGATGGAGCTTTTGTGTCTGGGGTCTCCTGCACTGGCAGGCATGTTCTCTACCACTGAGCCACCTGAGTGAGTGAGTGTTCAGTCGGCTCCAACTCTTTGCAACCTGATGAACTGTAGCTCGCCAGGCTCCTCTGTCCATGGGATTCTCCAGGCAAGACTACAGAGTGGGTTGCTGTGCCCCTCCCCAAGGGATCTTCCAGACTCAAGGATCAAACCCCTGTCCCTTAGTATCCTCCATTGGCTGGTGGGCTCTTTACCACTAGCGCCACCTGGGAAGCCCACTGAACTTCCATACATATCTTCCAGGGAGAACATTTTCCAGTCAAATAACTGAGGTTCGGTCTCTCAGTCCACCTCCCTGGAATATCGATAGAGTGTCTACCGGAAATGTCACGACGCATACCCACACACTCCCCCCACCCCATCCCGTACCTTATACCCAAATCCCTAAAAAAGCGTACCGAAGTGGTATGGAAGGGATGACCATGTGGAGATAGTATGGATTTAGTTTTTCACTTTTCAAGGGAGTAAGAGAAGATCTGTTATGTCGTTGTGAAGAGTGGAAAGTCAGAGGAAAGAGGCAGGGTAAGAAAGCCATAGCCTTGTGAAGAGAAGAGTTCAAGGTTTAATTTCTTTTGCCTTATCAGCCGCCGATTGTACCTGCTGGAAGAGCGGATAAGTTCAAATGAGTACAGAGCTGGGGAGCTGGAGCGCCTTGACTACATTACACTGACCTGGAAAATGTCAGGATAAATTACAGAATGGGTCGGCTAGGGGAAGCTGGTAATTGTGGTCATTTTAGAAGTCTTGGAAAAGGAAATGGCAACCCACTCCAGTGTTCTTGCCTGGAGAATCCCAGGGACGGGGGATCCTGGTGGGCTGCCGTCTATGGGGTCGCACAGAGCCGGACACGACTGAAGCAGCAGAAGCAGTAGTAGAAGTCTTAAAGCTTTGTGGATATTGAGTGGGGTTTTTTGTTTTCTTTGTGCCATTGAGTAGGCACCAATTCGGTGAGGAAGGATGGCTTGTGAGCAGGGTTGGACGCTGGTGGAAGGATTCAAGGACCGATCTTAAAATAAGACGGACAGCCGCACTTGTCAGTTTAAAATATGTTGATGGTCCAGATCGTTGTGGGAAATGATTTCGGAGCAGCCGTTAACCTTTCCCCAAGCTGCATTTCTTTTTTAAAAATCCAGGATAGGAAGCATTTCCTCTGCGGCTTTGCCTCTTGTTGGCAGCCGGAGGCGCGTGTGTGGGGTCGCCCTTGTGCAGCAGCTCCGGCCGCCGGGCTGGCACGAATCCCGCCAGCATCCGGTGCTCCCTTCCGAGCCCGCTGGACGCGCGCGCACGTACAGCCGAAACGCGCGCTCCCGCCCCTCGCGAGCGCGCCCTCCCCTCCGCGCTCCCACCGCCAGAGCGCCGCTCAGCTGACCGGCGGGCGCCAGACGGCGAGGCTCCCAGCTCGCGGGCGCAGCTGCGGCGACGCGGGCCTCTCACGGCGACACTCCCCCCGCGCGCCCCTCCCCCGCCGGGCACCGGGAGCGGGACCGACCGGGCACGAGCTCGAGGCCGCTTCCCCGGCGCCGAGCGAGGACCGAGGCTGCGCTAACGAGCAGCGGCTGCGCGGCCATGGGCTCGCCCGGATCGCCTTAGGGCGGGCGCGCGGAGACCGAAGCCCGAGCGGCAGGCTCAGCAGAGTCCTCTCAGGCGACGGCGGCGACCGGAGCAGCGCGGCCGGGATGAGCGGGAGCGGCGCGGCGCCCGGCCCGGCCTCGGGCTCCTCCCCGGCCGCCTGCCGCTTCGCGCACTACTTCGTGCTGTGCGGGATCGACGCGGACAGCGGGCTGGAGCCGGACGAGCTGGCGGGTAAGGCCGGGCTGCGGCAGCGCGGGTTCCCCTCAGGGACGCGGGGGACGCTGCGGGGACGCGCGGGAGGCGGGGTGCCGGCTCCAGACAAAGTCAGCTCCGGGCGGCGCTCGCTCGCTGGCCGGCCAGGCTCTCGGGCAGCGGTTTAATGACATTGTTATTTATTCCGCGTGCAGGGTGCTCTGCTGAGCCCGCGGGCGCCCGCAAGCCGGCCCCCTCGCCCGCAGCTGCCGGCGGAGGCGGCCGGTGAGTCACCGGGCGCGTTAACTCCCGGCCTCGCTGTGCTCCCGCCCCCCTCCCTCAGCCCGGACCTCGAAGTTTCAGCCTCTGCACGTGACGCGGCGCCCCGACCCTTCGGGGAGGGGGCGTCGGGGGCCGCGGGGCCGCGGGGCGGGAGTCCACCCAGGCGGCGGCGGCCCGCGGGGCGGGCGCGGGGCGGGAGGCTGATTGGACTTCATCCTTGAGGGTTCGCAGTCTGCGCCGCCTCCGGCCTCGGGTTCTCCGCTGACGGTGGAGTCACCTTTTGGAATCCTGTCGATTTGGCAGTATCACGGGGGCTGACGAAGATCTTTGAACCTCGGGACTTAGGACGATGCTTTGTTGATACCGCCTATAGGGTTCCGAGTTTAAGGAGTTAGACATTTCCACTCAGTTGGGTGCACCGACTGTTGTTGCCTGGGTTTTCCCGGAGGGGCGTCGTGCGTCCTCTTGACTCATTATTTGATGGCGCAGTGCGGGGCTGAGCTGGGGAGCAGTCGCTGGAAGGGGGCTGTTAAAGGCTGGTGGTGGAGGGGGCAGGGGTGTGTGCGCAGTGTCAGGAGGAGCCTGGAGAGAAACGACTGATTTCATTTTTCACGCCTGTTTCTTTCTGCTTGCCTTCTTGGGTTCTGAATCTCGATTTTTTTGATTTTTTTTTTTTTTAACGTGTGAGACAAGTGACATCTACCGCTTGAACTTTATCTGTGTCAGTGTTAAACACTTAGGTCATAGCCTTTCAGAACAGCTTTTTTGGACATAGCATTCTTGATTGCACCAGTGTGTGTGTGTGTGTGTGTGTGTGTTTCTTTTCCTTTTTTGGCGAGGAGGGGGTGACTATGAAGAATGTATTAAATAATAAACAGTAGTAAGCAGAACTGTTCAGCCTTTAGAACAATACCCACCAACTCATCTCTTGGCTAAATGAATATCTTAAGTCAGTTTCACAGCAAAACATTTTCAACAAACGGTATGTCTAATTTTACTTAAAATTTTTATTTGAAAAGAGAGATGAGTACCAGGCTATGTAAAATTATATATTCCTGTCGTTTCTTCATGTACGTATTAAGAATGGCTTTGTTAAGGGTTACGGAGTTAGAAAAAAGAAACGTTTGGAGAGATTCCTCTTTCAGGATTGGTGAAGGGGTTATTTTAGATTTCTAGAATCCCTTTCCCCCTAAACATTTCCCTAAACATTTATGACACTGAGTCACTTGGAGACCTGTCAGTGGCTAGTGATGACTGGAAAAAGCCTGTATTTTTTTTCTTCATCAAATCTGTATGCCTAGTAAAGCTAAAACAACACCTGTAAGTGTGACCTGAGTCTCTTTGGGCATAGTGCGAATGGCTTTAACAAAACAGTAAAACAAAAATTTTAATGCATTCATTCAGTAAGTAGTTTTGAAAGCCTTCATGGAGCTTACATTGTAGTGTAAAAAAATAATAAACATATGTAGTTTTGTCAGAGGTTATTAAGTGCTGTGAGGAAAAATACATCTGGGAGATGAGAGTAGAGGAGTGCCAACAGAATGATGGAATTTGTAGGGTTGTAATGATTTTAAATAAGATGGTTAGGGAAGGCCTCGCTGATAAGGTAATGTTTGAAAAGAACCCTAAAGGAGGTGAGGAAGCTGGCCATGTGGATTGTCTCAGGGAACAGCATTGTAGGCATAGGAAACAGCATGTGCAAAGACCTGATGTGGAAGAGTTCCTGCTTTTGTGGTAACAGCAAGGAGGCCAATACTGAGTAAGAAGGAGAGTAGTAGCTGTCATCATTGAGAAGAAGTAGGGCTTCATAGACTGTTAGACTTATAGATGGGAAACCATATCACTAGGCTTTGAGCAGTGTAATGAGATATGATCTACTTTCTAAAAAGATGGCAATGGCTGCCATGTTGACTAGACTATATCAAGGGCAAGATAGAGGCAGACCAGTTAGGAGGCTCTTTTTCACTCTTTGAGGCAAAAGTTGTTGGGGGTTGGATCAAGTTATGTGGTTAGAAGCTGAGTATATTTTTAAGGTACAGCCAGCAGGACGTGGTGATGAATTGAGTATGGTATTCGTAATAAAAGAAATTGATTAAAAAAAAAAAGACTCCCAAGATTTTCTCTCTAAACAATTACAAGCACCTGTTTACTGAAATTGGAAGACTGCTGGAGAAGTTGGCTGGAGAGGATTAGTTTAGCTTTTGACATACTAAGTTTGAGGTCCCCATTAGACATTTAGGTAGAAATACCAAGTAGGCAAGATGTCTGTCAGGGCCCCTAACTTTATTTTTAGGTGTAAGTCGAAAGCCTTGAAGTTGGGTGTTGTCACCCAGGGAGTGGATGTAGATAGAAAAGAGAAGAGGCTTGAGGATTGAGTCCTGGGGATATTGCAACATTCTGAGGGAAGAAAGATGAGGTGGAAACAACCAAGGAGTTTAAGAAATGCAGCTAGTGTGACAAGAGGAAAACAAGAGAATGTAGTATCATGAACCCAACTACCAACTTCTTAACTTTTTCCACAGAGCTGCATTTAGGGATCAGGAAACAAGGCTGATGAGTTAAGCAAATTAGTCACAAGGTTGTTTCTGTTTTGCTGCATTAATTTCAGAGTTAATGATAGTTAGGTTTCTATTTTACTTTTCTGGAACTAATCTATTTTTATCCTACTGTTTCTTAGCAAGTTGTCAGCCCACCTGTAGAAGATCTTAATTGACTTCTATTAAACATAAACCAGTTGCTTTATAGACTTTTTCTTAACATATACATATTCCTAGAACTTACACTTTGCAGGTAGTGGGTCATTGTTATCAAATGAAGAACACGAACCATATGATGAGGTAACAGTTAAATAGACGGAGATCTTATGAGAAATGAGATCTTGTAATAAAGTGATCTGGGCTTTACCTTGCTTTTTAGACACTCCTCCAGTAAAGCTTTGCTTTACCAACAATGGAAAAAGACTTCTTTCATCTCATATAGGTCTTTTAACAACTGAAAGTAATTTAAATACATATAAATTTAAAATATAGAAGTCCTAGAGATTTTATGGCGGAGAAGGCGATGGCACCCTACTCCAGTACCCTTGCCTGGAAAATCCCATGGACAGGGAAGCCTGGTAGGCTGCGGTCCATGGGGTCACGAAGAGTTGGACACGACTGAGTGACTTCCCTTTCACTTTTCCCTTTCTTGCATTGGAGAAGGAAATGGCAACCCACTCCAGTGTTCTTGCCTGGAGAATCCCAGGGACAAGGGAGCCTGGTTGGCTGCCGTCTATGGGGTTACACAGAGTCAGACACGACTGAAGTGACTTAGCAGCAGCAGCAGAGATTTTATGGAAGTGTCTCTCTCTGTATGTATACTAATACAGCAATATTAGGCTTCCCAGGTGGTGCTAGTGGTAAAGAACCCACGTGCCAATGCAGGAGACATAAGAGATGTGGGTTCGATCCCTGGGTCAGGAAGATCCTCTGGAGGAGAGCATGGCAACACACTCTAGTATACTTTCCTGGAGAATCCCATGGACAGAGGACCCTGGCGGGCTACAGTCCATAGGGTCGCAAAAAATCGGATACAACTCAGTGACTTAGCATGCATGCACACACAGCAGTATTGCTTGTTGTTCTTCTCTGCCATGTCTTAGCTATTGTGCTTCTCCTACTCACTGTGTATTTTCCAGATCTATTTGATCCATAAACAAAAATGTCCCTTAAATGTTAAAGCAGAAATATTTAAATTTCCTTTAATGTTAAAGATAAGATGTTTCAGACTGACTATTGCATAAAGAAGAAAGGAGGTGTAAATAGAAGTCACTGGAATTAGTTGATGTGAAGGGAAGTAGGTATCATTTTGAAATTTTCCTTTATGTCTGTCATTTCCTCTAAGACCAAGCTGTAGGAATTTATGTGTCTTGATATACAGCAACAGATCTCTTAGGCAGTGGAAAAATGAAGGATATAATTAGACCTTTATTCAAGTAATGTAAATATGCAAGGCCTCGAATATTCCTTCCCCCAAGAGGGAAAGAAGCGTCTTTGCCGCTCTCTTTCATAGTACCTTGTACATAGTGTTTAATAAGTGAATGTAAAGTTTACAAATGAGTCTGCAGATTGTGTGGTGACCAGAATATTCTTAAAGCTTTTCCATGGTAGCTTGGATTCAGGAATGCTGATAGATATGGAAGTCTGAAGTGTGAGATCCCAGCTTTGTTTCGAGATCTTTCTTGGTGCCTCCAACTGTTTATTTTTAGCCTTGGTATCTTGGCTATGGTTTAGAGCTTAGAGGCAGTGGAAACCATGTTCTGAAGTCAGATATAAAATTTTGTTAAAACTGACAGTATCATGCTGCAGTGGTACTGGAAGGGACTTTAGACATCATTTAGAATGGAGAAACGAAGACTGAAGAGTTTAAGATCTCAGAGATCCCATTTGATCAGAGCAGGCGCCAGACTAAAGCCTGGTGGTTCTTNCACATCTAGATGTGTATAAGAGACAGGGACCTTAGACATCATTTAGAATGGAGAAACGAAGACTGAAGAGTTTAAGATCTCAGAGATCCCATTTGATCAGAGCAGGCGCCAGACTAAAGCCTGGTGGTTCTTTTTTTTCCCCGCCGCCCGTGCCATTCAACTTGTGGGATCTTACTTCCTCAACCAGGAACTGAAACCAGGGCTCCAGCAGTGAGAGCAGCAAATCCTTAACCAGGGAATTCCAAGCTTGGTTGTTGTAGTGCACAAAGCTGCATAGTTATTTAAACTCAAAAAAAGATGAGCTTAACGTGAGTTCAGTAAGCATTTCAGGATTACTCTCAATCCAGACTGAATGTCATAGTCAAGGCTGCGCTAAAGTCTTTTAAAAACCATGGCCAGGTGTGCAAGGGTGGATGGGATAGGAGCTTCCCTGATCTGACCACAATTGGTAGTGCCTCAGTTGTTAACTTTGCTGACATCCTTGGTCCACGGTAGATTATATTTGGGAGTTTGCAAGGTCTGCCCTGGTAACTGGGGTGCTGGGGAAGGAATAGTACAAGGATCAACTTCCGTTCGAATGGGGCCAAAGAAGATTCAAGGTCTAATTGCTGTGGTACAGTGATACTTGATTTTAAAAGTCCACTTGGAATAAAATTCTTTATAGTGAAATTATCCTAACAGTGAGGGCAACTAAGTCCTAGGGCTCAGGCATCTACTGCACTGGTTCATGCAGAACGTACCAGCATAGGAAGCTCAGAAGAGCAGAGAAGATGAGATGGTTAGGAAAGAGGGGAGGAGCGGAACATAAGTGTCTTTGGAGGAGAAATAGTAACAAAAAGGGAAAGAAAGGGGATGAGAAGATAAAAAGGAGGCTGGAGGAGGGCAGGTACATAGTATCCAGTGTTGAGGAGTTGAGACAGACTGTCCTGACATTCCTGAGTATATTCTTTGATTTGCATTTCCACTTTTGGTCACAGACACTCTTGAAGTAATAGAAGTAAATGTCTAGAATACAATGCATTGTTAGTCATAATTTCTGTTGAACTCCATATGGAAGAAAACATTTTCTTCTATAATTTGTTAGAGGGTAGACGCAGTTCCTACATAAGGTACTTCAGTCAACTACACTTCAATTTTAAAAAATAGGTACTAGAGGAAACAAGTGCCATCTGTCCAAATCCTTAACAGTTTTGATTAGGCTTTGGATTAATTATTCAGTGTTAAATGTTTACAGTGTGCAAGGTTGAGAAGTATATAGGTGACAGTTGCTGTTTCGGAAGAATCTACAATAAAATAGCAATAATAAAATAACTTTCTGCATGCCAAGCACTGGATAAATGCTTCATAACTATTACCTCATTTCATCCTGACAACAACTTTAGGAAATGGCACTATTTTCTCTATTTTACAGATGAGGAAACTGAGGCTAGAGAATTTAAGTACTTTGCCTAGGTTCATATAAGAAGTGAGAAGCCTGAATTAAAAGTCTGGCATGATCCGTCCATGCTTGTAACCTCTACATTCAATGCCTCCTTCATAATACATACTGTATCACACAGATTATAAATTCTGCCAGTACCCTACATGGATAACCTTATAGTCAAATGTGATTGTTGTTTAACACCTCTGTAGAAAAAAGGTGTTAAGAGGGAGAAGACTAGTCTTTATTACCTTTAAGACCTGACCTGGCTTGTCTCCTTGCAGGCAGCACTGCATGCATTCTTTTATTCATTTATCAAAACAAAAATTAAAAAAGAAGAGTATGTATTTGATACTACACCTGTTCTTATTAATGAATATAAGATATAATGGAAGTATAAGGTATTTACTGCACAAATAAAAACACTACTTCCAAAAAATGTTAAGCCTTTTGTTCTTCTTACTGGGTTTTATACCTATCTTTTCTTGGCATAAATTACCTGTCCTGAGATAAGTTTATAGTTTTTAAAAGGAACGTTGCTTGCTTGTGAAACCTTGGCTGATGTGACTGTCAGTACAATTGTTAAAGCTGTGTGCACAGTCAGAAGCTCAGAATCCGGTCCTGGGTCTGTTATTTAGGACAGCTCTGGGTCTCAAGTGTTTTTATATGTGTTGAAGGGGTTGAATGAGGTACTTGGTTTCTGAATTTACCACTCCTCTCTTTATGGGTTGGAAATTGTTTTTGAATGAAAAACTAACTGTATCAGTTTTTTAAAAGAGTAATCCTGAATGACATAGAACATGAAGACTGAATATACCCCATATTTCACATGAGGATTGAGTAATTATAATCTCAGCCACAAGGAATGGGAAAAAAATAAGTTAGTCTGTGCTGTGCAGTTTTTTAGTAAGCGTTTTGAAATGTTAGTTCATGCGTGCTCAGTTGTTATCTGCATGGACTTAGAAAGCCAGAGATCTCTGTTTGAAAAGACCATGTTAAGTAATCTCTAGAAGTCTGTACTCTAGCACTGTGGATGATACTGCCAGTTCTCCACAAAATAGCCAGTTGGATCTTAGAATAATTTTTTCCACTTAAAATTCTTCTATAAAAGAATACCATATACTGGGTTGCTTATAAACAAGAGAAATTTATTCCTCACAGTTCTAGAGGTTGGGAAGTCAAGATGAAGGTGCTGGTAGATGAAGTGCTGGTGAGATCCTACTTGCTAGATGACTGTCTTGTATGAAAGGGGTGAGGGTGTGTCTGAGATCTCTCTTATAAGGATTATGTATGAATTCCATTCACGAGGGCTCCACCCTCGTGACCTAAGCACATCCCAAAGGCCCAATCTCCAAATATGATCACATGAGGGATTAAATTTCAACATAGGAATTAGGGGGATGGGACACAGATATTCAGTCTGTTCACCTGGTTGGCAGAGCCCTTCATAATCTGCTCTCTGCCCGTCTTTCCAACCTTTTCTGATTGGAACAATCTTTCCTGTTGCATTGGTTTTCTTAAAGGTTCTTAAACATGACAAGTTTCTCATCTCATGACCTGTTTATCTTTTGTTCTCTCCCTAGACCCTCTTCCCCTAGACCACCATGGTCGTAATAATTATTAATATAATGTGAGACACGTTTATAGTTTTAAAATCTCGAGCCACATTTAGAAAAGTAAAAAGAAACAGGTGATATTAATTTTAGCAATATATTTTATTTTTATATCTAGGAGATTATTTCAGCATATAATCAACATAAAAATTATTCTTGAGATATTTTACATTCTTTTATTCTTCCAAAATCTTCAAAATCCGGTGTGTATTTTATGCTTACAGCATATCTCAACTGGACTAGCCACATTTCAAGTGTTTGGTAGCCGTGTTTCAAGTGTTCAGTAACCACCTGTGTCAGGTAGCCACCCTTTGCACAGTGTATGTAGCCTTACATCTTTGCAAGATTGGCTTCTTCCTGTTCAGGTTTTTGCACAAGTGTTGCCTTCTCCGAGTAGCCTTCCCAGACCATCCTATATAAAGTTGTGTTCTTCCTCTCTGTCCCTGCCCAACCCTTGCAGTCTCCCTGCTTTATTTCCACATTATTTATTTCCAGGTATATTGCCTCTTGAGAAATTTGTATGCAGGTCAGGAAGCAACAGTTAGAACTGGACATGAAACAACAGACTGGTTCCAAATAGGAAAAGGAGTA
>SJYV01044265.1:57133-132117 GCA_006410875.1 Neotragus pygmaeus
CCCGGGTCCTGTCCTGTTCCCAGACCCCGGAGGCACACCCTCGGGGCGCAGGCGCCCTTTCTTGCCGATGCTTACCCAGGGCTTCTCCCTGCGGTCAGCGCTCTCCTCGCCTGTCCCTCTCCTCTGAATCCTGCCTCTCCGCTGACCCTCAGCCGCCCTATCCCGTGTACCCTGGCCCTCACAGCCAGCACAAGGGGCTTTGGGGATCGGCACTGGGTTACCAGCTTCTAGATGCCTAGGTGGCACAGTGGTAAAGAATTCACTTGCTGATGCAGGAGGCACAGTAAACAGGGTTCCATCCCTGGGTAGGGAAGAGCCCCTGGAGGAGGAAATGGCAATCCACTCCATTATTCTTGCCTTGAAAATCCCATGGACAGAGGAGCGTGGCGGGATGGGATCACCAGAGTCGGGCACGACTGAGCACAGGAGTTGCGGGCAACCTGCTGCAGCTGGTAGAGCTGGGAAAGACGATGAATGTAATCAATTTGGTTGATTGGCGTGCTCCAAAATTCTTGCCTGGAGAATCCCAAGGACAGAGGAGCCTGGCGGGCCACAGTCCATGGGTTGCAAAAACTCGGACACGACTGAAGCGGCTTAGCACACACGCACAGGCGTTCTCCGTTCTCTGGGTGTCTTGGGGCTCAGATCTGGAAGGAATGCCCACCAGGAATAGTCCCGAAAGAGGTGGCTTTTAGGTGAGAATGGAGAGGAGAGGAACCAGGTACCAGCAAAGGCCCTGAGCCGGCTGAGAGACCCTAAGATGGGTCAGAGACCCATGAAGCAGCGCCTTGGAAACGGGGTTCAGAGCAGGGCGAGACCCACGAATGCGTGGGGAGAGGAGACGGGGGCGTGCCTTTGTTTGAGAGGCGGCTGCAGGCACTTCCACAGCTATGATGGGTGCTGGGGGAGGGCTCTGAGGAAGGCCATCTTGGAAGCGGGCGGGGGGCCAGATTCCACACTAGCTCCATCAGTTACCTAGTTACCAAGCCGCCACTCCCAGGAAATGGAGGCTAGGTGGTGCTGGGCCATGCGGCAAAGCAGGGGCGCCTGATGATATAGCCGGATTAGAGGCGAACACGTCATTAACCCTTTATTACAAGGAACGCTCTTATAGAAGTATATGTGGACTTAACGTGAAAAAATCAAATGTATCCAAGAATAAAAAACACAGCACATAAAGTAGTATATGCATTCCAGTGTTCGCGCCAGACAGTGGGTGCCCAGGAAAAAGCTCTTCTAAAACGGCCTGGCCCAACGGGGCCAGGAGGGAGCGGTTCCGGGCGGCGCGGCCGGCCTCAGGCACAGTGTGGGCGCCGCCTGCCTCTTCCCCGCGGCCGGCGGGCGGGGCAGCACCAGTTCCTGGGGCCTCCGGGCCAGCGGCCGCCCCAGGCCGGCGGAGCGCGGTCCCAGGCAGAACCCCGGGCTGGGGCGGCCGTGCCTGGCCCTCCGGGGGCAGCGGCGACATCTCAGATCTCCCGGGCTTCAGGACCAGCTGAAATGCACCTTCATAAGTCTCAGCTTAGTCAGCCTTTTTCAGGAAAATCTGCAAGAACCAGGCTCAGTGTCAGCTGGGGTTTCAGGGAACGCTGGGGTTCAGCTGCTGGGTACAGCTCCCCATCCCCTGGCCCAGGTCACCTCGCTCAGAATCACCCACACAGGTGAGTCTGTCTGGATGGAGAGGCGCAGTGCTTCCAGGGGGCCAAAAGCAGGGTCCACTTCACCCTGCGCCACGCCCTTGTAGAAGGAGCCTGGGGGAGAGCAGCAGTGAGAGGCAGCGGAGAGCGCAGCTCATCGAGCCTCGCCCCCACCTCCGCTCGGTGGCCCCTCACTCACCTATCTGGAGGTAGCCATCAGGGCTCCGAGGGTACTGCAGAGTGACCGAATGGCCCTCCTGCAGGGCCTCCTTGTCTGACTGGGGGTTCTGGGGGCAAAATCAAGGGGCTTAAGCCGGTGGCGGTGGGAGGGGCGGGTCTCAGTGCACACCCACCCCCCACCACACTCACATCAAAGGGCAACACCTCCACAGACGTGTTGAACAGCTTGTCCTCTGGGTGCTCGATGTTGCCACTGCGGAAGAAGAACCTGCGGCCAGACAGGCCTGTGAGCTGCTGCAAGGGTGGGGCACTGCCAAGGCATGACGCCCAGCAGAGAAGAGGCCAGGCCCGGGCCAGGACTGTAGTTGGTGGGGCACTGCCTAGGCATAATGCCCGGCAGAGAAGAGGCCAGGCCCAGGCCAGGACTGCAGTCGGTGGTGAGAGGGGAACAGGAAGGAAGACCAGGGTTCTCCAAATGGAGGAAAGAGGCAAGTGTTAGACATTTTTTTCCTTCTCTATACAAAATTAAAAGGAGGTAAAATTCTGTGTTGGCATGATGACACCTGGTTCCACCTGAACCTAACTTTTCTCAAACCTTGAGGTAACCAATGTTTTTCTTATGGAAGTGGTTTTCTTAAGCTATGTTAATGAACTATGTATTTACCCTAGACTGCGTCTTTAAGATGATTCTGCTTAAGACTCAGAACCAATAAGGGCTCAACAAACTGGAATATTTTACTCATACATTGTTCTCCTAATCTATATTAATGAAGCCACATATTTACTTGGAAACCTGCCTTTCGTCATGATTCATGTCAATTGTTTTATGGCCCAGGATGACTCACGTGATGCCAATGTTATCTCAAAATGCATGTTGTAGGTGAGGGGCCTGGTGCCACTCTTGAGTTTTGAGACACCTCCTTTCTCTAATTAGCAACCTGCTGATAGGCATAAAACATACTGCTAAAAGCTAGCAGGGGGGCAACTCTTTCTGCCCTCTTCTGATGTCTGTGTCAGAAGTGTTCTCTATCTCTTATATTTTAATAAAACTTTATCACACAAAAGCTCTGAGTGATCAAGCCTTGTCTCTGGCCCCAGATTGAATTCCTCTCCTCTGGAGACCAAGAATCCCGGCGTCTTTCATGGTTCAGCAACAACCTTTCAGTGGGGCCTGTGGTACTTGGCCAAGTTGGGCACCACCCACAGCAGTCGCTGGACTGTACAAAGCAACTTGCTCATGAGGCCGCTGGTGACGGGCAACGTCACCGAGCTCCTGCGGGCGACGCTGGACTTGCCTTTATGAAGTAGCTATCGTCACTTCTTTTCTGTCCTCACCACACGCAGCTCATGCATCTTATTTTGCCAATCAGGGCCTGAACCCGGTTCCACAGCAGTGAAAGCCTGAGTCTTTCCACTGGACCACCAGGGAATTCTGTAGCTACTGTTCTGAGCTACACTTTTCAGGTAAGAAAACCTAACAACATTAAATAATCTGCTGGGGGGTCACAGAGGGGAGTCTGTAGGGTCAGAAATTTGTGGTGAGGCTTGAACTGCAGTAGCCACCCTCCCCCTCCCCCAAAGTGGGTCTGTGGGCGCTGGTACTGACCGCTCCAGTCGCAGCGGCTGGAAGAAGCGGAAGCGGATGAAGTCCCCTGCAGAGGGCGTGAAGGCCCAGAAGAAATCCTCGTGCAAATAGGCCTTCTCCAGGGTGAAGTGCTGGTACGTCTTGAGGCTCGTGCTCACCTCTGCCGGTGGGTTCACGTGCTCCATCCGCAGCGCGTGCTTCCCAAAGTCCTTGTCCTAGTGGCGGAGGGACAGAGGTGCTCGGGTGGGCCCTGGGCTGCCCTGCCGCCTCCTTGCCCGAGCTCGGCGCAGGCTCTGCTGTGCGGCACTGCCCACCTTCAGTTTCTGGATCTTGCCCGCCAGTGAGGAGTGCGTGCCCACATGCTGGAAGAGGGAAGGCTTGAAGCGGATCCGCAGGTTGGCCTTCTGCCGGTCGCAGTGCTTCTGTGGAGGGAGGGTGACACACTGGGGCTGAAGACAGAAACTCCTCCAGCCAGCAACACAGTCTTCTCCTGTCGGGCACACGATCACCAACACAGTCCCTGATGGAGGCTGCTTGCTCCACTGCCCCGCCCGCCTCTGTGCAGGGCCTGCTCACCGCATCCTTCTCAGGGTTGCAGACCTTCACCCAAAGAATGTGGTCCAGGAGCCAGTCAATGGGCTTGTCCCGGTAGAACATAAGGATGAACTCCACAATGACGCTCAGGTCCAGAGACTTGAACATCTTCCCTGAGAGCAGGAGTAGGGGAGAAGGGTGCTGAGAAGGCAGGTCTGCCGTGACCTACTTCCTCTTAATCCCTCTGGGGGCTCTGGGGAGGGTCCTAGAGCAAAACCGCTGGCTGGCTGTAGGCAGGTGTGGGGAAGAAGAGGGCAGATGGGCTAGTGAGCCCAAACATCTTGATGCAGAGGGGCAGGCAGGAAAATAGGCCAGGAGGGGCTACAGCAGGCACTCTAGGAAAAGGCTCAGAGCCTGGCCTGGGCTTGGGAACAGGGCAGGGGGCTGAGAGCTGAAGACAGAGGCAGAAGTGGGCTGGAGAGATTCTGGTCAGGCCAGTTGCGCAGGGAGGGGGCTGGCACACCAATGAAACCCAGCTGGGAGAACTCCAGGATCATCCAGTCTTCCGAGGGCTGCTGGAGTGCAAAGTTCTTCATGGTGCTCAGGTAGTTGGGCTTGGCTATGATGTCGTCTTCCAGCTGCACAGTGGTGGGTGGGTAGAAGGGGGCCAGGACTCAGGATGGGCACAGGGAGGGCAGGGCTCGCCACCCAGGCCCGTACAGGGGGAAAGGGGGCCAGAGCAGGGAATCAGTGCTCACCTGCACGTAGTAGATGCCTTTGGACTGTGCATACATCATGAGGAAGCAGTAATCAAGGTTCTGTTTGGTCCTCCACCTGTGGACCAGGGGAAGGGGCCTCAAGAGCTCAGACCCCTCCATCTCCAGTGTGGCCACCACATAGGCCACTGAGTGGGTAGCAGGCCCCCTGCCCCCATGCAGGGGTCCTCCAATGGAACAATGGAAGCAGTGCAGAAAAGGACTCGGGACTCAAGACACCCACAGGCTAGGTTCCTTAGCACAGGGGGACAGGTTGCTGGGGGCACAGGGAGAGGGATAGGACGAGTACCTGACTCTCTCCTTGGGGTCTCCAAAGGACTCTCGGAGGCGGGAGAAGTCAGGGTAGAAGTGGGGGGAAGGGGAGATGACTTCCAGGAGCCCAGAATGGATCTCCGTAGGGAACCTGGGGACAGGGAGGCCCAGTGAGTGTGCAGACTCCAGGGACCAGAGCAGGGGCAGAGCTGAGCTAACTAGACCCCGTCCTTTACCTAAAGCCCACCAGGCAGACATCCCCCAATACCACACCCATCCTGCTGACACACAGAGGCTTCAGAGGGGTTGGGTCATCTCTACAAACCCACCCCCACAGCCAAGAAGGGAAGTACCCTTTCCCACAGACGGAAAACTCCTGCCTGCCCAGCACCTCACCAAGAGTCCTCCCTTCACCAGCCTTGCTGGGCTGCCAGTACTCACAAGGCCTTGATATTCTCTGTCACCAGCGAGGTATACTGTGGGTCAGTCTGTGGGAAGACCAAGTGCCCTCCCTGAGTCAGGCTGTCTCCCCAAATGGCCTGGAAGAAAAGGCTGGGGGAAGGACACAGCTCTTTCTCCCACCATCCTCGAGGCTAAGTAAGGCTGGGCCTAGGGACCACAGGTGCCTCAGAGAAAGCCCTTCTAGATACCTGGGGCCAGGGGTAGGGCGGACACATTCCCAGCAGGAGAAAGTAAACTGTCTCTTTTAACTTTTTACCTTGGCAAGTTTCTGAATGAAACCAACTGAACTTGCCAGTCTGTTCCTCCGAAACCCTGGTGTTTTCCTCTCCCCGCTCCTTTCTGCCCTGCACTGAGCGCCCCGGCCTGGCCCTGCCTACTCGCCTCCGCAATCAGCACCACGATGACCGAGTCCTCCTTCTCCTGCGGGCTCAGCTCCGAGATGAGTGAGTGCAGCGTGTCAGTCAGGTAGGAGTGCGCCTCGCGCCGCACGCTCGGAATGCCCATCACCACCGACACTGCGGGGGACGCAGAGGGTCGGCCCTGGGCACACGGGGGATCGCCCCACCGCGCGCCTCCGGCCTCTCCCGGGCCCCTACCTCCGGTGCGGCCCTGGCCCACGCGCACAGCCGGCTGCAGGCTGCTCTCCTTGGCCAGCAGGTGCGGCAGGTGGTGGAAGACGGTGGGAAGATGCAGCGCGTGCTTGTGCGAGATGTTCCACGGCTTCAGGCGTGCGTCCTCTGGCAGGGTCGGGAAGGGGCAGGTCAGACAAGGCGCTTACCCACCAGCTTGGCGCCCTCACTGTCCCGCTCCCGCGCCTCACCAGGCAGGCGGCCCCAGGTGCGATTGCCGTCTCCATCTCGCAGCGCCTGTCTCTCGGACATGGCCCTCTTGATCTCATCCAGCACCAGGTTGAGCTCCTTGGAGCGCTTGAGGCTCTCCTGCTCGGCTGCGTGCAAGCGGTCCCGCAGGGCCAGGAACTCCCGCTGGTAGACGTCCACCACATCACCTGTGAGTGGTACGCACGCTGTCACCAGGGGGCAGCCTAGAGCTGACCTGCTGCCCCCTGAGTGCGTCAGCACACACAGCTGCTCACATCTGTTCTCATGCCTGCTACATGCGAGTCACATGGGCTTACATAAAAGCCACTCTGAAGTCACTCACACCTGCAGGAGAAAAGCCTCCAAAGGGGGAAGTAGTCCTCTCCAGTGCTCTCCCTTTATTTTCTCCACTGAGGAGATGTCTCAAGTGGGAAGGCTGCAGGATCACTTCCAGGCCCAGGTGGTCAAACTCAGCTGGAGGTGGAAAAGCCTAGGACTGAATTCTCTCCTCCCAGTAGCTCTCACAGCCCCTTCCTGCTTCTCCTTGCAGCATCTCCTCCTTCCAGGAGGTAGGACATCCAAGGGCCCATCCAAGACCCGCCTTCCTCAAGCAGTTCTGATGTTGAGGCCAGCATTCCCCTGTTCCTTCTTTCAGCCTCTGCACCTTGCTTCCCACCCTACTTCACAGAGATCACAGGCAGCCCCATCCCCAAGGCTCCCTGGGGACAGAAAACCTCCCTGATCATCCCCTCCTATCCTCCAAGTAGGACTGAACCCCAGACACGCATTCATCACTGTCCCCACGGCGGCCATTCTCCACTAGACACCAGCTCTGGATTCACAATCGCACACAGTGGGCGGGTGGGGAGACTGCTGCAGTTACAGCCCCCAGCGCTCAGAGGAACAAAAGAAGCTGAAGAACGAGTCCCAGGTCCCTCAGCAAGGCAACAGCAGAGAGGGAGCCCAAGCTCTGAACGCCCTGAGGCCTGCTTCTCTGAAGAGCTGTCGCAGGCTGGTACCATGCCACCCAGAGGGACCTGTATCAGAACCTCCAGCGGGGTGCCATCTGCAGGCTCCGAGGTGGACACGGGCCTGAAGCAGCACAGAGGTAGGGCTGCCTGACAGTGGACAGGGAGCCCCAGGGTGCCAAGTACCTGGCTCCTCTGGCCTGGCAGGGCCGAGCAATCAAGAATGAGACAAAAACAACAGTGCTATCTGCTGCTGCTGCTGCTGAGGCAGCCAGGTCCTGCCAGGCTGTTCACTCTCAAGGCCTTTTCGAATCTGGCTTTTGCCCTCTTTATTTGCTATCACACACACTGCCTTTTCCTTGTCTGACATCTATGCTTTCACACATGCTTGTTTCACCTGCCTGGGATTCCCTTTTCTCTTCTGGGCCTAATGAAAGCCCATGGAGCCTTCAAGGCCTCGGTGCAAAAATCTCCAAGTCTCGGAAGCCTTCCAGATTTCTCCCCTCTCATCCTCAGGCAGCTCTCCTTGATCCCTCAGGGGGATCACAACCCCCAGAATGCCCTGGGATGGTGTCACTTCGCCACAGCCAGATACTCCAAAGGTCATGACCAAGGCAAAATTTGGTCATCCCAGGATTCCCCCTCCTGTAGCTAGGGCAGAGGCCTAACTGCTAAGTTCCAGAAAAAGAGAAAGGAGCAGCCCCTAGGAAGGACAGAGGCCTGCGTAGGGGCAGAGCAGGGGAGCCAAGCAGGTCCTTGATAAGGCACTCCAAAGTCAGAAGCTTGCCCCAGTCTCCCTCCCCACACACTGCTCCTGGGGTCAAAGGCCAGGCCACTTCAAGCTTCGGTGCTCAGGACAGCCCCACTGGGGAGGGAGTTAGGAGTCAGGTTACCAGATCTTTGAGGCTCTGCTCTGGGTTCCAAAGCCAGGTTACCCCGGAAACCTGACCTTTTAAACAGGGAGCTGGCCACCCCCATCACTCCCCCGCCCAGCGGCCAACAGGAAGTGTAACTGGGGAGTGCTGAGGCACAGTAGGATGTGGTGCAGAGCTGCCTAAGCAGGCAGGTGGCCTTCCTCCTGCAGTCTCCACCCACCTACCTACTGTCCCTGATGCTCACCCCAACGCTACTGGCTATACCCAAGGAAGCCCCCTGCAGCGGGGCCCTCTGTGAGGTGGAGGGGGCGTAAGGAGGCCTCACTCTCTCTGCCTGCTGCCCCTGCTCCCCCCACACATGGCCTTCTCTGATTTTTAAGTAGGCTGTGCTCTGTCCAACCTTAGCCTGTCCTAGGTGGGCCCAGAGGTGGGCCCTGCTGACCCGAATCACCCTGACCACTGAGGCCTGGGCACAGCCTGCTCCCTACCCTGCTCCTCTTGCCAGAAGCTTTCCTCTTTCCAAGTCCTGGGGGCAGCTGTGGTCACACTACTGAGACTTTCCTGCGCCTCCCTCTACCAGAAGGCAAAATAATTAAGATATCTGAGGCCACAGACCACAAGCTTCCCTTTGGGTCCCTCTTCATTAAAGAAACAGATTTCAAGGTTGAAGCTGGGGCACAGACCTTGTGCCCTGTACTGAGGGATGGAAAAACAGGCTGAGAGGCACAGGCAGGTGCCAGGCCCAGGGAAGGTCTGCTGTTAACCTGCAGTGGGGCAGAAGCATGCAGAAGGGGCAGGTGTCCACCTCCTCTCCAGGATTTGCATCCACTCTCCCAGGGGTCAAGACGGGCATCCGTCATTGCTGAAGTCTAAGAGAGGCGACAGCCTAGACAAGGGGAGGGCTGTGCGGCTCAGGCTGACCCCCTGGAGAGTCTGCTGTCTTCCCTGAGGACCTTTCGCAGGGCTATAACTGGAGCATTAGTGGAGCTGATGCACAAATTTTGTCAAGGCTGGATGTGAAAGTGAGCCTGAAACCTGCATCCAGGGTCTTGGCAAGGCCTGTGTGTCTTTCCTGGCCCTTGGCTTCCAGGATGCCACCTGCTCCTACTTCCCTTTCTCTCTGGCTCCCTGCCCACCTCTTCCCTTCCCTACAGATCTGGCTTCCTCTGCTTTTCCTCTAAGCATCCCTGCCGGGGTCAGCCCTCTCCTGAGTTCTGTATTCACCGCAAACTGGAAGCCAAGGTCCAGTCTGGTCTCAGATTTAGTCTGTCTTCCCTACAGGCTTAATATAGTCATCTGAATGTAAAAATGAGAAGGGTTCCTATAAAAGCCCAGACTCAGGCTTCTCTTCAGGCCTTCAAAGACCAGATCCTACTGGGCCCTCCAAAAGAGTAGCAGCCCTCAGGAAGAAGGCCCAGGTGACTCTGTTGTCACATGTCCCAGGCTTCTGGGCTTTCAGGCCCCAGGGACAAGGACCCTGCATCTGAACCCCACTTCTTTGACCAGGCTCCTGGATGCTTTCCTTAGGGAGCTGCTGCTGCAGCTGCTAAGAAGCGTCAGTTGTGTCCGACTCTTTGCAATCCCATGGGCTCTGCCAGGCTCCTCTGTCCGTGGGATTCTCCAGGCAAGAGTACTGGAGTAGACTGCCATGCCAAGAGATCTTCCCGGCCCAGGGATCGAACCCACTTCTCTTAAGTCTCCTGCATTGGCGGGCGGGTTCTTTACCACTAGGGCCACCTGGGAAGCCCCAAGGGAGAGTAGGCCTAAATGGAGCCACGGGTAGCCCCCTCACTCCCATGCTCCTGGACACTGTGGCTAGTCAGACTCACAGTCTGGTGTCCTGGCACAGGTGGGGGTCTGACACTGCAATTCCTGACGTCCAGATGAGAGCATGCAGCTGCTGGAAGAGGCACCTCGGAACGGTGGCCTCGCCCAGGGCAGGGTGCAAGGGCTCACGACTTCACTCACAACTGAGCAAATGTGCCTCAGCCCGTGAGGCACGGCTCCACCTTGGCCTCCAGGCCAGTCTGCCTACCTGGCCACTCTCCCGAGGGTCCAAAGTGTCCTCCCCTAGGTGACACACCTCACCTACACAGAACTCTGCCCAAGCCACGCCCTTCCCTGGTCCAGCACTCCACATACAGAGACCTACAGAGAGCTCTGCTCCAGCCGTGGCCTCTGTGTACCAAGTCCTAGGGTTCTCCTTCCAGGCCTTCTGGTGCCCCAAGGACAGCCCAAGCCTCCACCCAAACAGGGCTGGGCTGAGCTGGGCAGACAGGAGCCAGGTGGGGACACGGGGCCTTCGAGGGTCAGAAAGGCTCCTCCTGCAGCCTCTGCTGGGGACAGGGAAGCAGGAGGTGGGAGTGAGGCTGAGGTCAGCAGCCTCAGCCCATCCTGCCTAGGCCTCCTGCAGGGAAAGCTAGAGGCAGGAAGGAAGCAGCTTTTCCTGCTGCCTCTGGTGCTGCAGGCTGGGTCGACAGAGGCCTGCGAGGGCCTCCTCAGCTTTGTGCCCTCAGCAAAGGCTCCCCTCAGCCCCATCCATCCCAACCAACATGCAGCCAGTGCTGGGGTCTGCCCCCTCAACCCGAAGTGTGCCAGAAGACTCGGAGGGCCTCGGCGGTGGACTGCCTCGCTGGTGCAAACTTCCGTGAGGCCACATAACGCAGGTGAAGCGGTAGCCAGGTGGGCTGCTCCTGAGGCCCCCCGGCACCCCGCAGGCCGGCAGCCCGAGGAAGGCTTCCGCAGCGCCCGCTTCCCCGAGGAGGAGTCCCGGGGCCAGAGGTCCCGGAGGAGGGCTGCTGAGCCCTCGGGACCCGCGCGCGGAGCCGGCCGGGGCGGGGCGGCGGCGGGGAGTGACAGGGCCGCCTGCCCGACCCGCCGCCACTTGCCGCGCTCTCCGGATCTGGGCACCCATGTGCCCGGAGCCGGCGAAGCCGCCTCTGCCCCTGCGTCTCCCTTCCCTCTCCGAGAACTCTGAGNGGGGACGACCGAGGATGAGATGGTTGGATAGCATCACGGACTTGATGGACGTGAGTCTGAGTGAACTCCGAGAGATGGTGATGGACAGGGAAGCCTGGCGTGCTGCAATTCATGGGGTCACAAAGGGTCGGACACGACTGAGCGACTGAACTGAACTGATATTGTACTTGACATGTCAATATTTCCCACTCAGTTGTCAGCTCCTGGAGGGCAGGACCATGTCTCTCTTGTTTAGTTTCATATACCCAGTGACTAGATTGTTTGAATAAATGAATGAAATCCCTTGAGATGGGCTTTTCTGATAGTTAGTTGGTAAAGAATCCACTTGCAATGCAGGAGACCCTGGTTTGGTTCCTGCGTCAGGAAGATACCCTGGANATATACCCAGTGACTAGATTGTTTGAATAAATGAATGAAATCCCTTGAGATGGGCTTTTCTGATAGTTAGTTGGTAAAGAATCCACTTGCAATGCAGGAGACCCTGGTTTGGTTCCTGCGTCAGGAAGATACCCTGGAGAAGGGATAGGCTACCCACTCCAGTGTTCTTGGGCTTCCCTTGTGGCTCAGCTGGTAAAGAATCCACCTGTTACACAGGAGACCTGGGTTCGGTCCCTGGGTTGGGAAGATCCCCTGGAGAAGGGAAAGGCTACCCACTCCAGTGTTCTGGCCTAGAGAATTCCATGGACGGTTTAGTCCATGGGGTTGCAAAGAGTCAGACATGACTCAGCAACTTTTGCTTTCACTTTCATCCAGTGGGTAGATTGTTTGAATAAATAAATGAAATCACTTGAGATGGATAAATATAGAATTTTCCTTTTTGTTACCAACAATAAAAATTAGTATATTTGGTTTATTTGTGGTTTTTTTAACCTCTAAGGTGGACTAGCGTTTTTTGTTGTTTTTTTTAAATGGGAAACTTGAAATTTATAAAAAAGCAAGAGAGTAGAAGAGTGGTTAATTTTTGAAAAGGTCTATGTCAGCTTTATGGAAAGCTATTAAAATTTCTTATGTTTATAATATTTTTAGTCTATTCCTTTCCTCTTAAAATAAGCTGATAGGTAAATAAAATTAATAAACTTTTTTAAAAACACCAATTTTAAGCAAGCATGCAGATACCAGCAAGTCTGATTTTCTCCTCTTAAGCAGACAACATGTCTTATTTATTTCTAAACTAGTGCCAAGTAATGAGCACATAAATGGTGAGTAGTGTTCATGAAGTTTCAGAAAGTGGCTGTATGAAAGAACACTGGTAACTTCAGTTGTGTCTTTAGAGGGATACTTCAGGAAATTGCATTCCATTTCCCTCTTTGTGGACATCCATATTGGTTTTGGGCCTGGTCAGCCAGGACAGTTCTCTTTTTCTATAAAGTTTAATCCTTTGTAATTTTTCCCCATTTATATTTTGTCTTTATTGTGTCTTGTATAATGTTCTCTTCTGCCTGAGACTTGACTTTTTAAAATTTAATAACCTCTTAGCCAAAGATTCCAGAAATTTTCAGTATGAGGCTACTTTTCAAACAGCTACTTTTCTACACTACTTTTCAAACAGAATGCAACGATAGCTGTTTTATTGTGAGGAGATAAGAACTGAGAGTTCTAGGAATAAAAATGGAAATGTTTTATGTACTGCTGAGATAGCACATCATGAGGCTAGAAAAATATGAAGCAGTTGCTTTCCCCTTCATTCCTGCACCTTTCCCAAGAATCCATGATTTTTACTAGCTTTATTCTGAATTAAATATTGTAACTATTTTAATTAATGGATTTCTTAAGTTAGTGCCTTTTATTTTCCTTTCATAAATTTTTATGCATCACTGGTGTAGAAAGTTAAGTTTGAAATAGTGCTTTTTTAAAATGACTTTCAAAGATACATGCTAGCACTATTAAGTCAGAAGTATCTCCAGGAAATCCCCTTTATATAATGAAGCTGTGAAAATAGTTAATGTTTATTGGGCCATGAACTTTGATGATTTATAAACATTATCTTGAATCCCCACAATAACTTGAATGTATTACTATCATCACTTTATAGGCGAGGAGGCTGAGGTTTGGTGAGTTGATGCCCAGAGTCGCAGAGACAATAAAGGCCAAAGCTGGATTGCGACCTGGTGGCCCTCTTCTGCTGTGCCCTGCTGCCCCTCGAAGTCCTCCAGCCCAGCTGTCCTCAGCTGCTGGGTGGTGACATATTTCCAGGCCTGACAGCTGTGGATTGGGTCACAATTAATTATTGATAATAGTTGAGGACTTTCTGGTGGTCCATTGATTAAGAATCAGCCTGCCAATGCAGGGATACAGATTTGATCCTTAGTCCAGGAAGATTTCATGTGCACTGGATCAACTAAGCCTGTGTGCCGCAACTACTGAGCATATGGTCTAGAGCCGGAGCTTCGCAACAAGAGAAGCCACTGTAGGGAGATGCTCTCGCACGCAACAGCAACCCCTGCTTGCTGCAACTAGAGAAAGCCTACGGACAGCAATGAAGACCCAGCATAGCCAAAAATTAATTAATAAAAAGTAGGTGAAATACTGAGGTTTTAAGTGGTATTTTTAAATAAGTGGAATTAATTCAATATCTGCCCTCTAATGATGTTATTCTCACTTCCATTCCTATGTGCTTTTATTAGGTGGTGGAAGAGAAAGTTGGCGTTACATGCACTATACTAGCAATTGTGAATAGCCCCACACAGGATGGGAAATCTATCTTAATGCTACCACCAGGCTGGTTATTCATGGGCTATGAATAGTTTCCACATATTTCTATTCTGTTAGGAATACCATTGCAAAAGTAGTCTGTTTGCTTCCCTTCCCTGTAAATTAAAAAAAAAAAAATTATACATAATTCAAGGACATGTAAGGGAGTATGTTTTTGAATTCTTCATGCTGATCTGATTGTTTTTTGATACTTTTCTCAGTTATGAAATGTGACAGTGTTTTGCCAAAGAGCTTTCTAAACTATAGGATAAAAATATGAGGTATAATTATAATTTTAGAGTTGTAGAATTTTTTAAGTTCAACCCTGCTGTAGACCTCTAGGTTTTAAATATGAAACCCAGTTTAGAGAGATTAGGTGTTTTTTTTTCTCTATATCTCAGAGGCCTTGTGATGTAAATCCATCTGTCTTGCATAATTTTCTGGTGCTCTGGCCGAAAGAATCTAGTTTCTCCTATGAAGATCTTGTTTTCTTGCCCTCTTTGTCTCCCTCTTTTCTAGTACAAGATACTCCTACTGTCATTTATTTAACACAGACAAGTGTTCTATAGTTTGAAGAAATATCATGTAGAACTGGCATCTAAATTAAGTTTCAGATAGTCATCATGGCACAAGTTTGCTCACAGGCTAGGTTTTTGTACATTTTTTCCCCCAACCCCTTCTTCAGAGATCACCCTTATTTTCACTTTAGTCCTTATGAAGCCATAACCTGCTCTTTTGGTTCTTTTTTCTCTGATAATGGGGAGAAGGGGTTTTTTTGGCAAAATTTTTTATTGTCATTAAAATCTCATAGGGAAGAAATTCTAAGGTCTCATTGAATCCTCCAGTTACCTTCATCCTTAGAACAAGGAGGAGTTATTATTATTATTATTATTATTATTTTGGCTGCACTTTGTGGCTTGTGGGATCTTTATTCCCTGACCAGGGATGGAACTCCAGCCCAGCAGTGAGAGCACCAGGTCCTAACCACTGGACTGCCAGGGGATTCCCAGGAAGAGTTCTTATTTCCCACAGCTATTAAGGTTCATACTTTCTGTTTCTAGTATCCTTTCCATTTCCCTCCTTTTTTTTCCCTCATAGTCCTTTGGGAAAACAGGGACAGTCTGCTAAATCAACAATATTCTTTCTATATATTAAAATTATATATATATTTTCTCCCAGGACTAAAACAACAGAGATCATTTCCCTATAGGCAGATGAAACATGATTGTTTCATAATCATCCCATAATCTCATACAATTCCCAGACATGGAAGTCCTCCCTGTCATAAGACTCAACACCAACATATCAACTGGACTTCCATGAGAATAAGGTATTGACTTTAATAAGAGTAGTTTGGGCAGTGGGAATTTAGGGCTGTAGTTGAGTTTGATCCCTGGGTTGGGAAGATTCCCAGGAGAAGGAAATGGCAACCCACTCTAGTATTCTTGCCTGGGAAACCCCATGGACAGGGCAGCAGGTGATAGTCCATGGGGTTGCAAAAGAGTCGTGTCGACTGAGTGACTAAAAACAACAACATATGTTTAAGTTTCTGGGTGATGCACTTCTAGCACCACGTTTTGTTTTACTTTCTTGGTTAATTTGCTTCACTTTAAGTTTAACTCTAACTTTTAAGGAAATTTAAATGGCTGGGTAACAAGATAATAAATTGTTCAAAAGTATTTCCCCATCTATGTCAAGTATGTTATTTTTCTTAAGAAATAAACTTTTGTCCAGATTTTAAAATATTCTGGCTCAGCTCCGCGGAAATGAGCTTTGGTACTTGACTGTTCGCTTTGTGCCATTGTTCATTAGAACAATGACTGTGATTTCACAGTTTATTAAAACAAAAGCATTGGTACCGTTGAGGTGATTTGATTATGCCAAAATAGGTTATTTTGTTTAGTTGTTCTCACTCCTGTCTGGCAGTGCTTATTTTTCCATTGGCAGCCCTGTTGTAATTCTATTTTAAATAAATACCTGAAAACTGTGTGGGCTCAAATATAAAATCTTGTGTGTTCCTCACAGTGAAGGATTGCGAGGCCTCATTTACTGTGAAGCGCTAGTAAGCCGACTTGTCCCTAGTGGAAGGAGCCACTGGAGAGAGAGATAAAGGATGTGTGTACAGAGGGTGGAAGGTGATGGAAAACAAAAAGTTAAAACCGAACTTATTATTCCAAAATCTTTTCCTAATCTTGCTGATCTGGTACTGTTACCCTGTCTTCTGTGTGGAACACAGTTTTGTGGTTAGAGTGTGATAAATGGTACAGAGATGTCCAGACAGATGCCCTAGATCCTGGAGTCCCCACAGTAATCGTGTGAGAGAAGTCATTACAGAGTCTCCTGTACAAAGGTCACACCTGCTGAAAGTTTAACAGAATCATATTTGCTCTTCCCTAGAATGAAATCTCCTGTAACAGAAATAAAAATGTCGCTTTTTCTGAATGTGGCCATAAGATCAAGAAGTAGACATATTTTGTTGAATCATTAGGGAGTAGAAGCCTTGCTGTGAAATGTCTGTTGACATGTTTGCATATTTAGTATTTATTTCTGTGCCCCAGTGGACCCTGTTGAATAGATCAGGTGACAGCTTTGATCTGAAAGTCAGTCTTTGAGGGTCAGCTGAAGCGTGGGTGTGTGAGTGTGAGGGATTGATGTTTTTTCAATGTCCGGGAAAGAAGTAACTTCTTAAATTCCTTGCTCTTAGAAATAAGGAATACTTTCATAAAATTCAGATTTGCTCTGGGACTTAAAGGAAATGGTTGTATTATTTTAGTGTGTGTGACTGAATAGTTTTCTAATATCTTCTGAAATACTGAGATATAGGCTCCTCTCAAGTGTGGGAACTGTTTTGCACCCTGTTCCCCTGTTCGCTGACCTCTGCCTTTTGACCCTGCTGCTTTGTGACGAGATTATGGGCCTTTGAGCTTTTCACCAGTCCACCTAGACTTAAGTTTCATTATACAGAAACATAAAGCTTTAAAGCTTCCTCAAAAGATGTTTTTAGAATTGAGGCTAATATTCAGATTTAATTGTGGGTATGAGCTTTTATAAATATTTTTTCTTTAAAATGTTTGTTTTTCTCTGTCCAAAGTATTACATATTTTCTAATAGGAACTTTAAAGTTTTGTGGATATGTATATGGCTAAATATGGTTTTTTTTCCCCCTTAGGAGTAAAGATTCACAAAGTAACAGTGTGTATTTAGGAAGAGACTTAAAATTCAAGTTTTCTAGCTTAAGGGAACCAAGGGAGACCCAACTATTTGCTCTCCTTTGTTGTCTTTTTAGGCACGAGAAGTTAAAAATCTGTATTCAGAGAGTGTTACACAAGAGCAACAAATCAAATATTTCCAGAGAGAATCAATGCTTTCACCTGCTTATCTTACAGTAAATACTTTTTAGACACCTTGCCAGATGCCCAAAATAGAGAAGGAAGAAAATCAGGAACAGACAAAAAGAAATAAACTCATTTAGTTTTGCTACTTGTTTGTAGTTAATGTGATAGTTTTCCTTTTGTTTTTGGAAAGAGGATAAATTTAGTGTCAAAAATAAAGGTTTGTTGATTGTGTATTTTATTATTGTTTTACATACAAAATTATCCAGAAAACTGTGCATTTGCTCTGTTTCAAACATTGTGGTAAGACTTTCTGAAGAATGTCTGTTTATACGCTGTCCAAAGGATTTATAATAATGAAGCTTTTGGATTTTTGTTTACATGGCACTTTCCTGCTACTGAATATCCTACCAGAAGTGAGGATAAGCAAAACAATTGGCTTGAGATAATGAAAGACAAAAGTGCTTTTTTTTAAAAATTGTGGCTTTTAAATTATAAAAATAATGTATGTTCAATTTAAAAACTGAAGTAGGTAGAGGATTGTATTAAAGAAAACGAGCATTTATTATCCCAGAGGGGTGGAATTTGAAATGAGAATAGAAGTTCTGATTTCGGATCGCTAGGTAGAAGCCGCAGTGATGGTTTTACTGAGGTGTTGTGGTTGAATGAGCTGAGCAGCAATCTGAGAAACACTGGAGGATTTTCTTTTGTCCAAGTCATTGCCATTGATTTAGTAAGACAGTTGTGATGACCTCTGTGAACTGTTAGTTGAAGGAGTGAATGAATAAATAATATGGAGTTGTCCACCTCAGGTGTTTACTTTGAAGGATAAAAATTAAATGCTTAGTACTTAGAATTTTTTAAAAACCAAAATCCTCTATAAGGTCAGTAATTACAGTGAAATAGGAAAAGAAATAGTGGCTGTGAATCTTAAGAGTTTGACATTAATATATGTTTTCATTATGGAAAAAGAGAAAAGCATGGGTGACAAATAAGCTAGGAAGAGGAAGGAGAAACTGGTAAGCAAAAGAGGCGGCTCGGTGACAAATGAGATAAACTCTTGCTCTCCATCTTACTGGGAATCCAGTTTGTTTATAGTCACGTAGTGGAATGGAAATAAGTTTAGATGGCATAAGAAACCTCTGGTGGAAAAGCTGCTTGTCTCCCCTCAGGTTGCTGAGCCTAGAAGCAGCAGCAGACACTTGCCCCTCACAGCTCCCGGCCTGCCTCCCACGTAGGGACTGTGTAAACATTTCAGGAGCAGCGCTGGCAGTGGCTGCAGAGGATGCAGAGAGGGCTTGCTATTTCCTTTTTCATGTAGCAGAATAAGGAGAACAGGGACAGTCTTTAGATTGTCTTGCAGTGTTTTGGCTGTAAGTTCTTTTAGATCCTTTCTGTTAATTACTTTCCTCCTAAAAGATACTTAGTCAGATGTTTAAAGTCGTATGTTTAACTAACCAACTAGAGACCTTAACATACCAAAGAGGGGATGTTTTGTCATCCTAATACAAGAACAGATGTGCGTCTCTCATTTTCTTTAAACCTGTCCGTTTCCTGCCATGAATGCGAGTTTTGTCAATAATGACTATGCATTCTAAAAATTATATGAGTAAATGAGGCAAAACTCTTCCTCCAAAAGAACTTTTTTTAAGGGGAGAGAGAGACAGATAAGGAGGGAGCGAGAGGGAGAGGGAGAGAGGACTTTAGTTCTTATCTGGAGAGATATTATTTGCATTTTTGTTTCGGTTTAGTTATTTTAATTTTTTTAGGATGGGCTGAATTGAGGTGAATTTTAGTTGTTCTATTGTCCAGCAGTGATTCTTGAAAAAATTTTTTGAGAATATTAACACATTCACAAAAGAAAGTACAGAGGCAAACCATGGGGAAGAGAGAGTTTATTTATGCCCAGATCTCTGCCCGGACTTCTTGTTTCTATAACTGGATATGTACCTTACACACTTACAAAGAGATATATAGACTAGCTGCCTTTAAGCATTTCATACAGTGGAGATGAGTCTAGCTTTTAGAAGTTTTTTCTGTCAGTTAGAATACTTGTGACTATATGTCAGAGAGGACCTAAGAAATGAAGGGATTTGGCTGGTTCACACAGCAGTTTTCTTCGGGCGGAGGTGATCAGGTATAGTTTAAACAAAGCGCTTGCCCCGGTTCACTGCAGTTCTGTATGCTCCGTCTGTCCCCAGTGTTGACTTCCTCTTCAGTTTGGCTTCCTTCATGGCATTAAAATGGCTTCACATTTGCACTTTACGTCTTCCCTAGAGGAGATTTAACTTTTCCTCCTCCACTCCCCATTCATGTCTGAAATAATCTGGGTCTTTGCTATGACTCATCCACTTTAGGTCACACTGCCCAGAGGGCATCCTTGAACCATTAGTGTGGCCAGGAAAATGGGGTTAAGCTGACTGTTTAGAGACCAGTTTGGGATGAAAGTACAGGACTTCTTCACAATGGAAGAGTGGAAGATTGGCTGCTGGAGTGCAGCCTCTTTGAATGCTAAACTATGAAGGCAGAACATGCTTCTGGGCTGAGTTCTAGGAATATCATTCTGGATGAGGGGTTAGAATAGAATTAAACTGGGGAGAAGCTAGAAAAGGGGAACCAATTCTATTGTTTTACAAAACAAACTAGAGAGGAAGGACCTGAATTAGGGTAGTGGTGATAGGGATAAAGAACCAAGGATGGATGCAGGAAATAGAATAGATACAGGAAGAACTGAACTTGACAGCATTAGTGTATGTTAAGGTTCAAGGGGAGGTGAGATGCACATTGCTAGACTTTGCACCCAGGCAACAGGGCTATAAGAGTGTCGTTCATAGCAGGAACACGGGAGGAAATAAGTTTGAGAGGACGGAGGTGAGTTTAGTTTTGAATTTGTGGTAGTGGTGGTGCTGATATAATGTTATTTTTCTTTACATTGGGGTGGACTAAAACCACATTCTCCACATCTTATTATAATAGTAGTGATTAACTGTTAAAGGATGTGTGTGTGTGTGTGTGTGTGTGTGTGTGTGCACGCGCACGCGCGTGCATGTGCGCAGGTATTGGAACTAGAACTTGAATTCAGGGCTTCAGACCCAGAATTCCATAGTCTCTATATGTCACACTTAACACTGTTTATAGACATAACTCATGCATTCTTTCTTCTCCTTTTCTCTCCCTCCTCTCTTTTTTTCCTTGGAGCCAAGAATATATGTGTGTTCATTTAAATCTCTGTTTTTAAACATGAAGTATAAAAAATACCATAGGGACTTCCCAGGTGCTCCAGTGGTTAAGACTCCGAGCTTTCATTGCAGGGGGTGGGGATTGGATCCTTGGTCAGGAAACTAAGATCCTACATGCTGTGTGGTGCAGCCAAAACAAAGCGAAACTGTTATTAAGGACAATATGGAAACTGCCCAGGACACAAGTTGAGAGACGTATTTTTTGAGTTAGGATAATTCATTGGGCATTAATTAGTAAATAATTTACCTTTCTCCCCAGTGCTTCAGTTTGTAGTTAAATGCATGGCTTTTGTGGCAGGCTTGAGTAGAGCATTTAGAATGCATCTGTATTCTTCAGATGTGAGGCAGTGAGCCATATGCTGCATAAACTCTCTGGAGTTTGTACAGCAAACAACTCCCTCACCAGTTTGTAAGTACTTGTACAGGGTTCTAGGCATTCCCACGTAGAACATTCAGGCCCTCTGTTACGGGGGTAGAACTCTGCCTACCAGTTGGCTGAAACTGCATGTAGAGTGCATACTGTAGACGCTGGTAAGATATACTTGCTCAATAAACATTAGCTACTACCCTTATTAACATATCGATTGGATTAAACCCTAGAAACTGGTGAGGTTTAAGGTGTTTCTGGAACTCTCCTTTAGACATTGAAAGATAGTTCCTAGGGCTATGTCCTTTTTTTAAAATGACAGCTTATTTTATCCATTATTTTTATTTTAAAATGTTTATTCATTGATTGATTTGACTGCCTCGGGTCCCTGTTGCGTTATGTAGGATCTTTCAGTGTGCTGTGCAGACTCTTTAGTTGCTGTGTGTGTGTTCAGTAGTTGCGGCATGTGGGCTCCCAGTTGTGGCACACAGGGCTTGGTTGCTCGATGGCCTGTGGGATCTTAGAATCCTGATAAGGGATCAAACCCTTATCCTCTGCATTGCAAGGTGGATTCTTCACCACTGGACCGCCAGGGAAGTCCATATTCATTATTTTTGAAACAGATAATATACTCATTTGGTATCATTTTTAGAAGATACAAAAAGATTACGTTAAACAGTATGTTCCCGTTTCCCAGCTGTCTAGTTCCTTTCCTCAGATGCAACCTTAGTTATCACTTTCTTGTCTATCCTTCTAGAAACATACTATGTTCCATGACATGTTTCTTATCAATTTCAGAGTGTACTCTTAACCTCTGAACTTTGATATATTTCTCTTACCATGTTAACTGCTCTTTTACCCCACTTTAATTATTAACATTAATGATAAAGATATTGCCCAAGTTGTATTTTTTACTGCTTATAGCAGGTCAGGTACTAACCCTAGCTTGCTGTTTGCAGTCATGTTCAGAGATTTTAAGTAATGTGCCTAAAATTGCATTGCTTGTGGTAGAAAAAGAACCAGAAAGGGTCTTCTGGGTCCAAATTCAGGCCCCTTTTCCTACAGAAGAACTTAACAGTTTTCATGAGTAAAAGAGCCCACCCCTTTAATCTGATGGAAAGCAGGGCACTTACATTATACTTAAAGAGAATCATAGTAAACTCATTAAACTTAAATCACATTTTAAATGAACACAGGACCAACTTTGGGCTGTTGTATACATGGAATTACAGATTTTATTGGTTGACCGTCTGTTTTAGGGATAGATTATCTACACATACAGACATAAATTTTGTGTGTGTGTGTGTTTTGCTTTATTACATTTCACCTTATGGACTTTCTTTTTTAACCCTGTGTCCAGCAAATCCCTTGATGCCATTTTTCCTATAGCAGCTGCTCACTTTGTGTCCCTTTGTCACATTTGGTGATTGAAATATTTCAGACTTTTTCATTATTACTGTAATATTTGTTATGGTGATCTGTAATAAGTGTCTTCGATATTACTATTGTAATTGCACCACTAACCAAGCCCATATAAGATAGAACTTCATCAATATATATGTGTATTCTGACTGCTGTATAAATCCACTCTTCCCCTGTGTCTCTCCCTCTCCTCAGGCCTCCCTGTTTCCTGAGACACAGCAATATGGAAATTAGGCCAGTTAATAACCCTACAGTGGCCTCTGATGTTCAGGTGAGGCCTCTTGAACATTAATGTTCAAGTGATGAGTTGCATGTCTCTTGCTTTAAATCAAAAGCTAGAAATGATTATTAGTGCGAAAGGCAAGAGCCGAGGCAAACAGAAAGCCAGGTCTTTGTGCCTAACAGTTAGCCAGGTTGTGAATGCAAAGGAAAACTTCCTGAAGGAAAGTCCTCCTCTAGTGAATGCATGAATGATAAGAGAGCGAAACACCTTTATTGCTGATGTGTAGAAAGTTGTAGTGATCTGGATAGAAAAACAGGCTGCAACATTCCCTTAAGCCAAAGCCTAATTTGGAGCAAGCCCTTAACTCTCTTAAATTCTCTGAAGACTGAGAGAGGTGAGGAAGCTGCTGAAGAAAAGTTAGAAACTAGCAAAGGTTGGTTCATAAAGTTTAAGGAAAGAAGCCATCTCCCTAACATAAAAGCGCGAGGCGAGGAAGCAAGGGTAATGTAGAAACTGAAGCTATTTATCCAGAAGATATCGCTCAGATAGTTAATGAAAGTGGCTACACTAAACAACAGATTTTCAATGTAGATAAAGCAGCTTTCTATTTGAAGAAGATACCATGTGGGACTTTCATAGCTAGAGAGAAGTCAGTGCCTGGCTTCAAAGCTTCAAAGAATGGGCTGACTCTTTCGTTAGGGGCTGATGTAGCTGGTGACTTGAAGTTGAAGGCAGTACTCATTTACCATTCTGAAAATCCTAGGAAGTATGCTAAATCTACTCTGCCTGTGCTCTGTAAATGGAACAACAAAGACAACATCTGTTTACGACATGGTTTACTGATTATCTTAAGTCCACTGTTGAGACCTGATGAGAAAAAAAGATTCCTTTCAAAATATTTCTCCTCACTTGACAATGCACCTGGTCACCCAAGAACTGTGATGAAGATGTACAATGAGATTCATGTTGTTTTCATATCTGCTAACACAACACTCATTCTACAACTTATGGATCGTATATTTCATAAGACTATAGCTGCCAAAAACAGTGTTTCTTCTGATGGAACTGGGTAAAGTCAGTTAAAAACCTTCTGGAAGGGATTCACAATTCTAGATGCCATTAAGGACATTTTTTATTTATGGAAAGAAGTAAAAAATACCAACATTTATAGGAGTTTGAAAGAAGTCGATTCCAGCTCTCATGGATGATTTGGTGTGGAAATAGCAAGAGAACTAGAATTAGAAGTGGAGCCTGAAGATATAACAGGGTTTCTGCAATTTCATGATAAAACTTGGACGGATGAGCAATTGTTTCTTATGAATAAACAAAGTGGTTTCTGGAAATGGAATCTACTCTTGGTGAAGATGCTGTGAAGATTGTTGAAATGACATATTACATAAACTGAGTTGATAAAGCAGCAGCAGGGTTTGAGAGAATTAACTCCAATTTTAAAGTATTCTCACTGTGAGTTAAATGCTATCAAACAGCATTGCACACTACTGAGAAATCATTCATGAAAGGATGGGGCAAACTGTACTGTTGTATTATTTTAAGGAGTTGCCACAGAAAATCTATGGTGGTCCAGTAGTTAAGATTCCAAGCTTTCATGGCTGAGAGCGTGGGTTTGATCCCTGGTAGGGGAACTAAGATCCCACAAGTCACGCAGTGCAGCCAAAAACTAAAAGAAAAGAAATTGCCACAGCCACCCCAGCGTTTAACCATCCACCACGTGATCAGTCAGCAGCTGTCAACCTTGGGACAAGAACCTCCACAGAAAAAACATTGCAACTCACTGAAGACTCAGATGATGGATAGCACTTTTAGCAATACAGAATTTTAAAATTATGGTATGTACATTGTTTTTTTTTTAGGCATCGTTCTGTTGCACCCTTAGACTACAGGATAGTGTAGCTGTAACTTTTATATATGCTGGAGAACCAAAAAGTTCATGTGACTCACTTTGTTGTAATATTAGCTTCATTGCTGATTGTCTGGAACCAAACCTACAGTATCTCTGAGGTATGCCTCTGACTGATCAAAGACACCCACATACACAAAACATATGTATGTAGGCCAAAAGGGCTCAAAACATAAATGTAAAAGGACTCAGTAGATAAAATCCTTTCTTTTTTTCCCTTCACATTAAGTATCTTCAAGGCTTCCCCAGTAGCTCAGCTCATAAAGAATCTGCCAGCGGTGCAGGAGACCCGAGTTCAGTTCCTAGTCAGGAAGATCCCCAGGAGAAGAGAACAGCTACCCACTCCAGTATTCTTGCCTGGAGAATTCCGTGAACAGAGGAACCTAGCAGGCTACAGGCTCAGTCAAAAGGGCTATATATCGGTCAAAAGGGATCAATGACATAAATATAAAAGGACTCAATAGATCATCTTTCTTTTTTTCCTTCATTTTAAGTATCTTCATATTTATTTATTGTTTATAGTGAAAGCCCAGTAGTTGCAGTAGCATAATTTTAGACAAGTATATTGTTTCAGATTCCATTTCAAATTACAGAGAAATGCCTGGAATCTCATTAACTGTGCTTTAACACATTTAACACAAATTTTCATGCTTATGCCTAACTGCAGTTGCATCCTTCCTTGCTGACACCAATATCTCCTGGGTGGGCCTCAAAGTCTATGAGACTGGCCAGCCAAGTATGGCAAAAAAACAAAGGACTGAAAAATAAGATAATTCTTTCTTTTAATAGATACTTGAAAATAATTCAGAAGTAGAACTATACATGCTGCGTTAATGAAAATTTTACTTTTAAAAATCTTTATTACCAGGAAATTCCTGGCTGTCCTGGCTGTCCAGTGGTTTGACTGCTGAGGGACTGGGTTTAATCCCTGGTTGGGACCAAGATCCCAGGAGCCACACCTTGCAGCCAAAGCAAACAGATAATCTTTGTTATCTCAAGAAGTACAATACACATGTTTGGTTAACCTTTTTCTTTGGTAAGATGCATTTCTATAAATTATGTGACATTACCTTGATTTCATGGAGTGTTGGTATCCTGAAAGGAGGTTTTGGTGGATTTTGGTAGTTAAATAGGAAATTAGGCAGTGTAGAGTATATTTTGTCTCCTTAGGGAAAACAAACAAACAAACAAAAAATAAATCCCTCATTGGTATGGAGAGTTTGAAACATACTTAAGAAAGAGTAGTTTAATGAACCCTCATGTGCCTCCATGGACAGAGGAGCCTGGTGGGCTGTAGTCCATGGGGTCGCAAAGAGTTGGACATGACTGAGTGATTAAAAATGCACAAACATATGTGCCCATCAGCTTACTAGCATATTATTTTATCTTCCCTCTCCTTCCTCCTACCTACCAGTATAGAATTACTTGAAATAAATGCCGTATATTGTCATTTCAACCACAGTGTTTTAGAATGTTACTCTAAAGATTAGTATTCTTTTATGTACACTTTTAATAAAATGAATTTTGGTTTTCTATTTAATCTTCAGATCCCAGTTGCAAACAGTTTATATGATGGATAGGCAATATGAAATGTCTCATTAACCAAATGCAATAATTAAATCTAGAAGTAAATCTTTTAACATTTTGAAAGTTAAATTGACATAGATTCTAAAGATGTGACAAATTTTTGTGGGGGGGGGGCCACACCATGTGGCATGTGAGATCTTAGTGCCCAGACTAGGACTCAAACCTGTTCCCCCTGTGGTGAAAGTGTGGAGTCCTAACTACTGAACTGCCAGGGAATTCCCAAGATGTAACTAATTATTAAAAGCACCAGTGTTATTCTGGCTTAGAAATTTAGCCTTTTTTTTTGGCTGGTCTTTTTCTACTTCTCTTTTTAAAATTGAGATTTAGTTGATTTACAGTATCATGAATTTCAGGTAATTTTCAAGAAAATTAGAGACACCAAGGGAACATTTCATGCAAAGATAGGTACAGTAAAGGACAGAAATGGTAAGGACCTAACGGAAGCAGAAGATATTAAGAAAAGGTTGCAGGAATACACAGAAGAACTATACAAAAAAGATCTCCATGACCCAGATAATCACAATGCTGTGATCAGTCACCTAGAGTCAGACATCCTGCAGTGTGAGGACAAGTGGGCCTTAGGAACTATGAACAAAGCTAAGGGAGGTGATGGAATTCCAGTTGAGCTATTTCAAGTCCTAAAAGGTGATGCTGTGAAAGTGCTGCACTCAACATGCCAGCAAATTTGGAAAATTCATTAGTGGCCACAGAACTGGAAAAGGTCAGTTTTCATTAAAATCCCAAAGAAAGGCAGTGCCAGAGATTGTTCAAACTACCACACAATTGTACACATCTCACACACTAGCAAAGTAATGCTCAAAATTCTCCAAGCCAGGCTTCGACAGTGCATGAACCGAGAACTTCCAGATGTTCAAGCTGGATTTAGAAAAAGCAGAGGAACCAGAGATCAAATTGCCAACATCCATTGGATCATCGAAAATGCAAGAAGAGTTTCAGAAAAACATCTACCTCTTCTTTATTGACTACACCAAAGCCTTTGACTGTGTAGATCACAATAAACTGTGGAAAATTGTTCAAGAGATGGGAATACCAGACCCCCTTACCTGCCTCCTGAGATACCTGTATGCAGGTCAAGTAGCAACAGTTAGAATCAGACTTGGAACAACAGACTGGTTCCAAATCAGGAAAGGAGTATGTCAAGGCTGTATATTGTCACCCTGCTTATTTAACTTATATACAGAGTACATCATGCGTGATACTGGGCTGGATGAAGCACAAGCTAGAATCAAGATTGCCGGGAGAAATATCAATAACCTCAGATACGCAGATGATACCACCTTTATGGAAGAAAGAGAAGAGGAACTAAAGAGTCTCTTTATGAAAGTGAGAGAGGAGACTGAAAAAGCTGGCTTAAAACTCAGCATTCAAAAAACTAAGATCATGGCGTCCACTGTCATCATTTCATGGCAGGTAGATGGGGAAACAGTGGAAACAGTGACAGACTTGGTTTTCTTGGGCTCCAAAATCACTGCAGATGGTGGCTGTAGCCATGAAATTAAAAGAAGCTTGCTCCTTGGAAGAAAAGTTATTACCAACCTAGACAGCCTTTTAAAAAGCAGAGATAATACTTTGCCAACATAGGTCTGTCTAGTCAAAGCTGTGGTTTTTCCAGTAGTCATGTATGGATGTGAGAGTTGGAGCATAAAGAAAGCTGAGTGCCGAAGAATTGATGCTTTAGAACTGTGGTGTTGGAGAAGACTCTTGAGAGTCCCTTGGACTGCAAGGAGATCAAACGAGTCAATCCTAAAGGAAATCAGTCCTAAATATTCATTGAGATTGATGCTGAAGCTGAAATTCCAATACATTGGCCACCTGATGGGAAGAACTGATTCATAGGAAAAGACCCTGATTCTGGGAAAGATTGAAGGCAGAAGAAGGGGGCGACAGAGGATGAGATGCTTGGATGGCATCACCGACTTGATGGACATGAGTTTGAGCAAGCTCTGGGAATTGGTAATGGACAGGGAAGCCTGGTGTGCTACAATCCACAGGGTCACGAAGAGCCAGAAATGACTGAATGACTAAACTGACCTGAAAGAGTATGCTTCGCTTATAGTTATTATGAAATATTGACTGTATTCTCTGTATTGTAAAATAAAAGGCTCTTTCTATTAACATCTTGTTATAAGTAAGCTGTCAGTAGGGCTACTTGCTTGTATTATTTAACTATCGCCATGGAACAAATTATCCTAAAATTTAGCACTGTACAGAAGTGTTTATTATCTTGCTTACTTTCTGAGGGTCAGAAATCCAGGGGCAGCTTAACTGGATCGTTCTTGCTCAGAGTCTGTCTATTACAAGATTGCAGTCAAGCTGCTGGCAGGGAGTGCAGTCATCCCCGGGCCCTGCCCAACTGTGGCTGAAGAGTCTGCTTCTAAATACAGTTGTGTAATTGTTAGCAGCCTGTTTCTTACCACTTGGGCCTCTTTGTGTAGGCTGCCTGTTTGTCCTAATTTTTTACATGACTGCAGACTTCCCTCAGAGCAGGTTATGAGAGAGACAACAGACAATCACAGATAGACAGATGGAGAGAGGGCTCATGATGGAATCTGTGGGGTTTTTAAATACCTTATCTCAGAAGTGGCATACCATGGTTCCCGTCTTATGTGTAGGACCCACAGTCCTGCCCTGGTTCACTGTGAGAGGGTATCCTCAGGGCTGTGAATGTCAGATGACGGGGACTGAGCTATCTTGCAGGTTGGCTACCACAATGATTTTGGCAATATTAAAGCCTTTAGATTTCTGATTTAGGACTTAAAACTTTCAGCAGTGATTTTAAATAGAATGTGTCAAAGCTGTGGTAGTAGTGTGCAGGATTTTGAGCAATCTGTATTTGAAAGAGATAATACTGATCTGCAATTTCAGAGAGGCAGAGCAAGCAGAATTTGAGTGCAGGCTCTGAAGCAGACTGCTTTGGGCAAGGTACTTAAATTTCTTCTACCTAATAATAATAGAACTCTAACTCCTCTTGGGATTTGCTGGTCAAATGCTTAGAACAGTGTGGCACATGAGAATGAAAGTGAAAGTCACTCATTTATGTCCAACTCTTTGCGACTGCTTGGACTGGAGCTCTCCATGGAGCTCTCCAGACCAGAATACTGGAATGGGTAGCCTTTCCCTTCTCCAGGGGATCTTCCCAATCCAGGGATCAAACCCAGGTCTCCCGCATTGCAGGTGGATTCTTTACCAAGTGAGCTATGCCGGGCACACAGCAGGCGCTTAAATCTTATTTGCAATTTAATTTTTATTGTTAAAAGCTTGAGTGAACTTGGCTGCTTTTGTCTCTGGAACATAGGTTAGAGTGTTGGAAGATGAGTCTGGAGAGATAGGCAGCGACCTGTGTGCTCTGGGAAGGATGAAGCTTCACCTCTGCTAGCTAAGCAGAGCTGATTTGTATTTATGCCTGATAATGTTTGGCAGTTAGTGTTTATTTTAAACTACTTTGTTTAGAAAAGAGTGGTTAGGCTTTTGTAGCACCTCCTTTGTTCATTTTTGCCTCAGTAATAACACCTAGACTCATACTTTGGCCTCAGCAATACAGAGAATGCAGGTATTCTTTTCTTTTATTTTCTTAAAAAAAAAGAAAAAAGAAAAAACCAGTCCCCTTTGAAAGAGAAGCAGTGGTGGTATTGCTCTTTAAAAAAGGAAAATGAAAAAAGAAAGAACAGAAAGGGTGGTGGTAGAAGGGAACTGAAAAGTGCTCGATAAATCATGTAAGGAAGCATTTAGCTTTGGTCGGAAACTTAGTTGTTAGCCAGCTGCAAGCAAACCCATCTGGCACTTTTTCATTGTTCTTCTGAAATATTCATGGACTCGACCAGCCCTGCCTTGTTTCCATCAGTTCCTCACACAGTCTCATGCTTGGGAGCCAGTCTGGAGTTGCAGTGAGTTGCCCTTGTTTCGTTTCCTTGTTGCTGTGGATGTAATCAATAAAGAATAGAAACTCAAGGAAAACTTTGTGTATACTCAAATTCTCTTCAAAAATAAACTGTGAGCCAAATTAAATAATGTAGGATTTGAACAAAGTAATCACTACAGTTCATTATGCTTAGAAGTATCTATGATACTCTAAGCATTTCTGAATTATGCCTCTCATTTGATCATCAGTAGTACCATTCATTTTCATTAAAGAAATTTTATTTTTTATTTAGAGAGCATAGGATTAGTAAACTTAAAAAAGTGAGTGAAGTCACTCAGTCATGTCTGACTCTTTGCGACCCCATGGACTGTAGCCTATCAGGCTCCTCTGTCCATGGGATTTTCCAGGCAAGAGTGCTGGAGTGGATTGCCATTTCCTTCTCCAGGGGATCTTCCCGACCCAGGAATCAAACCCAGGTCTCCCGCATTGCAGGCAGACGCTTTACCATCTGAGCCACCAGGGAAGCCCCAACTTAAAAAAAAGAATGTTTGTAAAAAGTATTTGCATGTTTCTTATTTCTCAGAGATCTCTTGAAGTCATTTAGAATGTAGATCATGGGAGCATATGCAATCCTTTTATATTTTAAAATTAGCTTCTTTATTGAAGTATAGTTGGTTTATACCATTAATTTCAGGTATAATATAGTGATTCAGTATTTTTACAGATTATACTCCATTTAAATAACGGCTGTATTTCCTTATGCTGTACACTGTATTCTGTTGCTTATCTGTTTTATACAAGTAGTTGGTATCTCTTAGTCCCAAACTCCTAACTTGTCCCCCTCCTCTTTCCTTTCCCCACTGGTAACCACTAGTTAGTTCTCTCTGTCTGTAAGTCTTGTTTCTTTTTTGTTATATATATTTGTTTGCTTTATTTTTAGATTCCAGGTATAAGAGATAAGAGCATTTGTCTTTCTCTGTCTAACTTGAACATTAGAGTGCATGTATCTTTTTGAACCAGTGTTTTCATTTTTTGGGTATTTACTCAGGAGTGGGATTGCTTGATTATGTGGTAGTCCTATTTTTAATTTTTTAAGTGATCTCCATACTGTTTTCCACAGTGTCTGTACTAGTTTACATCCTTACCATCAGTGCGTAAGGGTTCCCTTTTCTCTACATCCTTATTTCTTGTCTTTCTAATGATAGCCTTTCTGACAGGTGTGAGGTGGTATCTCACTATGGTTTTGATTTTCATTTCCAATGTTAAGCATCTTTTCATATGTTTATTAGCCATCAATATGTTTTTGGAAAAAATGTCAATTCACAGTTTTTGCCCATTTTCAAAACTGGATTAGTTCAGGGTTGTTGTTTTTTACTATATTGGGTTATATGAGCTGTTTATATATATTGAATATTAACCCCTTGTCAGTCATATCATTTGCAGATATCTTCTCCTTTTCGGTAGGTTGTTTAATTCTTTTACCCCAGACCATTGATGTTGGAATTGTTTTTAATATTCAAAAAAAGGTTCTGAAACTGGTCTTATAAATTTCTCTCCAGGTTCACGAAAGTGTTCTTCCTACACATCTATTGTAGTTATTCCTACTTCTCTCTCTCTCTCCCTTTTTTGGGGGGGCTTGCTGTTACTGCTTTATTTCAAATTCCTTAATGTGGGCTTTAATAGAGGGATATCTGGAACTTTGGAGTGGATGTTGATGTCTTAAAAGGGCTGTCTTATGAAAAGCTTAAGGGCCCCCTTACTCCGTGCTTCTTTTTAAAAAAAATTTTTTTGTTTTAAATCTTATTTTTTCTTTTACCTTTTGACTCCTTTCAGCAATTTCTCTAACTTCCCCCTACCCCTGCCACCTCTGGCACCACCAGTTTGTTCTGTGAACTTGGGTTTATATATACGTGTGTGTGCGTGTGTATGTATACACATATATATATAATATATATTATATATAATTTTTATATATACTATATGGGCTTCCCTGATAGCTCAGGTGGTAAAGAATCTGCCTGCAATGTGGAAGACCTGGGTTCAATCCCTAGGTTGAGACGATCCCCTGGAGAAGGGAAAGGCTACATACTCCAGTATTCTGGCCTGGAGAATTCCATGGACTGTGTAGTCCATGGGGTCGTGAAGAGTTGGACACAACTGAGCGATTTTCACTGTGTAAGTTTTCTTGCCTGGGAAATCCCATGGACAAAGGAGCCTTGCAGGCTGTACAGTCTGTGGAGTTGCAGAGAGTCAAACAAGACCGAGCACACACACATGTATATACACTTATATGTGTTTGAGTAGTTTTTAGATTCTGTGTGTAAAAGACATTATACAGTATTTGTCTTTCTCTGTCTGACTTTCTTCACTTACTGTAGTGCCCTCGAGATCCATCCATGTTGTCACAGTGGCAAGATTCTATTCTTTTTATGGCTGAATAATATTCCATTATATGTATATGAGTCTTTGTATGTATGTCTATCTCACAGTTTCTTTATTCATTTATCCGATGATGGACACTTAAGTTGTTTTCAAATGTTGGCTCTTGCAAACAATGCTGCAATTAATATTGGGGTGCAAATATCTTTTCAAGTTAGTGTTTTCATTTTCTTCAGATAAATACCCAGAAGTGGAATTACTAGGTCATATCGTAATTCTGCGATTCATGGGGTCGCAAAGAGTCGGACACGACTGAATGACTGAACTGGACTGAACTGAACTGATTGTAGTTCTGTTTTTACTTTTTTGAGGAACCTCTATACTCTTTTCCATAGTACCCGCACCAGTTTAACTTCCTTTCTTTTGGCTCTGCTGCATGGCTTAGAGGACCACCCAGGGAATTCCTGTCAGTTCAGTTCAGTCCCTCAGTAGTGTCCAACTCTTTGCAACCCCCTGGGCTGCAGCACACCAGGCTTCCCTGTCCATAACCAACTCCCAGACCTTGGTCAAACTCATGTCCATCAAGTCAGTGATGCCATCCAACCATCTCATCCTCTGTCGTCCCCTTCTCCTCCTCCTTTTGACCTTTACCAGTATCAGGGTCTTTTCCAGTGAGTCAGTTCTTTGCATCAGGTGGCCAAAGTATTGGAGTTTCAGCTTTAGCATCAGTCCTTCCAATGAGTATTCAGGACTGATTTCCTTTAGGATTAACTCATTTGATCTTCTTGCAGTCCAAGGGATTGTCAAGTCTTCTCCAACACCACAGATCTAAAGCAACAATTCTTTGGCGCTCAGCTTTCTTCATAGTCCAACTCTCACATCCATACATGACTATGTAGCCTTGACTAAATGGACCTATGTTGGCCAAGTAATATCTCTGCTTTTTAAAATGCTGTCTAGGTTGGTCATAGCTTTTCTTCCAAGGATCAGGTGTCTTTTAATTTCACGGTTGCAGTCACCATCTGCAGTGATTTTGGAACCCAAGAAAATAAATAAAGTCTGTCATTGTTTCCACTGTTTCCCCATCTATTTGCTGTGAAGTGATAGGACCAGATGCCATGATCTTAGTTTTTTGAAAGTTGAGTTTTAAGCCAACTTTTTCACTCTCCTTTTTTACTTTCATCTAGAGGCTCTTCAGTTCCTCTTGACTTTCTGCCATAAGGATGGTATCATCTGCGTATCTGAGGTTATTGATATTTCTCCCAACAATCTTGATTCCAGTTTGTGCTTCATCCAGCCTGGCATTGCTCATGATATAAGTAAAATAAGCAGGGTAATAATATACAGCCTTGACATACTCCTTTCCCAATTTGGTACCAGTCTGTTGTTCCATGTCTGGTTCCAACTGTTGCTACTTGACCTGCATACAGATTTCTCAGGAGGCAGGTAAGGTGGTCTGCTTTCCCATCTCTTGAAGAATTTTCCACAATTTATTGTGATCTACACAGTCAAAGGCTTTGGTATAGTCAATAAAGCAGAAGTAGATGTTTTTCTGGAATTCTCTTGCTTTTTCTATGATCCAGCAGATGTTGGCAATTTGATCTCTGGTTCCTCTGCCTTTTCTAAATCCAGCTTGAACATCTGGAAGTTCTCGGTTTGCCTACTATTGAAGTCTGGCTTGGTGGAGGTTCTCAGTTCACGTACTATTGAAGTCTGGCTTGAAGAATTTTGAGCATTACTTTGTTAGCGTGTGAGATGAGTGCAATTGTACAATAGTGTGAGCACTCTTTGGCATTGCCTTTCTTTGTGATTTTAATGAAAACTGACCTTTTCCAGTCATGTGGACACTGCTGAGTTTTCCAAATTTGCTGGCATATTGAGTGCAGCAGTTTCACAGCATCATCTTCCAGGATTTGAAATAGCTCAACTGGAATTCCATCACCTCCAGTAGCTTTGTTCATAGAATTGCTTCCTAAGGCCCACTTGACTTCGCATTCCAGGATGTCTGACTCTAGGTGAGTGATCATACCATCGTGATTATCTGGGTTGTGAAGATCTCTTTTGTATAGTTCTTCTGTGTATTCTTGCCACCTCTTCTTAATATCTTATGCTTCTGTTAGGTCCATACCATTTCTGTACTTTATTGAGCCCATCTTTGCATGAAATGTTCCCTTGGTATCTCTAATTTTCTTGGAAAGATCTCTAGTCTTTCCCATTCTGTTGCTTTCCTCTATTTCTTTGCATTGATCACTGAGGAAGACTTTCTCTTCTCTCCTTGCTATTCTTTGGAACACTACATTCAAAATGGTATATCTTTCCTTTTAACCTTTGCCTTTAGCAAAAGAGAACCTTTCTTTACATTCTTGCCAATGCTTGATGTTGTTGTTTTTTTTTGATGTTAGCCATTCTGACAGGTGTGAAGTAATATCTCATTTTGGTTTTAATTTGTATTTCCCTGATGATTAATGATGTTGAGCATCTTCTCATGCACCTGTTAGCTGTCTATATATGTCTTTGGAAAAATGTAGTTCAGATCGTCCCCCCATTTTTAAATTGAATTTTTTTTTTTTTTTTGCTATTTTAAGAGTTCTTTGTATGTTTTAGGTATTTACCCATTATCAGATACATGATTTGTAGATTTTTTTTCAATTCAGTAACTTGGCTTTTCATTTTGTTGATGGTTTTCTTTCTTGTGCAGAAGCTTTTTGTATGATGTGGTCCCACTAATTTATTTTTGTTGCTATTGCTTTTGGTGTTAGATTTTAAAAAATCATTGCCAAGACCTATGTCAAGGAGCTTACTGGTTATGTTTTCTTTTGGGATTTTAATGGTTTCAGATAATGCTCAGATATTTAATCCACTTGATTAAATCCATGAATGGTGGATTTAATCCATGCATGGCATAAGATAGTGGTTGAATGTCATTTGTTTGCATGTGGCTGTTCAGTTTTCCCAACATGGTTAGCTGAAGAGACTGTCATTTCCCTATTGTATATTCTTTGCTCCTTTGTTGTAAATTAATTGACCATTTATATGTGGGTTTGTTTCTACATGCTCTCTTCTATTCCATTGATCTGTTTGTCTGTTTTTATGCCAGTCACATACTCTTTTAATGGCTATAGCTTTGTAATATAGTTTGAAATCAGAGAGTGTGATGCCTCCAGCTTTGTTGTTCTTTCTCAGGATTACTTTTGCTATTCAGATTTTTTACGTGTGTGGTTCCTTATAAATTTTGGGATTATTTGTTCTGTTTCTTTGGAAAATGTCATTTGAGTTTTGATAGAGATTGCAATGAATTGTAGATTGTGTTAGATGGTTATCATATTTTAACAGTCTTGATTCTTCCATTCCATGAACATGGAATATCTTTCCATTTATATGTATCATTTTCAATTTTTTAAAAAAACTTCAATACACAGATCTTTGATATACAGATGTTTTCAATATACAGATCCATTTATTTGTGTCATCAATTTTTTTATACTGTCTTTGATATATACAGAAAATTTTGATATATAGGTCTTTTTCTTCCTTGGTTAAATTTATTCTAGGTATTTATTCTTTTTGATGCAATTGTAAAGGGGATTGAATTGTAACAGTTTTTTGCATATTGATTTCATGTCCTACAACCTTATTGGATTTATTTATTAGTTCTAATAGAATTTTGATGGCTTCATCAGGGTGTTCTATACATACCTACTTCTTCAAGAAGAAACCTTGCCATTATTTAGGGATATCTTCAGTGGTCATACATGGCATTCTTCTATTAGTTCCATGTTTTACATGGGAAGAAAACTCTTGTATATATTTTAAAGAAGATTGGCAGTTTTTATGCATACCAACTGCTGAGATTTTACCTACCTGCACGATAGATTAAAATTTTTAAAACAGAGTGAGGTCAGTCTTTTCATTTTTGTAGGTTACATTATGACAGTGGTGTTAATTAAAAAACAGGGGCTGTTTGTGTCACAAATTTGTGTGATATGGATTTTAATGTTTGTATGATCTTCCTTTGGTTTCTCTTTTAGCTTTGGCTCCTTTGTCTGCTCTGGTCTTGCAAGATGAAGAAACATAATGACTTTTTGGGGGTCAGTGCTTCCCAGAAACCTGGCTAGCTTTATTTGTCAATAGGACCCATTTGCTACCTTTTAAACAAAGGATTTGAAGGCCTTGCAGGCTGCCCATCTGTCCTAGGAAGCTTTGTATAGCTAACGTCTAGAAAGAAGTTTTACTTAGAGGCAGAAGGAAGCCTTTTCTACATAAGTATTTAGAATTTAAGAAAAAAGTTTATAGGTAAATACATAAAGTGACTTTCAGTTTTGTTCTATATTCTAAGTCACCTGATTTTGTTTTCATGTGTTACGAAGAGATAAGTTGAACAGAAGAACTGAAGGTCTTGTCACTGAAGGAATTAAATTATTGCAGAGCAGTCTTTTTAGAGTAGAAAGGACTTAGTTGCTTTTATGTGTTATTTTTGTTCATTTTATTACTCATGTAAAATCATTATATGCAAGCCATTTATTTCTTTAAGTTTGTCCTTTAGGGAGTAATTCTGTACTGTAAGATGTGTGCATTCTTTACCTGTGTGTACTTAATTTGCCATTTTTATTTTCCAGGTAGATTTTTGGGCACTAGTGAGGTGGAGCTGGCCACATGTATTAACATCATTTCTAAGCTCATTTTTCTGTCCTCCAGACTTGAATCTAGTTGAGGGAAACAGTTTAGCATAGCAGTTGAGTATATGCATTCTGGACTTTGAAGTGCCTGGGATTAAACCCCAGCTCTGACACTTGCTAGTTTTGCTTCTTAAATTTTCTAAGCTCTCATCTCTAAAACAAAGACGTTTAACTCATAAAGTTGTTACGTTAATAAATGAGATAATATGCACTGTCTGGGATACATAGGAAACAATAATCTATTATTTACTTTTGTAACCCCTCAGCATCTAGTACAGTGCCAGAATGCATAATCATTGTCAATATAATTGATAAGTGTGCTTCAAAGATCAGTCCTGGGTCTGATTGGAAGGACTGATGCTAAAGCTGAAACTCCGATACTTTGCTCACCTCATGCGAAGAGTTGACTCATCGGAAAAGACTGATGCTGGGAGGGACTGGGGGCAGGAGGAGAAGGGAACAACAGAGGATGAGATGGCTGGATGGCATCACTGACTCGATGGACGTGAGTTTGAGTGAACTCTGGGAGTTGGTGATGGACAGGGAGGCCTGGCATGCTGCGATTTATGGGGTCACAAAGAGTTGGACACGACTGAGCGACTGAACTGAACTGAGGGCCTCTGAGTGTAGATCTTTCTTGATAACAGAACTTCTCCTTTCTTTGTCCTTTGCACAGAGTTCTTCAAATCTCTAAACATGACTGGAGTCTTGACAAAAGGTTCCAGCTAATCTCTATTCCATTTTCTCATGGGAATATACTCCTAGTTCTAGTACTGTCTTCCACAGTCTTTGCAAGGTGAAGTGAGTTCACTGAGGGTGAATTTCTTCCTCCCTTTCTCCTTTCTTTCCTTTCTTCCCACTATATTAAGCATACTGGCCAGGGTAGGCCTCACTGAGAAGTGATCTTTGAGCAAAGACCTTAAGGAAGTAAGGAAGTTAACCAAGTGAATGTTTGGGATAAGTGCCTTCCAGGTAAGAATTTTTATTCCATTTTACTTATGTTAAAGTTAGATTTATTGAGGTATATTTTCACAAGGTAAAATTAAACCATTTTAGCTCATAGTGTTGTGCATTTTAACAAGCTCGTACAGTTACATAAACACCGCCATAATCAAGACACAGAACAGTTCCAACATTCCCCCCAACCCCCCAGCAAATGGCAATCACTGATGTGTTTTCTGTCACAATAGTTTTGACTCTTCTAGAACATCATGTAATGTATGGCTGCATGCATCAGTTTATTCCTTTTTCTTGCAGAGTAGTATTCCATGGTGTGAATGCAACATAGGTTATCCATTCACCCATTTAAGAATATTTTGCTTATTTCTGGATTTTGGCAGTTACGAAAAAAACTACTATGAACATTCTTGTACAAGTTTTTGTGCAAACATAAGCTTTGTCAACCAAAATTTTGACAGGTAATTTCTGTATTTACAGAAAATAGAAAGAAAAGAAAAAGGAGAAGGAAAAAAAAAAACATTGAAGTCTGAGATGAACATTCCAAGGAGCGTCTCTTCACAGAGTGTTTCATAGTAGGAATTAAAAGAGTTTTTAAGGATGGATAGAAAATCTGATGATGTTTGAGGGCCTTTCCAAAGGAGGAGGATAATTCTTAACAAAACTGGAAATTGGGAGTAAGAAAAACAAATAAATTGGTTTAAAGATGAAAAGAGAGAGAACAAGAAAAGCACGGATTCTCAGTGTGGTTCTGGTGGTGGTCTGGGACTCCAAGGAACCTTAAGGAGCCTGGAGGAATGAACAGGAAGAAGGATTACAGGAGAGGAGGGCAGAAGGGTCACTATACAGTCCATGGAATTCTTCAGGCCAGAATACTAGAGTGGGTAACCTTTCCCTTCTCCAGGGAATCTTCCCAGCCCAGGGATCGAACCCAGGTCTCTCACATTGCAGGTGGATTCTTTACTAGCTGATCCACAAGGGAAGCCCCAGAAGGGTCACATATGAGATCAGATCCTGAAAGGCCTTGTATCATTGAAAGGGCTTTGGCTTTTAACTCTGAGAGATGAAGAGGCATGGCAGCGTTTGAACAGAGGAGAGACCTCTGACTTAGTTTTTTTTAAAAAGATCATTCTGGCAGCTGTTTCAAGACTGAACTGTAAGGGTATAAGAGTGGAAGCAGGAAGATCTGTTAGGAAGCCTGTAGTAATCTAGGTAAGAGATGGTGGTAGCTCAGAATACATGGTGAGATATGATTAGTTTTTAGATATATTTGGAAGATTGAAGCAATAGGATTTCATTACCAAATTGTGGAATGTGACAGAAGGGTAGGAATCAAGAACAACTTCAAGGGTTTGAACTTCAGCAACTTGAAAAGTGGAATTGCTGTCAGCTTAAATGGGGGAAGACTGTGAGTTACAAAGGTTGGAGGAGTGGCAGTGCAGATCAGGACGTGGACATGCTGAGTTTGAAATGCTTATTAGATATCTTGGTCAAGTATGTTAAGTGTATGAGTTTGAAGTTAGAAAAGACTGAGCTGAAATTAAAATATAATTATGCATGTATTTAAATCCTTGAGACTGGATAACATTACCTAGAGAGAACCATAGATAGAGAAGAGGAAAAGAGCCAAAGATAGCTCATGGACACTCTAACATTAATACTGTATCAATAAGCACATATAAAACATTTTAGGGAAAAATGAGTATTTTTTTAAAGAATAGGATAATAAAGGAGGGTGGCTGTACTCAGAATGAACTGTAGAGGTTCTTTTTTCTTCCTGCTCTTCCTTCGTTTACAAAATTCTTAAAAATTTTTCCTTTGGTAGTAAGCTGAAGGTCAGAGTGAACCTACTCAGTTCAGTTCAGTCCCTCAGTCATGTCTGACTCTTTGCAGCCTCATAGACTGCAGTATGCCAGGCTTCCCTGTCCATCACCAACTCCTGGAACTTGCTCAAACTCATGTGCATCGAGTCAGTGATGCCACATCCAGCCACTTTACCCTCTGTCTTCCCCTTCTCCTGCCTTCAATCTTTCCCAGCATCAGGGTCTTTTCCAGTGATTCAGTTCTTTGCGTCAGGTGGCCGAAATATTGGAACTTCAACTTCAGCATCAGTACTTCCAATGAATATTCCAGCCTGATTTCCTTTAGGATTGACTGGTTTGATCTCGTTGCAGACCAAAGGGATTCTCAAGAGTCTTCTTGAACACCATGTTTAAAAAACATCAATTCTTTGGCGCTCAGCTTTCTTTATGGTCCAACTCTCACATCCATACATGATTACTAAAAAAACTAGACGGACCTTTGTGGGCAAAGTAATGTCTCTGCTTTTGAATGTGCTATCTAGATTTATGATAGCTTTTCTTCCAAAGAACAAGCATCTTTTAATTTCATGGCTGCAGTCACCATCTGCAGTGAGTTTGGAGCCCAAGAAAATAAAGTCTGTCACTGTTTCCATTGTTTCCCCATCTATTTGCCAGAAAGTGATGGGACTGGATGCCATGATCTTAGTTTTTTGAATGATGAGTTTTAAGCCAACTTTTTCACTCTCCTCTTTCACTTTCATCAAGAGGCTCTTTAGTTCCTCTTCTCTTTCTGCCATAAAGGTGGTGTCATCTGCCTATCTAAGGTTGTTGGTATTTCTCCCGGCAATCTTGATTTCAGCTTGTGCTTCCAGCCCAGCATTTCGCTTGATATACTTTCCATATAAGTTAATTAAGCAGGGTGACAATATACAGCCTTGACATACTCCTTTCCCAATTTTGAACCAGTCCTTTGTTCCATGTCCAGTTATCTAATGGTTGCTTCTTGGCCTGCATGCAGATATCTCTGGAGGCAGGTAAGGTGGTCTGGTATTCTCATCTTCTAAAAAATTTTCCACAGTTTGTTGTGATCCACACAGTCAGAGGCTTTGGCATAGTCAATAAAGCAGAAGTTGATGTTTTTCTGTAACTCTTGCTTTTTCCATGATCCAGTGGATGTTGGCAGTTCGATCTCTGGTTCCTTTGCCTTTTCTAAATCCACCTTGAACATCTGTAAGTTCTCGGTTCATGTATTGTTGAAGTTTAGCTTGGAGGATTTTGAGCATTACCTTGATAGCATGTGAAATGAGTGCTAAAATATTTGTGTTTCAATAATTTTATGTACTTAAGCAGTATTCATAATGAATGATAGGAAGTAGCTGATCTAGCAGCTGGAAAATTCTTACTGATAATTTTAGTGAGTTGAGTGGAGCTGATTCTGAACTATAATGTGGCTTAGAAGACCATGTCCTTCTTTCTTCTCTCTTCTTCCATTCTGTGTCCAATTCTTGAGCTTGTCTTTGAATTTGTTGAGGAAGGGTATCTTATAGAGAGTAGCTTGACTTGCGACCAGTTCATTTCCTCTACTAATTGTTCAGCTAAAATAGGCTGGAGACTGATTATTTTTCCTTCACTCAGTAATAACGATTATCAGTACTAAAATGATATAAAGTTTGCTTTTCGTTTTTCACCTGTTGTTAAAACTTCTGTTCTAAATGACATACTTACCATTGAATGAAGGTATATTTGGTGATTGAACATGTGATATTTGGGAAGACTTTTTTTCCTCTCCTTACAGATAATGCTTCAACAATGCTGATTAAGTTGGCAGTTAAGTGTCTTTAATCATTCCTAATGAGGAATGAAATTATGTTAGTTGTATTTGTTAATAAAAATCAGTAACAAACCATATTCATGAGGTTTCTAGTTTGAAGAATCACAGATTTTCAAATACTAAAACTTTCAGTTGCTAAATGGATGTGTAGTCAATTCTTAGTCATTAGGCTGAGTGGTTTGGGGGCTTTACTTCTATAATTAAGCCAGTCCTTTAAGAGGAGGGAAGCAGAGGGGAGGTGATTTAGAGTATTGTACAAAATCATTGGAAGTATTTTTTTTCTTTTATTCATGAAGTCATGGGTTCAAAGAAGTTTTAGTAAAATGCCCAATTTTATTTCTAAAGTCAGAATAAACTTTTGAAAATAGGTTTGTAACACTTGGGTACAAACCGAAAGTCTAGGGAAGGGAGTGATTTGGATCTTTTATCTAAAATTTAGAAGTTCTAAGGAAAACGTTCTGTCTGATTTTGGACATCTATAAGTCTCCATAGATCAAAGAGCTGGGGTTCAGTTTTCTTTTGCTATTCCTTCACTTTCACTGCAGTAATCTTTGTGAAATGGTATCATTGCAATTGTTTTTTGTTCCAAGCCCAGGAAAAGGAAAAAGAAGAGGGAGAGAGAAGCTCGCTTATGTGTGTCCAACTCTCTGTAACCCCATGAACCGTAGCCCGCCTGACTCCTCTGTCCATGGTATTTTCTCAGCAGAAATACTGGGGTGAGTTGCCATGTTCTCTTCCAGGGGATCTTTCCAACCCAGGAATTGAACCTGCGTCTCCTGCACTGCAAGCAAATTCTTTGCCGCTGAGCCACTAGGGCAGCCCCATTGATACATTGTATGTGAGGAAATTTAGAACTGTCCTTTATGAGGAATTACTGAAAATGCGCTGTATATATCACAGTAAAGCTTTGTGATATGTTTCCATATAACTTTAGAACAGGTTCAGTGTCTGAGGATAACCAAAGCTAGATTATCGTGATGGTGAGCTCCTGAGACTGGTCTCTGTGGTTGGTTTTGTTTTGGATGGGGTGGTGGGTTATTCCCTTGTGCTGCTTCTGCTGTGGTAAAAGTGGTGAGCATCTCTCTGGTGAAACAGGTTGCTCATTGTTCCCACTCTTTCAGTTGTTTTTCTCATTTCTCCTTTTCCCTACCCCTCAAGAGACCTGAAATGTAGTAGAGAGGTGGGGAGGGCTTTGTGCTTTTATTATTTTTTTCCATTGTTAAGCTTCCTTATTCATTCTAAGCCTTGAATTTGCACTTCTACTTTTTGCCTTTAAAAATGAATATAGTGGACTTCACTGGTGGTCCAGTGTTTAAGACTCTGCTTCCACTGCAGGGGGTCTGGGTTCAGTCTTGGTCTGGAAAGTTCCGCATGCCTCGTGGTGCGGCCAAAAAAAAGAGAATAGTATTTTTAAACTGATTATAAATATATTACATATGGTTTGTAGGAAATTCAAACAGTACAGGGAAATAGAAAGGAGATAAAAATGAAAAGCAGCCCAACAGTTGAGGGAATAACTACTGATACATTTTATTGGATATCGTATCTCTACTCTCTATACATGAAGATACAACATATAATAAATTATTTATTTAATATTAATAGTAACTAATATATATCATTTAAATGTGTCATTTAATATATTTTCATTTTTTTTTTCATTATATAAAAACAATGGGAGGGCTTCCCAGGTGGCACTAGTGGTAAAGAATATGCCTGTCAGTGCAAGAGATGCAAGAGATGCAAGTTCAATCCCTGGGTCAAAAAGATCGAGAAATAAAAACCCACTCCAGTATTCTTGCCTGGGAAATTTCATGGACAGAGGAACCTGATAGGCTACAGTCACGAGGTTGCACGAATCAGACACAAGTGAGCAATTAACACTATTCTTTTAATAGTAGAATACTGTGTGTTTTATCCATCCACTGAGATGGTTGGATGGCATCACCAGCTCAATGGAAGTGAGTTTGAGCAAACTCCAGGAGATGGTGAAGGACAGGGAAGCCTGGCGAGCTGCAGTGCATGGGGTCAAAGAGCTGGACATGACTGAGTGACTGAAAAACAAAATATATTTTATGATGCACTTATTTATTTACATATTATCTTCCAATAGCTTCTTAGGTTGTTTTAAATTTTTTATTTATAAACAGTATTGTGGGGTGGAGTGGGAGAGAAACTCAAGAGGGAGGTGATACATGTATACTTATGGCTAATTCATGTTGTTGTACGGGAGAAGCCAGCACAATTGCTTACAGCATTGTAAAGCAATTATCCTCCAGTTAAAAGAAAAACATTATTGCATGGAACTGCCTAGCAGGAAAATCTTTGCACAGTTTTATTTTATTTCTTTAGATCATTTTCCTAAGGGGGAAGTTACTGGGTCCGGTGGTATATGTATTTTATTTTTTAATGTATTTTGCCAAACTGCCCTTTATAAAGGCTATACTTGTTTACCAGTATTATTTTTTACCTGTATTCTTGAAAGAATATTAATGGTTTTGACATTTTTTTTAATCCTCCACTATTTATTTTGTTAAGAAAACACATTCCACTGAAGGTTTNGCCAAACTGCCCTTTATAAAGGCTATACTTGTTTACCAGTATTATTTTTTACCTGTATTCTTGAAAGAATATTAATGGTTTTGACATTTTTTTTAATCCTCCACTATTTATTTTGTTAAGAAAACACATTCCACTGAAGGTTTCAGAATCTCTTTATTTTGTAGAAGATGGATTTCTTAATAGTGTCCTGCAAAAACCTCTGGAATTTCCAGGTGCTATAAAGTTCTCTCTGAAAATTAAGAGGGGCCTCTTAAAGAAACTCATTTGGCCAAAAAAAATTTTTTAAAGAAATATGTAGATAACATTAATTAGTATTCATCTTCTAAAATAATTTTAATAATCTTAGGTTTTGTGCACAACTTTCAAAATTATAATTCCTTTTCTTAGAATAAAGAAAAAGCAGTTGGTGCCTTTTTAGTGTAATGAAGAGGCTTGGTTATCATTGCTGATGCAAGAGGATGATACATTTTAACTCATTTCTGAATTTTCTTACTGGAGCCACATTAGAAAATGAGTTTGGCTTTCAGTACTGTGCTTATTGATCCTACGATGAAAGGCTTAAGTTTTCAGTTACACCCAATAATATATTCTCTGCATAAGGAAACTGTAGTACTGACCTTTCAAAAATATATAACCATAAATTAATTAAGTTGGTTCCCTTGAGGGCACTCTTGCTGAAAAGGTCCATTCTTTTACACAAAGAAGGAGGAAGTTTGATTAATTTACAGATTTTACTGTAGCATATTATATAGTATTTGAGAAAATGTCAGGCTTTCATGAATTTAAAAAACTTATACTATGGGAAATTCACTTATTGATAATTGAATTAATTTCCAGAAGGATGTGAAAGCCTCAGAAGGTCTTGTGATGGGAATCAGGTTTGTTGAGAGGCAGTATGTCATGTAAGGAAAAAACAAACAAACGTGATCTCAGAATCAGATATTCTGGGTATTACTCCTGTGGGGAGACTTACTTGATCTCTCTCAGCCCCAGTTTTCTCAACTGAGCAGTGTTGGACTTCAGTGAGCATGTCTGTCTTGGGGACAGAGTCAGTTCAGTAGTTCTGGGCTGGGTCTGAAGTTCTGCCTTTTGAACAAGCTCTTAGGTAATGCCATTGCTTCTGGCCCAAGTCTATTTCAGTAGCAAGGAATATATAATAAATATGTGTTTCTTCTAGCTCCAAAAGTCAAACTGAGGCTATAGTAGTGTGCATACTCAGTCGTGTCTGACTCTCTGTGACCCCCTGGACCATAGCCCGCCAGGCTCCTCAGACCATGGAATTGTCCAGGCAAGAATACTGGAGTGGGTCGCCATTTCCTATTCCTGGGGATTTTCCTAACCCAGGGGTGAAACACACATCTGTTTCATTGCCTGCATTGGTAGGTAGATTCTTTACCACCAGCACTACCTGGGGAGCTATAATAGAGATGGTTTAATATCTTAACATTTTAATAATTTTTTTTGGCCATGCCACACAGCATGCAGAATTTTAGTTCCCATACCAGGGGTCAAACCCAAGCCCCCTGCAGTGAAAGTGAAAGCAGGGATCTTAACCACAAGACCAGTGGGAAGTCCCCAATGTAATAAGTGTTTTTAATATTGTTAGCTTTAAGTGAAAGAAGACATGTATCTTTACAAATTTTAAGTTTTCTAATGAGAGATTTTCTTCTGATCATGTCCAAGATTTGTTTTCAGGTAGTCCAGTATTCACTCCCTCCCTTAAAAAGTTGCGAGGGTGGGGCATGGGGAATAGATAAAACCAGAATAACAGATGTTGTTACTTGTTGAAGCTGGATGACCGGTACATAGGTACTTTTCCCTTACTCTATGTCCTTATGTGAATGCATGAAAATTTAAAAAAGAAAGAAAACACAAGCAATAATAAATTTGAATTTGCCAGGATCACAGGCTGATGATATAAATACATACATATATGTATAGCTGTAGGCACCGTTTCTCAGTACTAACTTTTCTAATATGAAACAACAGTGGCAGTGACCTGAGAGAAGCTCTTTGAAGGAAAAAAAGCACGGTAGCTAATGAAGCACATTTGCTGAAAAGAAAGGACTCNAAAAAAAGCGCATCAAGCATGACTGGAAAAGACTGCAGAGGAAGGCAGAGTACAGTTTTGACATCTGGGCTGACTTGTAAACAGTGGACTGTCAAGAGCAGTCCCATGTTTGCCCCAAACTGGCCCTAAACTGCAGCGCACCCAGGGGGGCTTGTGGCCTTCCCTAGTGGCTCAGACAGTGAACAGTCTGCCTGCAATGCAGGAGACCAGGGTTCGATCCCGGCGGGGAAGACTCCGTGGAGAAGGGAATGGCCACCCACTCCACTATTCTTGCCTAGACAGTCCCACAGACAGAGGATCCTGGGGGCCAGACGTTGAACTTTGCCCAGGTATGCAGCTAAATAAACGGTAACCCAGAGGCCCAGTTCAGATGCAGAATAGCTGGGGTTTTGTTCTGTTCCTAAAGTCTTTATTGAATTCGTTACAGTGTTGCTCCCGTTTTTGATGTTTCTGGGTTTTTTGGTCCCTGAGTCAGAAGGGATTTTAGCCACCTCACCCAGGATTGAACCCGATACTGAAACGGCCAAGTCTTAACCATTGGACCACCAGGGGAGTCCTGGTTTTTTTTGCCTCTAAACATCAGATGTTTTCTTTTTTAATAGTATGCATGGCCTATATAAATGTGCACATAGCATACAGTGATTAATGTGGAAATATTACAGGGAGGAAGTCACCAATTCTGACTCCATGTTGGAAGCTGTTTCTTTGACTTGCTGTTTATTATTATAAAGAAGGAAAAAAAAGTCACTCAGTCCTGTCGGACTTGTTGTGACCCCATGGACTGTAGCGCACCAGGCACCTCTGCCCATGGGATTTTCCACGCAAGAATACTGGAGTGGTTGCCATTCCCTTCTCCAGGGGATCTTCTTGACCCAGGGATCGAACTCAGGTCTCCTGCATTGCAGGCAGATTCTTTTCCGTCTGAGCCACCAAGGAAGCCCCTTTATTATTATACCCCTACTCAGTGGCTTGCCTGGAGGACCCTGCCTCTCTGTTTGACTGTCAAGTAAAGTGCCTTTTTGAGGCTTCCCAGGAAGGCTGGACATTTCGTGGGAGATGTTTCGCAAGACTGAGGACCCCTTCCACACTGTCTCTCCCTCTCAGTGCAGTCTTTTGACTTCAGTTCCACATGGCTTCCTTCTCTCGGATCTATGTAAGAACCTGGCATCCAGACCCCAATAAGATGCTTACTTTGAGGTGCTAGGCTGCCATCTTCTTGGTCTGCAGGCTCCCTGGTTAAAGTCTCTTTCTTGCCTCAAGAGTTTGTCTCTCGGATTCAGTGGCCTGTGGTGTGGAGAGCCGAGCAAGCGTGGTCTCAGTGACAGAAATACTTTCTTATTTATATATTTTAAAATGAGAATGACAAACCACAGCAATGATTGCTGAAGTGCATTTGGTTGTGAAAGGTCTTTCAAAAAAAAATTAATTGAATGATAATTGCTTTAGAGTGTTGTGTTGGTTTTTGCTATAAAACAGTGTGAATCGGCTATAGTTCGGTTCAGTAGCTCAGTCGTGTCCGACTCTGTGCGACCCCATGGACTGCAGCAGGCCAGGCCTCCCTGTCTGTCACCAACTCCCAGAGTTCACTCAAACTCATGTCCATCGGGTCGGTGATGCCATCCAACCATCTCATCCTTTGTCTTCCCCTTCTCCTCCTGCNCGACTCTGTGCGACCCCATGGACTGCAGCAGGCCAGGCCTCCCTGTCTGTCACCAACTCCCAGAGTTCACTCAAACTCATGTCCATCGGGTCGGTGATGCCATCCAACCATCTCATCCTTTGTCTTCCCCTTCTCCTCCTGCCTTCAGTCTTTCCCAGCATCAGGGTCTTTTCCAATGAGTCAGTTCTTCGAATCAGGTGGCCAGAGTATTGGAGTTTCAGCTTCAGCATCAGTCCTTCCACTGAATATTCAGGACTGATTCCGTTTAGGATGGACTGGTTGGATCTCCTTGCAGTCCAAGGGACTCTCAAGAGTCTTTTCCAACACCATAGTTCAAAAGCATCCATTCTTTGGCACTCAGCTTTACAGTCCAGCTCTCACATCCTTACGTGACAACTGGAAAAACCATGGCCTTGACTAGACGGACCTTTGTTGGCCACGTAATGTCTCTGCTTTTTAATACACTGTCTAGGTTGATCATAACTTTCCTTCCAAGGAGTAAGGGTCTTTTAATTTCACGGCTGCAGTCAGCATCTGCAGTGATGTTGGAGCCCCCCAAAAATAAAGTCAGCCACTGTTTCCCCATCTATTTGCCATGAAGTGATGGGACCGGATGCCATGANTGGCTAGATGGACCTTAGTCGGCAAAGTAATGTCTCTGCTTTTGAATATGCTATCTAGGTTGGTCATAGTGGTGGTAATTACTAGAGAAATGCAAATCAAAACCACAGTGAAGTATCATCTCATACTCATCAGAATGGCCATCATCAGAAAGTCTACAAATAATAAATGCTGGAGAGAGTGTGGAGAAAAGAGAACCCTCTTACACTGTTGGTGAGAATGCAAACTGGTATAACCACTATGGAGAACAGTATAGAGATTCGTTGTGGTTTTAATTCGTTTCTTGTGTGCGTTGTGTGTGTGTGCATGCTCAGTCTTGTCTGACTCTTTGCTACACCACGAACGGTAGCCCACCAGGCTTCTCTGTCCATGAGATTTTCCAGGCAAGAATACTGGAGTGGGTTGCTATTTCCTCCTCCTGGGAATCTTTTCGACCCAGGGATCGAACCCATGTCTCCTGCTTGGCAGGCTAATTCTTTACCATTGAGCCAGCTGGGAAGCCCTAATGACTAATGATGCTGATCTCCTTTTCATTTGCTTATTGGCTTTTTGTATGTATAAAATTTATTCTCTCGTTCAGCTCTTTTGTCCATTTTGTTAAATGGTTTTTTTTTTAATTATTGATTATTATAGGAATTCTTTTAATATTCTGGTAACAAGTCCTTTGCTAAATATAAGGACTTTTGATTTTAAAAATTAATAAAATATTCAATTAGATGTTTCAAGATTCTTTGGGCATCAGAGTAATAGGTTGATTTATTATTGGCAGAAATTCCATTCCAGTTCTAAGTCTAGGGTTCCAGAAAAAAATTGGTTGGGGTATGTGGATTTTCTGGTTATCTATTGCTGTGTAACAAGCTATCCCATACTGGCTTAAATCACCAGTGATTTGCTGTTTCTCACAATTTTCTGGGTCAGTTGGGCAGGTTCTCTGTTTCACACATTGCCTATAGGGGTTGCTTATTTGGCTTGATGTCCCAGGGTGGCTTCTCTCACTTGATTTGGATGGCTGTAATGGCTGTAGACTAGGTCTGCTTCTGCTTCTCCATGTCATCTCTCATTATTATTTAGTAGTTTAGCCCAAGTCTCTGTATGTGGTAGCTTGATTCTAAGAGAGAACAAACAGGAGCTGTCAGGACTGTTAAGGGCTAGGTGTAGAACTGACATAGTGACACTTCTGTTGCATTCTGCTGGTTAAAGCAAACTGCAGGGCCAGCCCAGATTCAAGGGGAGGAAAATATAGCCCTTGTTTTGATGGAAGAGGCAGCATGTACACATTCAGGAAAGGGGAGAATTTTTGGTGGTCATTTTTTGTGATATTTTATTACAGTGGAGGAGATGTTTAGAATTCCCTAATAAAAGATGGTTTCATTAAAAATATAATCTGTAAGTTATCCCTATATTTATTTCTAAGTATCTTTCTAATTTGTTTTTATTTCATGCATTTATTTATCCCTACTGCATATATTCTGCTACCAGTGTTTCTCAGACATGATTCAAAATTGGAGACGATTAAAAAAAACTCAGTAGCTTTCACTAAAAAAACAACAAGGAGGCTTACTGAGCTATTCCAAATGTTAATTAGGGTTCATTTCCTTTAATATGCTAGNCTACCAGTGTTTCTCAGACATGATTCAAAATTGGAGACGATTAAAAAAAACTCAGTAGCTTTCACTAAAAAAACAACAAGGAGGCTTACTGAGCTATTCCAAATGTTAATTAGGGTTCATTTCCTTTAATATGCTAGAGAGAAGTTATGATGCCACTTTACTGATGAACAGAATGAGCTTAATCACATCCTGGGTGCTAAAAATTCTCACACTATAATCTTTTCTCTCAGAGCCCATCAGAGCAGTCTTAGGATTCAGGATAAGATGCTGGGTGACATTATAGGGCCAAGTGTGTCATGTACAAACTGAAGGAAAGGGGGATGGCCTTGGGGGTCCTGCAGTGTTTGTCTCCTCATGTACTTGTTTTCACTTTCAAAAATTGGGGTAAAATTCCCCTAACATAAAGGTAACATTTACCATTTAAAAGTACACACTTTAGTTGCATTTAATATATTCACAGTATTGTATGTCTCCTCTCCTCTTACTTTATAAAGGAAGCGTTTATTTCAGGGAAATGAACAGTAAAATTCAGGCCTCCCAGGTGATGCTAATCCACCTGCCAGTGCAGGAAATTTGGGTTTGATCCCTGGATTGGGAAGATCCTGTGGAGTAGAAAATGGCAACCCACTCCAGTATTCTTGCCTGGGAAATCCCAAGGACAGAGGAGCCTGACCGGCTACACCACATGGGGTCCCAAAGAGTCAGACACAGTTGAGCACACTCTCATGAAAACTAGGGCAAAACAGACTAATAAGATGTCTAAACATTAACTCAAAAAGAACTCTTCTTTGATGGAATGCTTTAAGAGATACGCTGGGACCACTTCCTTCCCACTGAAGTGCCAGTGTCTGGTCAGCAACAGCATGGCCTAAGCAATCTCCTTTTCATCTCCTGCCAGCCTCCTAAATCCTCCAAAATTGCAAGATTAGTTCAACTTTATCTTACCTTCCTTATTGTAGGGATAGTAAGCAGTCTCAGGGAATTCACCACATTGGTCCTCTGTATCACAAACCTTGGGAATTTCACAGATCTTTATTCCTGATCTGAGAGAAGTGGTTTTCTTGGGAGCAGGGATTGTGGGCATCGTTAGCCTCTCCTGATCCTTTCCTCTGCCTCAGAATGACTGACACACAGTTGTCCTGAGGGCCAAGGCCACCTGCAGTAAGCTTAAAGTTTACTTGAAGAGGCCCTGCTCCCTTTTCCCCTAAAAATGTAAAGATATTTAGATGTTTTTGTCATTGGTGCTTTTCTGGGACCTGGTAAGACCTGAACAGATACAGTAAGTCATTCGAGATATAAAGATGTCTTAAAATTTTAGCTATACTTGCTTGCCCTTACACACTTAAAATAGTCTCAGGACTTAGCTACCACCTCCCTTGACCTAAAAAGGAGTGGAGAGATGGGGAGAACGAGGAGACATCTGTGAGGAAAAAGAGATACTTTGTCGAGAAGAATCAGTCATTCCAATATCCATCTTAATAGTTAGAATAAGATGAAATAGAAGCAAGAAGATTAAAGAGAATATAACCTCCTTGCTGCTGCTAAGTCACTTCAGTCATGTCTGACTCTTTGTGACCCCATGGACTGTAGCCCTCCAGGCTCCTCTGTCCATGGGATCTTCCAGGGAGAAATACCAGAGTGGGTTGCCATGCCCTCCTCCAGGCGATCTTCCCAATTTNAGGGATGGGGGAGCCTGGTGGGCTGCCGTCTGTGGGGCCGCACAGAGTCGGACACGACTGAAGCGACTCCGCAGCAGCAGCGGTGGTGAAAGTAAAGTTTGCTGCTGTAAAGAACGGTATTTCACAGGAACCTGTAATGGTAGGTCCATGAATCTAGTAAATGGGACATGGCCAAGCAGGAGATGGCAAGATTGAACATCAGCATCTTAGGAATCAGTGAACTAAAATGGACAGAAACGTGTGAATTTAACTCAGATGGCCATTATATCTCCTACTGTGGGCGAGAATCCCCTGGAAGAAATGGAGTCACCATCATGGTCAACAAGAGTCCAAAATGCATTATGTGGGTACAACCTCAAAAACGACAGAATGATCTCACTTTTTTCCCAAGGCAAACCACTGAACATCATGGTATTCAATGTCTGTATGCCAACCATTGATGTTAAAGAAGCTGAACTTGACTGAGTCTATGAAGACCTACAAGACTTTCTAGAACTAACACCAAAAAAAAAAGATGTCCTTTTCACCATAGGAGATTGAAATGCAAAAGTAGAAAGTCAAGAGATACCTGGAGTAACATGCAAGTTTGGCCTTGGAGTACAGAATGAAGCCGGGCGAAGGCTAAAAGAGTTTTGCCAAGAGAACGCACTGGTCATAGCAAACACCTTCCAACAACAAAAGAGAAGACTCTACACATGGACATCACCAGATGGTCAACACCAAAATCAGACTGATNGAACCGTGCTTCTTAAGTCTCCTACATTGGCAAGTGGGTTTTTTTTTTTGTTTGTTTGTTTTTTTTACCACTAGTGCCACCTTGGATAGTAGTAATCCAGTAATTTTTTTTTTTCAATGAGATGTTGGAAAAGCAATGCTGATGATTATGGGGCACACCAAGAATAATATTATCAACCTTACTAGTTAAAATGTAATACCAGTCATAACTTATTTGATATTTCCCTCATCTATGAAATGGAGATCTACCTTATTCCCAGAGAAAGGTGCATTTAGGACTGCAGAGTACAAGTTTCAGTTCTCAATAAGGCCGTGGTATCCTGAGAAATTTCCAGAGGTATTTTGACCTTGATTTTAGCCTTCCATGATCACATTATAGACAAAGCCTTGTAAGATTTGATTCCATTGCACACCGTGATAGGTGTGGGAAAAGGAGGTTTAGGGAAGTGCATCTAACATTCCCTGGCAGAATTTCCCTGAGATTGTATCACTGAACTAGGAGCAGATGTTTGCTAACTTGGCAGGGATTGAGGGGAGAATGTCTTAAACTGAGTGAAAATATTTGTAAAGGCAGAAAGGGGTAAGAATGTGACAGAAGTAATTCTCTCTAGCTAATGTGGGAGGGAAGAAGATGAGTTGTTAGTAGAACTGGAGAGGTAGTCAGGGACCAGAGGTACAAGTTAAGGAATCTGGGGATTCCCAGGTGGCGCTAGTGGTAAAGAACTCACCTGTAGGAGACACAAGAGACTCAGGTTCAATCCCTGGGTCCGGAAGATCCTTTGGAGGAGGACATGGCAACCCATTCCAGGATTCTTGCCTGGAGAATCCCATGGACAGAGGAGCCTGGCAGGCTACAATCCATAGCATTGCAAAGAGTCCGACACGACTGAAGCAGCTTAGCACACACACAAGGCATTTGGGTTTTTATTCAGCATTAAAGGGCCACTGAAGGATTTCATGCCCAGGATTGTAACAATCAGACTAGAATAATAACAGCAGTATAGAGGCCAGATTAACAAGGAGGCCAGTTCGGAGTCTGCTGGAATACTCTGGGCAAGAGTTGATGAATACCTTAACTAAGCCACTCCTTCAGTTCAGTTCAGTCGTTCAGTCGTGTCCGACTCTTTGCAACCCCATGAATTGCAGCATGCCAGGCCTCCCTGTCTGGCACTCCTTAGGTTGAATTAAAAGAGAAGCTAACTTCAGGAATCTAATGCTGTGCTGCTGAGTACGGGGGCACTTAGCCAAACATGGCTATTGAGCACTTGAAACTTGACTATTGCAAAGTGAGATATGCTATAGATGCAAACACTCACCAGATTTCAGAGGCTTGGTGTCTCAGCAGAATGTTCTTGTGTATTGATGACAAGTTAAAGCAATATGTTGAATACATTGGGTTAAGTAAAATATATCAGTACAATTAATTTTTCCTGTTACTTTTTACTATTTCAAGGATGTGGCTGCTAGAAAATTTTAAGCTACATATATGGCTCATATTGTATTTTTACCTTTTTCATTGCTGACTAAATTTATTTCAGTTTAGTTGCTTGCCTAATTTATGCTAGCTGTTTGACTAGAAAGTGTTTCATTTTAATTTGTAATAGGCCTGAAAACTGCAGTAATGCAAAATGAGTTTCATATATTTGGGAAACAAGGTTGAAAAGCTCTGTAAGACCATATTTTTATTAATTTATTTATTTTATTAATATGAACCTCAACACTTGAGTATCTGCAGGAACCTGGCTTTTGCAGATGAGGTCACAGTGTATTTTGAAATCCATCGTTAGATAATGTTTATTCACTCTTCTACAAATAAATTGTTTTTACAACAAATGTTCTAAAGCTCATGCATGGATAAGACTAGAGAAAAAGTTTACCTGAAAAACATTTTTTGAGACTTCTTAGGTGTTGTCTAAACACTTTAGAATTTTTCCTACCATGTTCCAGTTGATAAGGCCAAGAAATGCCCTCACAGGTAACAAACTTTCATAGCTAACAGGGATGGCTATTATGTCAAAAACTCTTGTCTGCTCATAGGTACAGAGATTTTTTTGTTTTTTGTTTTTTTTTAATGATGAAACGTTCTAAAATTAGGGAGTGGTTATACAATTCTGTGAATATCCCCCAAGCCTCTGAACCTCTGAATTTTGTACTTTAAAAGGATGAATGTTCGTGTGTATGAAACATATCTCAATAAAGCTGTTATTTAAAAAGCTCAATCTTTACATGCACATCTATTGCGGTTACTGATTTCCTAGTTATTTAATGAGAATTATGTGAACAGACACACACAAAGCAACCATATGTTCACAAATTACTGTGATCAGACAAAAATGGTCTATCCTGTTTTGGCTTCTATACTAGCCTCTGGTGGTATATAGGGAAGCCTAGCAGTCTCCTTTGGTGAGTACTTGTGAAGCTATTAAGCATTGTTTAGCTTAAGAGAGTGAAAGATTAAGTACACTTGGTTCTGATTCATGTTCTAGTACAAAATGGATATGAGTAGAAAAAGTAATACTCTGATATTTGATCATTTGATGTTGAGGAATTTCTTAGTTTTTAGACAGGGTTCTAAGAGTTGGTTTATATGTACTCTGGATTTTATTAGGCATGTCTCCTGTTTTTTGTATCTTGGTTCATCCTGTAGAATACCATGCCATCTGACTCACTAGATACCCAGAGAACAGCCATGGAGTGTTTTCAACTCAGAAACTGGCAGAGGATTCCTTACTATTTCTTTTCCATTTGCTACCATCTGAAGGAGGATTTTCTGGCTCATCACCACACACCTATCATCTCAGAAAGGGAGAAGCAGGGTGGATTTGGTGCATCTTTGTTTCTCTCTACAACCTCTTTCCGAGTTGTTTCCACAGAACTGCCATGGTACAGGAGAGAAGCTGGGTGCCAATTTTTCTGTCAAAAGCAGAGCTCTTCAAATAGATTTTTACACAGCTGCTGCATTTGTCCTAAATGCTTTTCCTTGCAGCCTTGTTATTGTGGCCTTGCTCTAGAGCTGCTTTCAGCAACCTCTCTGATACAGGTTTAATGCTGACTAGTTCCCAAACGATTCTAAGGCAGCGCTCCCTGCCAGGATAAAGAATGAACAAAACTGGTTTGCACACAGGCCAGCTGCAGTTGCTGCAACTTGAGCCTGTCAAATACGGACCATTTTCTTGTTCACCAAGATGAGGTTAACTTAGCACAGCATGAAGCAAAACAGATTAAAAAAAATTAAAACTAGCTATGCTAGTTGAGTAGGATGGAGTGAGTGTGGAATTCAGGTGATTTTAAGTTAGTTTGAAAAGGTAAGGTAGTATACAGCCCTAAAAGCTGATTAAAAGTCACTTGATAGATTTGCTTGCTCTATGTGGGGCGGGGGTGTAAGTGGACTGTATAACCTTTGAAAGATTATTCAGGTGTAGCACGGTATGAATTGCTCATTTATGAAGTTATTTTCTGAAATATTTGAATCAGGTTTTATGTCTTTATAGAGCAATCTCTGGCAGACAGACTTCCAGACTAGATGAGAAAGCAAGGTGAACTATGCAATAAGAGAACCCCAAACCCAAGAGGTCTCTGACTTCCAGAGCTTAAGTATTCGAGACTCCCTTCCTCTTTCTTTTGTGTGGAACCTGCGCACAGATCATCTCTTGGGAACCCAAAACTTCCATCCCTTACATTCAGGGCAAGTTGAGGGAAGAGATGGAGTAATTAGCTGAGGATTGGAAGAAGTATAGGAGTGGAAAAGAAAGAAAAGGCACATACAGAGAAGAGTGTGAGACAAAAGGTACAGTGTCTCATCTGACTCCCGAGCTGCTAAGCTTCACTCCCCCGTCCTTCATTATCTGTGGGTTTGAGAGCCCCAGATCTTCTCTTTACTCTGACCTTCCCAGGTTCTTGTCCTAGGTTGTTAGGTGTTTTACTCCTGCTAGCTTAGGGCTGGAGGGAGAGAGACGCTTAACCGCCTATAACATTGTTCCTAAGGGAAATGAATTCTCTTATAGACCAGTCCCTGAGCATAACCATTAATTAAATTAAGGCTATTAAACTGCAGGTTGTGTGGTAGAGAGAGATCTTTTTACCAACTGTGCACTTCTCACTAGCACCGTACTGTACATTTCACTATCCGTCACCTCCAATGAGATAATGTACCTAATGTCTCAAGGAAGCAACAGGAGTATTAAGACACAGCAGCATAATCAGCATGTTACCTACTCACAGGCCATTATCAGTTCAGGCTGGAGGGAACTCACAGAAAAAATAAGATCTGCCTGTATTGGAAATAAAGTGAGTTGGATTTAGAGAAAAGAAGAATCATTGTGGACTGTAGTAGGGTAGTTTATAATTTAGACTGTGTCTTGAAAGAGGAGCGGACTAGTGTTCTGAGTTCCAGGCCTATAGGGGTCAGGGAGGGACATAAAGGGGACTTTTATTTCTAAGATTTCATTTCTGTTTTTAAAACATCATGAAGACGCTATAGCAACATGCTAACATTTGTTAAATTCAGGTGGAAAATAGCCACACAAGTGTTGATTATTTTTCTTTTACTTTTCTCTGTGTTTGAAATGTTTTTTAATTACAAAAAGGAAAATAAATAGCCTTAGAGCTGGGCAGTACAAGAGAAAAATGGGCTTCCCAGATGACTCAGTGGTAAAGAATCTGCCTGCCAGTACAGGATGCAGGTTCAATCCCTGGGTCAGGAAAATGCCCTAGAGGAGGAAATGGCAACCTACTAAAGTATTCTTGTCTGGGAAATCCCATGGCCGGAGGAGCCTGGAGGACTACAGTCCTGTGGTTGGAGAGTTGGATATGACTTAGTGACTAAACAACAGCAACAAGAGACAAATGAAGAACTTAAATAACATACAAGTCAGTAACCAACTCTTGAGTAGGGAGGTGGTAATGGTAGTCATTTTATCAAGGGTCTTGAAGAAACATACAAATAGTATATTTTTCTCCAAGCAAAGAACTGATATAGATGATTAAAATCATCCATAATGAAAGATCAAATTAATGAAAAGGTAAATAACAAACCAAAGCATCTTCATGGCTTGGGCTTAACCACCTTTAGGTCTGGAGGTATGCTAACACAGAATATACTTTGTGTATTATTGGAGGAAGTGAATTGTTGTTCAGTCGCTCAGTTGTGTCCGACTATTTGTGACCGCATTGACTAGAGCATGCCAGTCTTCCCTGACCTTCACCATCCTCCAGAGCTTGCTCAAACTCGTGTCCTTTGAATTGGTGATGCCATCCAACCATCTTGTCCTCTGTCATCCCTTTCTCCAATAAATTATATATTTTAGTCACTATGATCAAAAGGAGCAAGTTCAGGAGCAAAGGAAGAAAGCATAACCATTTGGTTTTCACACGTATGTTTATCATGAAAAGTAACCATAAGCATAAGAATTATTTTTTTGAGAGATTGGCTTTAATACATATATATATAGGGATTCCCTGGTAGTCCATTGGTTAGGAGTCTACCCTTTCATTGCAGAAGGCAAGGGTTCGATCCCTGGTTGGGGAACTAAGATCTGATATGATACAGCCCCACTTCAAAGACCATATATTTAAATTCTGTAAAAATATACTGTATTGCCTCTCTTTTTCTGATATAATTGTCTCTGTTTACCAGCTTGAACTATTGCCTTCCCAGGAATTTCTTCTATAAGCATTGAGGGGAAAACCATTACTAATAATCTTTCTGTATTCCTAATATGCTTGATTAATTTTATAGAAAGAGCTGGATATATTTGTTGGTTGGCAATATAGAATTGTGAGCAGTATATTAACTACTGTGTTCTAGGCTTCCCTGGTAGCTCAGATGGTAAAGCTTCTGCCTGCAATGTGAGAGACCCAGGTTCAATCCCTGGGTCAGGAACATCCCCAGAGAAGGAAATGGCAACCCACTCCAGTATTCTTGCCTGGAAAATTCCATGGATGGAGGAGCCTGGTAGGTTACAGTCCATGGGGTCTCAAAGAGTCAGACGCGACTGAGTGACTTCACTTTCACTTTTCACTTTCACACTGTGTTCCTAGTGAATAAAACAGTTTAATCTTAGTGTGAAAACTATGTCCATGTAATGTAGTTTTCCAAATTGACACACTACTGATTATATGTAACTGAATGAAGTTTGAATTTAATGGATTTTTGTTCATTCATTCATGCAAAATGGAAAGGCCTTTAAAACTCATCCTAAAAGTACCTCCCTCCTGTTAGGATGTCGTCTTTCAAAAAACCAGAAACAAGGAATATTGGTGAGGATATGGAGAAACTGAATAATTGAGTTAATTAGAATGTAGACTGGTACACTTGCTGTGGAAAACAATGTGGCAGTTCTTCAAAAAATTACAAATAGAATCACCATATGATCTCACAGAGGGCATATAACTACCTGAACGGATCAAAAGCCAGAGTCTCAAAGAGATATTTGTGTCAGGTTCATAACAGCATTATTCACAATGGCTCTGACAAGGAGGCAGCCCAGGTGTCCATCAGTGGATGAAAGGGTAAACACATTGTGGTTTATGCTATACAAGGGAATTATTCAGCTTTCAAAAGGAAGAAGATTCTTCAGTACTCTGCAACATAAATAAACTTTGAGAACATTATGTTTAAGTGAAGTAAGCCAGGCATGAAAATACTCTGTGCTTCCATTCATATGAGGTACTTAGGAGTAGCCCTCAAAGTCAACAAAAGAATCTGAAATGCAGTAATTGTGTGCAGCCTCAAAAACGACAGGATGATCTTCGTTTGTTTCTAAGACAGACCATTCAACGTCATAATAATCCAAGCCTATGCCCAAACCACTAATGCTGAAGAAGCTAAAGTTGAACATTTCTATGGAGACCTACAGTGTTCCCTGGTGGTTCAAATGGTAAAGAGTCTGCCTGCAATGCAGTAGAAGTGGGTTCAATCTCTGTGTCGAGAAGATCCCCTGGAAAAGGAAATGGCAGCCCACTCCAATATTCTTGCCTGGAAAAGCCCATGGACAGAGGAACCTGGTGGGCTACAGTCCATGGGGTCACAGAGAGTCAGACATGACTGACAGACTTTCATTTCAACTCACTTCATTTCATGAAGACCTACAAGACCTTCTGGAACTAACACCAAAAAAAAAAAAAGTCCTTTTCGTCATAGGGGACTGGAATGCAAAAGCAGGAAGTCAAGAGATACCAGGAGTAACAGGCAAGTTTGGCCTTAAATACAAAATGAAGCAGGGCAAAGGCTAACAGAATTTTGTCAAGAGAACACATTGGTCATAGCAAACACCCTCTTCTAACAACCCAAGAGATGACTATGGACATCACCAGATGGTCAATACCAAAATCAGATTGATTATATTCTTTGTAACTGAAGATGGAGAAGCCCTATACAGTCGGCAAAAACAAGACTGGGAGCTGTCTGTGGCTCAGATCATGAACTCCTTATTGCAAAATTTAGGCCTAAATTGAAGAAAGTAGGGAAAACTACTAGGCCTTTCAGATAACGACCTAAAGAAAATCCATATGATTACACAGTGAAGGTAATGAATAGATTCAAGGGATTAGATCTGATAGAGTGCCTGAAGAACTATGGGTAGAGGTTCATAACATTGTACAAGAGGTGGTGACCAAAACCATCCTAGAAAAAAAGAAATGCAAGAAGGCAAAGTGGTTGTCTGATGAGGAAGACTGAAGGCAGAAGAAGAGGGCGACAGAGGATGAGATGGTTGGATGGCATCACCAAATGAGTGGTGAGTTTAAGCAAAACCTGGGAGATAGTTAAGGACAGGGAAGCGTGGTGTGCTACAGTCCATGGGGTCACAAGTACTCGAAAGCTAATTAGGGACTGAACAGCAACAGCAATAGTAATCAAAACCATAGAGACAGTAGAATGATGATTGCCAGGGACTGAGGGATAGGAGCAAATGCGTAATTTTTTTTTTAAGGGGATAAGGTTTCAATTTACTAGATGATAAGAATTATATAGATGGATTGGAGTGATGGTTACACATTATAAACGTGTGTAATGCCACTGAATTGTATACTTAAGAATAGTTTAAATGGTATTTTTTACATTGTGTGTATTTTGCTATAATAAAAAAAATTGAAGGAAAAAATTAACCCTAAAAAGAATTTGACTTGTATTCTATCACAGAAATACAAACATTTATGGCAATAAAATTTAACTACAATACAAGTATATCTACAAAACTAAATATATCTGTAATGGTCATGGCAGGAGCACAAAATCCATGATTTGCTTCCCTGGTTATTTCTCACCTATTTCTGCATAATTAGTTCAGTTCAGTTGCTCAGTCATGTCTGACTCTTTGTGACCCCATGGACTGCAGCATGCCAGGCCTTCCTGTCCATCACCAACTCCCAGAGTTTACTCAAACTCATGTCCATTGAGTCGGTGATGCCATCCAACCATCTCATCCTCTGTCGCCCCCTTCTCCTCCTGCCTTCAATCCTTCCCAGCATCAGAGTCTTTTCAAATGAGTGGAGATTCAGCTTCAGCATCAGTCCTTTCAGTGAATATTCAGGACTGATTTCCTTTAGGATGGACTGGTTGGATCTCCTTGCAGTCCAAGGGACTCTCAAGAGTCTTCTCCAACACCACAGTTCAAAGACACCAATTCTTTGGTGCTCAGCTTTCTTTATAGTCCAACTCTCACATCCATACATGACTACTGGAANCCTCCTGCCTTCAATCCTTCCCAGCATCAGAGTCTTTTCAAATGAGTGGAGATTCAGCTTCAGCATCAGTCCTTTCAGTGAATATTCAGGACTGATTTCCTTTAGGATGGACTGGTTGAATCTCCTTGCAGTCCAAGGGACTCTGAAGAGTCTTCTCCAGCATCACAGTTCAAAAGCATCAATTCTTTGGTGCTTGGCTTTCTTTATAGTCCAACTCTCACATCCATACATGACTACTGGAAAAACCATAGCTTTTGACTAGATGGATCTTTGTTGGCAAAGTAATGTCTCTGATTTTTAATATGCTGTCTAGGTTAGTCAGAACTTTTCTTCCAAGAAGTAAGCATCTTTTAATTTCATGGCTGCAGTCACCATCTGCAGTGATTTTGGAACCCAAGAAAATAAAGTCTCTCACTGTTATCACTGTTTCCCCATCTATTTGCCATGAAGTGATGGGACCAGATGCCATGATCTTCGTTTTCTGAATGTTGAGCTTTAAGCCAACTTTTTCACTCTCTTTCACTTTCATCAAGAGACTGTTTAGTTCTTTGCTTTCTGCCATAAGAATGGTATCATCTATATATCTGAGGTTATTGATACTTCTCCCAGCAGTCTTGATTCCAGCTTATGCTTCATCCAGTCCAACATTCCTCATGATGTACTCTGCATATAAGTTAAATAAGCAAGGTGACAATGAACAACCTTGATGTACTTCTTTCCCGATTTGGAACCAGTCTGTTGTTCCATGTCTAGTTCTAATTGTTGCTTCTTGACTTGCATACAGATTTCCCAGGAGGCAGGTAAGGTGGTCTCGTATTGCCATCTCTTGAAGAATTTTCCACAGTTTGTGTTGATCCACATAGTGAAAGGCTTTGGCATGGTCAATAAAGCAGAAGCAGATGTTTTTCAGGAACTCTCCTGCTTTTTTGACGATCCAGCAGATGTTGGCAATTTGATCTCTGCTTTCAAAATTCAGCTTGAAAGACTGAATATGGAAGTTCACAGTTTAGGTACTGTTGAAGCCTGGCGTGGAGAATTTTGAACATTGCTTTGCTAGTGTGTGAGACGAGTGCAATCATGTGGTAGTTTGAACGTTCTTTGTCATTGCCCTTCTTTGGGATTTTAATGAAAACTGACCTTTTCCAGTCCTGTGGCCACTACTGAGTTTTCCAAATTTGCTGGCATATTGAGTGCAGCACTTTCACAGCATCATCTTTTAGGATTTGAAATAGCTCAACTGGAATTCCATCACCTCCACTAGCTTTGTTCGTAGTAATGCTTCCTAAGGCCCACTTGACTTCACATTCCAGGATGTCAACTCTAGGTGAGTGATCACACCATTGTGATTATCTGGGTCATGAAAATCTCTTTTGTATAGTCCTTCTGTGTATTCTTGCTACCTCTTCTTAATATCTTCTGCTTCTGTTAGGTCCATACCATTTCTGTCCTTTATTGTGCTCATCTTTGTATGAAACATTCCCTTGGTATCTGATTTTCTTGAAGCGATCACCAGTCTTTGCCATTCTATTGTTTTCCTCTATTTCTTTTTATTGATCACTGAGGAAGGCATTCTTATCTCTCCTTGGTATTCTTTGAAACTCTGCATTCAAAATGATTTATCTTTCCTTTTCTCCCTTCCCTTTCACTTCTCTTCTTTTCATAGCTATTTGTAAGGCCTCTTTAGACAACCATTTTGCCTTTTTGCATTCTTTTTTTCCTGGGGATGGTCTTGATCACTGCCTCTTATACAATATCACAAACTTCGTCCATAGTTCTTCAGGCACTCTGTCTATCAGATCTAATCCTTTGTATCTATTTGTCAAGAAGTTCATGATCTGAGCCACAGTTCCCAGTCTTGTTTTTGCTGACTGTATAGAGCTTTTCCATCTTTGGCTGCAAAACACATAATCAGTCTGATTTCATTATTGACCATCTGATCATTTTGTTATTGACAGACTGAAAACCACAATTACAGAAAACTAACCAATCTGATCACATGGACCACAGCCTTGTCTAGCTCAATGAAGCTATGAGCCATGCCAGGTATGGCCACCCAAGATGGATGGGTCATGATGGAAAGTTCTGACAAAACGTGGTCCACTGGAGATGGGAATGGCAAACCACTTAAGTATTCTTGCCTTCAGAACCCCATGAACAGTATGAAAAAGCAAAAAGATAGGACACATGGTAGATGAACTCCCCAGGTCAGTAGGTGCCCAATATACTACTGGAGAAGAGTGGAGAAATAACTCCAGAAAGAATGAAGAGGATGAGCCAAAGCTAAAACTGCGCCCAGTTGTCAATTTGACTGATGATGCAAGTTAAGTCCGATGCTGTAAAGAACAATATTGCTTAGGAACCTGGAAAATTAAGTCCATGAATCAAGGCAAGTTGGAAGTAGCCAAACAGGAGATGGCAAGAGTGAACATTGACATTTTAGGAATCAGCGAACTAAAATGGACTGGAATGTGTGAATTTAACTCAGACGACCATTATATCTACCACTGTGGGCCGGAATCCCTTAGAAGAAATTGAGTAGCCGTCGTAGTCAACAAAAGAGTCTGAAGTGCAGTGCTTGGATGCAAGGCAAACCATTCAGTATCACAGTAATCCAAGTCTATGCCCTGACCAGTAATACTGAAGAAGCTAAAGTTGAATAGTTCTTTGAAGACCTACAAGACCTTCTAGAACTAACACCCAAAAAAGATTTCTACATAATATTGTGAAAGAAACAAATACTTTTACAATAATAGTAGTGATAATTTTTAATACTACTACAAAACTGTTTTCCTAAAATTGGTACAAACATGATAAAAATCTTTACACAGTGTCAGTAGTGACTCCTGTTCTTTCTGCTAGCCTGTGTTCATACTTGTTTGCTTACTTAGTGAGTGATCCTTGAGTTCACGTATCCTTGGCCCTGTGTAGGCCCTGGAGATTCAGTAGCGAGCAACTTTTACTTTCACAGAGCTGTAGCCTTTTCCAGAAGAAATGACTATAAGCTTAGATCTGAAGGGTGGTCAAGAATTTACAGGTGGGCTATGGAGTGGAGGCAGTACTAAAAGCAGTGTTTGTAGCAGACAGGCAGCATGTGTAAAAGTCAGCTAATGTGAGAGTGCATAGTAAATATGGTGAACAGCATGACTGCAGTACAGAATGCAAAGCATATGAAAAATTCTGCAGAAAGGGTTAAGACATAAGCAGTCAGGTGGTGAAAAATTTTGAAGTGATACTAGGCAATTTGAGATTTAACATCAGGATAATGAAGCAGTATTGAAGGAAAGTATTGGATTTGCATTTAGAAAGATTTCTTGGCTGCATTACAGAGTAGGGTTGGTAGGGAGTAAGCCTGGAGGCAGAACACGTTTTTAATAATTCAGGTGAGAGGTAGCATTGGATTGGATTAGAGCAGTGGCAGAGGGGATGGAGAGAGGTAGACAGAGTTAAGAAAATAAGGAGGTAAAATCAATAGGATGAAGCAACTGATTAGATGTGGGCAGAGGGAAAAAGAAGTCAAAGATGACTGCAGCTATCCATCTTGAGCCTCTGGTTAAAACAGTTGTACTAATTGGTCTGGAGAAATTACAGCTCAGGGCTTTGGAAGTGATTCCCTGTTTGATCTCTAAGAATTGTCCTGTTGTGAGAAACAGTTCTCACAAATCTAAGAATTTGTGATTCTTAACTCTTCTAAGGAAGCTCATTATATATCCTACAGATAAGATCATTTTTATTGCCATTTACACGAAAGTCATTCCTGAGATGTCCATATCCTTAATTACTCTTGGAATTCATTGTTAGAGCTCATCGGCTTTTTTGTTAAAGAGAATATTTTTTTCTGTAGGCAGTGTATACTCCAGTGTTCTTGCCTAGAGAATCCCAGGGACGGGGGTGCCTGGTGGGCTGCCGTCTCTGGGGTCGCACAGAGTCGGACAGGACTGAAGCGACTTAGCTGCAGCATCAGCAGCAGCAGGCAGTGTATAATTTTGTCTAGTTGCATATATAACTGTTATGTATAACCCTTTATAGGCAACATAGCCATGTATCAAATGACTCCAAAACTAACTGTAATGATAACAAAGCCACTGTTGACAAGGATGACAACATAAATATATCTGAATAAGTTAATGTTAGAAGAAAAACATTTGACAATTCTCATTCATTGCCAGTGGAAATGCAAAATGGTATAGCCATTTTAGACGTCATTGTGACAGTTTCTTATAAAACTTAACATACTTTACCATGTTTCACTCGTCACACTCCCTGTTATCTATCGAAAGGAATTGAAGGCTTACATCTACACAAAAACCCTTACACATGAATGTTTCTAGCAGTTTTATTCTTAATTGCTCAAATTTGGAAGCATTCACAATATCCTTAAGTAGGTAAATGGATAAATAAGTGGTATGTTCATACAGTGGAATATTATTCAGTGCAAAATTGAAAGGCTACCAAGCCTTGCAAAGACATGGAGGAAACCTAAATGCATATTACTAAGTGAAAGAAGCCAGCCTGAGAAGATTTCAATTGTGTGACTTTTCTTGAAAAGACTCAACAATAGAGATGGTAAAAAGTTGGTTATCAGAGATTAGAGAGGAGATGGGAATGAATAGGCAGAGCACAGAGGACTTCTAGTGCAGTGGATTGTTCTGTAGCATACTACAACAGTGGATACATGGCATTACAAATTTATAAAGACCCCTAGAATGTACATAACCAAGAGTGAACTCTGTTGTAAACTATGGACTTTGGGTGATATTGATGTGTGAATCATCTCTTATTCAGGGTTACCTTTTATTCAAATACACACACACACACACACACACANCCAGGAGATGGAAACAACCTAGATGTCCATCAGCAGACGAATGGAAAAGAAAGCTGTGGTACATATACAAAATGGAGTATTACTCAGCCATTAAAAAGAATACATTTGAATCAGTTCTAATGAGGTGGATGAAACTGGAGCCCATTATAGAGTGAAGTAAGCCAGAAAGAAAAACACCAATACAGTATACTAACACATATATATGGAATTTAGAAAGATGGTAACGATAACCCTGTATGCGAGATAGCAAAAGAGACGCAGGTGTACAGAACACTTTTTGGCTCTGTGGGAGAGGGCAAGGGTGGGATGATTTGGGAGAATGGCATTGAAACTTGTATAATATCATATAAGAAATGAATTTCCAGTTTAGGTTCGATGCAGGATACAGGATGCTTGGGGCTGGTGCACTGGGATAACCCAGAGGGATGCTATGGGGAGGGAGGTGGGAGGGGGGTTCAGGAGTGAGAACTTATGTACACCCGTGGTGGATTCATGTTGATGTATGGCAAAACCAAATTTGAAAGATTTAAGACCATCCACAATAAAAAATTCTGAGAAATACAAGAATTCCACAGAAATAAGGATATACTCATTTCTTGTCTTGAATATGCTCAATTTTTGTCACCATCTGGGATGGATGAGATTCATAAAATCTTTTCATACATGGGCATCATAGGGTATTATTTGCATTAAGAGTTTCACCTATTTTGCAACTACATTTGTACAAAACTACTTGTAAATTTGTATAAAATCAGTTATTAAGTCTATGAAAATATTCTTGGCATCTTTTCTCTGAGGATCTCAACAAAGATGTTAAAAATTGTAAGTCCCGTTGATCCTCTAGGTTAAGAATGGGGAATATGTAGAGATAGGTTATTAGAGTAGAGGGGAATGGTGCAATCATAACATGAGGCAACTGCTGAAAATATTACAAAGAACAAATCCTGCATAAGATATTGTTGTGAAGAAGTTTAAATTTTACTTATAAATTAGCATTGCCAACCATCTCCTATTTCTGAATATTTAAGTGGTAGATAAAAACAAGTTAACTTCTAAAGGACTTAGATGCAATGGTACCCCAGTAGAAAAATGAGTGCCCAGTCTTGATTTCTAATATGATTCCCCAGTTAATGGATTAAGAGAGATCCTTGAAGAAAGGGCTAACTTTTGAAGTGGAGCAAGAAACAAAGATGAGCTTAGAGCATCTCTCATAGAGTTGAAAATTAAGGAAATGGCTAAAACTAAAATAAATAAAACACATAAATAGGAGTATGTCAAAAGGCCACAAGAGCCAAATGAAAGAGTTCCCATTGGCTATGTGAGCAACAAAATAGAAGTCCCGTTGGTTATGACCCCAAATATAAAATGTCCACAAGTTTTTACTGATATAAATAAATGATCCAATAAATTAATAAATAGAAGAGGAGAGACACATCTCCCTTGCAAAAGAATTCCAAATAATTTATGTAGATACTCTTCCTTGAAGGACATGGAGCACAACTCTCTTCTCCAGTGTGGGCTGTTTACAGTGATTTCCTTCTGAAGATTATAGGAAGAAAATAGAGGACCTTTACAATGGAGAAATGTTTCAGATAATCAAAGTGATCATCAACAGTGATGAGTCATGTTGATGTGTATTCCTAATATGTGATGAAAATGGCACTTTACCTCCATGGTCTTCTTCCCCAAACGCATAACCTCAGTTTCATCATTAGAGAAACATCAGGCAAATCCCATTTGAGAGACTTTCTACAAAAGTTTCAAGTCTCTCAAAAGTTTCTACCTGACAACTACTCTTCAGAACTGTCAATTGATATCCAAAACAGAGAAAGAATGAGAAACTGTCACAGCCAAGAAGAGCTTAGAGAGACATGATGCAATGTGGTATCCTGTACGGGATTCTGGAACAAAGAAAGGACCTTAAATAAAAAACCTGAATAATGTGTGAAAGTGTTTAGTCACTCAGTCATGTCCGACTGTTTGCAATCTCATGGACTGTAACCCACCGGCCTCCTCTGTCCATGGAATTTTCCAGGCAAGAATACTGGAGTGGGTAGCCATTTCCTTCTCCAGAGGATCTTCCTGACCTAGGGATTGAACCGAGGCCTCCTGCATTGCAGGTGGATTCTTTACTATCTGTTTTCATTTTTCAGGGAAGCCCTGAAAAATGAAACAGTTCAGTTCAGTCACTCAGTCGTGTCCGACTCTTTGCAACCCCATGAATCGCAGCACGCCAGGCCTTCCTGTCCACCACCAGCTCCCGGAATTCACTCAGACTCATATCCATCGAGTCAGTGATGCCATCCGGCCATCTCATCCTCTGTCGTCCCTTTCTCCCCTTGCCCCCAATCCCTCCCAGCATCAGTCTTTTCCAGTGAGTAAACTCTTCGCATGAGGTGGCCAAAGTACTGGAGTTTCAGTTTCAACATCATTCCTTCCAAAGAAATCCTAGGGCCGATCTTCAGAATGGACTGGTTAGATCTCCTTGGGAGTCCAGGGGATTCCCAAGAATCTTCCCCAACACCACAGTTCAAAAGCATCAGTTCTTCGGCACTCGGCTTTCTTCACAGACCAACTCTCACATCCATACATGACCACAGGAAAAACCATAGCCTTGACTAGATGGAAAAATGAATAGATTTAGTTAATAATAATGTGCCAGTATTGCTTCACTAATTATAACATAATGCTTACTGATAGGGGAAACTGGTTGGAGGGTATATTGGAACTCTGTGCTTGTCTTCCCAGTTCTGTAAATCTAAAACTATTCCAAAAACTAAAGTTTACTTTGAAAAAAAAAAGTTAGCCATGAAGTACTGGGTTCAAAGCAAAGAATAATAAAGTTCTCGTGGTGTGATACCACCATGGGCAAATGATACGATAATAATATCCTTTTGTCTTGTGTTTGACATAAGGTAGGTATCAAATTTTAATGTATAAGCTGGTACAAATTAGAAAAGAAACAAAATGTCCTAAAGAAAATGGACTAATTTTATTCCTTTACTTATATTACTTCTCAGTTTATATAGTCAAAGTTTGGAATTGTTTTCACAGCTATCAGTTCTTTAAGTTTTCCAAATTCTGGAGTATATGATTCAGCTCCAAGTACAATTTTCATTTTCATTTATCCATTTATGCAGCAAACATTAATGAACATATGTACCAGGCACAGTATTAAGTAGGTGCTGAGGATGTAAGAATGAATAATATGTTGTATAGATTAAAGTCCAAAGGAGGAGATAGGATTGAACGGTTTTAATACAGTATGTTAAGGGAATAGCAATATGCAGAGCAATTATGAGAACAGAGTTCCAAAACATAAACAGTGCTATTTCTTAAAATCAATCAATCAATCAATAAATATATATATACATATATTTACATATTATGTGTCAACCAAGAAGAAAAATGCAGTGTCCTGAACCTTAATATTAAGGAAAGTTTTTATTTTAACACATCAACTAATACATATTTAGTACAATGTTTGTACAATAGTGATTTACTCAAAAATTAAGCTCATGGAATTTAAAAGATGTTGGACCATAAAACTTATCTGTTCTAATTAAGGTTTATATTGAAAAAACTCCTTACTCTTTCTTTGCTTAAAGACTTTGTGAGACCTGGAGCAAAGGAACTGTTGGGCCACACTGTGCCCAGACTTCTGACCCACAGAAGCTGATAAGAAGTGTGGGTATTGTTTTAAGTTGCCAAGTTTGTCGTAATTGATTAAGGGCGTAATAGAAAGTCAAGATGGAAGAAGACATTCCAGACACAAGACCACAGTACTTAAAGGGAACTGCCGGTCATTGAACTTAAATACAGGTGTGTAGTGGGGAGATTCAGAACCTGGAGCTGAACATGGTAGGCTAGGGCTAGATCACAGTGGTCCTCAAGAGCCATCTCAGGAAGTGAATGGGCTCTCGGTGACAGGGGTCTGAACTCACGAGATTGGTGTCTTAGTTCACTTTGATTTTCCTGAGAGAGAAAATTAGTTCACTTATCTTCACTTGAGTCTCTGCCCAGACATCATCATCTTAATGAGACCACCTGACGTCCCTATTTAATATTGCAACTGGTGCTCTGTACTGCCCTTCTTACTCTACTCTTTTCTTTAACTTTCCATTGCACTTTTTGTCTTTCAACATACTGTATGATTTAAATTTATTATTTTTGTTTATTTCCTCCTAGAATATAAACTCTGTGAGGAAAAGGATTTTCTTTTTTTTTGCCTTTTTGTTCACTGTTTGTTCCAGTTATTTATTGTTGCATAACAAACCAGATAGAAAACTCTCTGCTTAAATGACAGTCATATACTTTACTCACAGATCTGCAATTTGGGCAGATCATGGTGATGCCACCTTGTCTGTGCTCCATGCTGCATCAGCTGAGTGGCCCGACAGGGCCAGAGGACCCACTTGCAGGTGGCTCCCTTCCAGGACTGGCAGGCTGTTGCTCACTGTTGGCTGGGCCCTCAGTTTCTCTCCTTCCCACAGCATGTGACTGTGCTGTAAGGGCATGTGTCCCAGGAGAATACGGTAGAAGTGCCTGGCAGTTTTTATGGCTTAGCCTTAGAAGCCATAGCCTCATTTCTCTGGTATGCTTATGTTTGAGGCAGTCTTAAGGTCCTTCCAGCTTTAAGAGCAGGGAACATGGACTCCACCTCCTGATGAAGAAGAGCGTGTGGATAGGAAATACTGTTGTGGCCATCTTTGGAAAACACAGTCTGTGTGCTATTGTATCCCCAAAGCTAGAACAGTGTCTTGGCTGGTAGAGCTCTATAAATGTTTGTTGAGTAAATGAGTAAGTGAGAGAAAGAGAGAGAGGAGGAGGAGGAATTAGAAGGGAATTGTGTACAGTGTGTGGCAGGGAGACTAGAATTTTGGAAACTGTAAGTATTCTGAGCCTGGCTTGATATTCAGAATCAACAAAGTGGCAGTGAAAATAGAAAGGAAAGGCTGATTGGGAGGGATAGTAAGAAAGCAGAAATTATAAATTTTAATGACTTTGAATATGGAAGGAAAGAGGTGGGGTCTAGATGAGGAAAGGGGGAGAAATCTAGAATCTAAATCAAGAATGACTCCTAGTCAGTCAGCTATCCAAGCTATGTGCCAGGTACTAGAATAAAAGTAGTGAATGTGATACCTTTTTGATAGAATTATTCTTAGTGTTAAATTCATCCCTCTTCAGAGATGAATAGTAGATAGTAGTATTTGAAAACTACATGGATTATGGCACTGTTAACATCAGAAAACCTTTAGGGGAGGAGTTTAGCTTTGAAAATGAAGTTCAGGGTGCCCGTACTGAGACAGATGAGTGGAAAGTCTTGGTGAGAAGTAAGACTTGTGAATTGAAATGCAGGGCTAGAGATCATCTTGAGGGTTTTCTTCTGTGTTTTTCTGGTGGAGAGAGGAAGGAAGAGATTGTTTTTCCTAAAGAGAAGAGGAAAATTCTACTGTTTTTCCTAAAGAGAAGAGGAAAATTCTACTCCCTCCCATTTTTATCCTTCTTGGTGGGTTTTGTTTCATGTTAATCTTGAAAACTTCAGAAAGTGATTGAAAGGACTTTTTCCCCCACCAAAGTTGATTTTCTTCTCTTGTAATATACTAGATAGTAGCTTTAGGAATCACAGTCCCTTGTAGAAATGGGAAAGTCTTAGTCATCATATAGGTTACATTCCCTCTGACCCCCAGCCCCACCCCACCTCTAGTGTATGTGGACCACTGGGTCTGTGCTCAACCTCAATACCATTTTAAAACATGGAGTTTAGTTCATTTTAAAGCCTAAGTGTTCTAGCTCATACTCAGCATATTAGTGGAGGCCTGGAAGGCCTTTTGTGAGTGTGCACACCGATGCAGAGTGACTCAGAAGTGGTCACATCAGTGGAACATTCTAGCTACCAGCAGCTTCAGGTAACTGTTGGAATAATACTTCTTCTCTTTGATTCTTGTAGGAATATTCTCTTTCCTAGTGAATCCTGTTATGATACTTATTTTGCCTGATTTTGCTGATTTTAGAACAATTTCATATACCATGGGGCAGTAGCGTTAGTAAAACAAATGTATCCTTCCCTGTCTTATAATTTATATATCTCCTTCAGAGAACGTTGTTGACTTCTTATGCAGGAATTTTTTTTTGTTTTTGAAAAGTGTAGGGGGAATAAAGTGGTATTCCTGTGACAGTTAATTGCTACTCCTGTGTAAACTAAATGTGTGTGTGTAGGTGAGTATAGTAATGAATGCAAATGGAGGGAAAGGTCTGCTTTAGCTCTGTGCAGATAGTGCTTCTTTGAGTCATGCAGTAGAAACGTTCAGTTTGAATGTCTCAGAACTCTAGCTCTGTAGTATTACTTGTCAGCTATAAATATTTTAACGGTGGGTGACTTTCTTTTGTTCCTAAAGGCAAAGGGTGGCTCTTGTAGCCTCTTTAGCAGAGAATAAGTTCTTTAGCAGTAGGGGAAGATTCGTTTTATTTTGTATAATAAAAAGCAGCATGAATAGTAACATTAAAATGCTTTTTTTGGATAAATGATTCTTACAGCAGATAGATATCTAATAACACTACATGCTAATGTGTTGACAGTAATAAAATAGTCTATATTTTATGTATGAGGATATTTTTGCTCAAAGAAATTGTGATTTGCCCTAGACTACTAGAACTAGAACCTGTTTTCTCGGGTATAATTATTATTTGAAAATCACTTGTATATAAAAAAAATAAAAATCATTTACTAAACACTAGTGAACACATAGAAGGCAATGGCACCCCACTGCAGTACTCTTGCCTGGAAAATCCCATGGATGGAGGAGCCTGATGGGCTGCAGTCCATGGGGTCGTGAAGAGTCAGATACGACTGAGTAACTTCACTTTCCTTTTCATTTTCATGCACTGGAGAAGGCAGTGGTGACCCACTCCAGTGTTCTTGCCTGGAGAATCCCAGGGATGCTGGAGCCTGGTGGGCTGCCATCTATGGGGTCACACAGAGTCGGACACAACTGAAGCGATTTAGCAGCAGCAGCAGCAGTGAACACATGACACTTCTTTGATTATTAACCTAAAAATTACGGACCTTTTCCTCTTAGAGAGTTTCATGATATCAATTATACTATTTCAATGGCTTTTTAAAGTTTTTTTTCTTGTTTCATAATTTTATTGCAAAAGGGATATTACGACAAGCATGGGTTAGGATCAGAATGGTTTGTTATTTCATCTTTAGCAGAGGACCATAGAACCTGGTTTCATTGTTAATATTTTTTACAGGTAAATAATATACTGTTATATTCCATGCTTGGTGGTAAGAGGCACAGTGCCTAATAAGAATTTATCCGGTCTTTGTCCCGAGTTCCTGGAGCAAAACTTCCAGAACCCTGAGGATTTCCTGGTAACAGGAGTGTTATCCTAATGAAGCAAGTACTAATGGGCTCCTAGATAATTTCAGGTAGGGCTTGGTCACAGAACCAACCTAGCAGAGTGGAGGAGGTTGGAGATTGAGTTTCAGTAACATGGCTATGATTTAACAAGTCATGCCTAAATAATGGTGCCCTAATAAAAACTTTAGACCCCCAAGCTTAGTGGGGCTTCCTGATTGATGAACACATTGTTGGGAGTAGGAGTGTGACACACCCTGATTCCACAAGGAGAGAGCATGAACGTTCTTCTCTGATCTCAACCTGTGTATATCTTCATTTGTCTAGTCCTTCTGATTTCTATGCCTTAAAATAAAACTGTAATCATAAGTGTAGTGCTTTCATGATTTCTGTGAGTTGTTGCTGTTCAGTCACTAAGTTTTATCTGACCCTTTGTGACCCTGTGGACGGCAGCATGCCAGGCTCCTCTGTCCTTCACTGTCTTTTGGAGTTTGCTTAAATTCATGTCCATTGAGTCAGTGATACTGTCTTAACTATCTGATCCTCTGCCACCCTCTTCTCCTTTTGCCTTTAATCTTTCCCAACATCAGGCTTTTCCAGTGATTTGGCTCTTTGCATCAGGTGGCCAAAGTATTGGAGCTTCAGCTTCAGCATAAGTCCTTCCGATGAATATTCAGGGTTGATTTCCTTTAGGATTGACTGGTTTGATCGCCTGTCCAAGGGACTCTTTAAGAGTCTTCTCTAGTATCACACTTTGAAAGCATCAGTTCTTTGATGCTCAGCTTTCTTTATAGTCCAATTCTTACGTTTGTACATGACTGCTGGGTAAACCATAGCTTTGACTATACAGACCTTTGTTGGCANAAGGGACTCTTTAAGAGTCTTCTCTAGTATCACACTTTGAAAGCATCAGTTCTTTGATGCTCAGCTTTCTTTATAGTCCAATTCTTACGTTTGTACATGACTGCTGGGTAAACCATAGCTTTGACTATACAGACCTTTGTTGGCAAAGTGATGTCTCCACTTTTTAATATACTGCCTAGATTTGTCATAGCTTTCCTTCCAAGGAGCAAGCATCTTTTAATTTCGTGGTTGGAGTTACCATCTGCAGTGATTTTGGTTATTAATTGCCAAACCTGAGGGATTTGTGGGAACTTCAAGTCTGTGAGCAGTGCAGGTGGCCTGGGGAACTTCTGAAATCAGGACAGTCTTATTGGGAACTGTGCCCTTGGAGAGTTAATACCTGCAGTAACTCCAGGATTAAATTGGGATACCTCTGGTTGAGTTTGAAGCAAAGTATCTGTATTGTGTACTCTTCTGACTCCCAGTGAATAAACTTCAGTATTATGAGTCTGTTATTAGAAATTAACAACTTATTGGATTGCTGTTGATGTACTTTATTAAGCTCTTAATCAAGATAAACTTTTAGGATTACCAGAATTCAGATTTCTTTATCGATGAACATTCTTCAGTAGGGCCTATGAATTTTCAGAGACTCCTCTACCTTCTTTTGCTTGATATTCTTTGTGGTCAGCAGCCTGTACCTGCAAGATTGCAAATTAGATTTAAAGTTTATAGATTTAGAATGGCTAATAGGCCCATCATGAATTAATACCTCTGGTCTTGATTAGTAGCTTAGTGATTAGTATATGAAAGATAAAGAGCATTCACAGAAAATGGGCTAATTCTATCACGTATTTGAAGAACTATACTCATCATGTATTTGAACACAGCAGCTTTTCACTTTCATGCATTGGAGAAGGAAATGGCAACCCACTCCAGTGTTCTTGCCTGGCAAATCCCAG
>SJYV01044267.1:5196-26413 GCA_006410875.1 Neotragus pygmaeus
TTCTCATGATGTACTCTGCATATAAGTTAAATAAGCAGGGTGAAAATATACAGCCTTGACGTACTCCTTTTCCTATTTGGCACCAGTCTGTTGTTCCATGTCCAGTTCTAACTGTTGCTTCCTGACCTGCATACAGATTTCTCAAGAGGCAGGTCAGGTGGTCTGGTATTCCCATTTCTTTCAGAATTTTCCACAGTTTATTGTGATCCACATAGTCAAAGGCTTTGGCATAGTCAATAAAGCAGAAATAGATATTTTTCTGGAACGCTCTTGCTTTTTCCATGATCCAGCAGATGTTGGCAATTTGATCTCTGGTTCCTCTGCCTTTTCTAAAACCAGCTTGAAAATCAGGGAGTTCACGGTTCACGTATTGCTGAAGCCTGGCTTGGAGAATTTTGAGCATTAGAGAACCTAAAAATACCAGGTTGGCCAAAAAGTTAGTTTAGGTTTTTCTAATTCATCTTACAGAAAAACTCTAATGAACTTTTTCGTCAATCCAATAAATGAAGGCACCATTTTGACTGATATCTGAAAATTCTCTAATGTCTAATAGGAGTTGCTTGGAACAGTAGCCAAAACAGTGGATACTGTCCATAATCATTGTATCAGTGAATGCCAATCCTATTTTTTCTAACTTCTAGAAAGTTATTTCTTACAAAATTTATGAATTAAAATATTCAAACTTTACTTAAAGCTTTTCCCTCAAGCTGGAACTACTGGAAAATGGAAAGTGAATTGTAATACTGAGAACTTTCAAAAAGCTGAAATACTTTAAATCTCTGAATTGGTGATGTTAGCTATCTGTGTTTAACCCATTATTCTAGACTTAAGGGAAAAGACTTTTTGGAAGGGAAAATTGAAGCATAAATGTCTGCAAGGGGAAATAAAACAAAAACCAGTCAATGAAAAAGAGTAGCTTCCATAGTCTAATTAATTTTTCCATTTAGAACCAAAAGGCTCTATGAAAGCATAAAGGGATTATGAAGACATAAAGGATTTAATCTGGTCTCTTTAGGACTTAATCATCTACAGAATCAATTATCCTGTTTCTTCATCGTGTCCCTAACGTGAACTTGTACTCCTGGGCTTGCCTGTAGGATGTTTGAGGGGAATCATTGCTCATCCTTACTCAAGGGCTATAAGGTCTTTCCTCTTCTGTGTCCCACTCACTACAGAGCTGGTTTGGCCCAACAGTGAACTGTGCCTAGCTGCTTTCCTTTAGCTTGTTATAATAGAGCTTATAAAAATCAAGAGGAATGCATTTATCTTGAGTGGTTTTGTTACCTAACACCAGAAATACTTCTGGTATGTATACTCAAATGGACATAAATACTGGTATAAATACTCAAATGGACATAAATCTTTGGAACAAAGTAATTGAAAATAATCTTCCTTTATGAGGTGAAATCTGGTGGGATATGTGAGAAGATGGTAAAAGATGAATTGTTATTACATTCTCTCACACTTCTAGATATACAAGCACATTGCTATCTGAAAGAATTTTTGTGGGTAAATAATATATTGTGCTTATGTATAGTATACATGCATGATATATTGTGCTTACATAAGGTATACATAATTTTTGCAGGTAACCAACAAAAATTATTACCTGCAAAAATTATGTATACTATACGTAGGACATATACTAATTACCCACAGAAATTTTTCCGGATAGCAATGGGCTTGTATATACAGTAAAGTTTGCCAGGAGAAATATCAACAACCTCAGATATGTAGATGATACCACCCTAATGACAGAAAGTAAGGAGAAACTAAAGAGACTCTTGAAAGAGGATAGTGAAAAGCTGGCTCACAACTCAACATTTAAAAAACTAAGATCATGGCATCTAGTCCCATCACTTCATGGCAAATAGAAGGGGAAATGTGGAAGCAGGGACAGATTTTCTTGGGCTCCAAAATCACTGCAGACTATGTCTGCAGCCATGAAATTAAAAGATGCTTGCTCCTTAAAAGGAAAGCTATGACAAACCTAGACAGCATACTAAAAAGCAGAGACATCACTTTGCCGACAAAGGTTCATATAGTCAAAGCTATGTTTTTTCCAGTAGTCAGGTACAGATGTGAGAGTTGGACCCTAAAGGTTGAGTGCTGAAGAACTGATGCNCGACAAACCTAGACAGCATATTAAAAAGCAGAGACATCACTTTGCCGACAAAGGTTCATATAGTCAAAGCTATGTTTTTTCCAGTAGTCAGGTACAGATGTGAGAGCTGGACCCTAAAGGTTGAGTGCTGAAGAACTGATGCTTTCAAACTGTGGTGCTGGAGAAGACTCTCGGCAGTCTCCTGGACAGCAAGGAGATCAAACCAATCAATCCTAAAGGAAATCAATTCTGAATATTCATTAGAAGGACTGATGTTGAAGCTGAAGCCCCAATACTTTATCCACCTGATGCAAAGCCGATCCATTAGAAAAGACCCTGATGCTGGGAAAGACTGAGGGCAGGAGAAGTGGACAATGCAGATGGTTGGATAGCATCACTGACTCAACGGACATGAGTTTAAGCCAACTCCAGGAGACTGTGAAGGACAGGAAGCCCATGTGCTGCAGTCCATGGGGTCACAAAGAGTTGGACACAACTTAGTGATTCAACAGCAACAAACACTATACAGTAATACAATGTATGTGTGCATGTTCAGTCTCAGTCATGTCGGACTCTACAACCCCATGGACTGCAGCCCACCAGCGTCCTCTGTACATGGGATTTTTGAGGCAAGAATACTGGAGTAGGTTTCCATTTCCTCCTCCAGGGGATCTGCCCGGCCAAGGGACTGAACCCAAGTCTCTGTGTCTCCTGCATTGGCAGGCAGATTCTTTACCACAAAGCCACATGGGAAGCCCCAATATAATGCATAATATATGATAATTATTATGTGCACATATACCTTATACATCAAAACAGAATACCATGATGTTCAATTGAAAAACAAGTATAAGTTTGTTAGCAGCATTTACAATTTCTGAATTCATTCATTAAAAATAAATAATTATTATGTTTGCAATGGGAATAGATAAGACTTTTCTAAACCAACAAATAAATAAACTCTTGGCTTAAAAAAAAAAAACTCTTCTAAACTCCAATATTAAACAGATTCTTTCAGACACACAGTATTATGATTAATACTCCAGCATGACTTGTTTCCTTAACAAATATTTATCGATCATCCACTATATGCCAAGCACGGTCAACAAACTGATGAATTAAACCTCCCTTTATAATCCTGTTGTCAAAATTAATCACTTATTTGTTTAAGTCAGATGTTTTATCTTGATTTACATAACTTATATGTGAATAAATTAAAAGCTGTTCTCATTTCACAAATCTTGCATTTTGAAAGAGGGATCCAGGCTCAGACAAGACAATCAAGGAAAAATATCTAATTTCAACTAAGAAATTTTACTCACTTAAAAACAGTGCAGAAAGGAGACCCTGACTCATGATGTTTCTAGTCAATCTTTCTTGGTTAGGAAATTAAATCTTTAGCCAGAAAAAGACACACACACACACACACACACACACACACACGCACACATGAGAAAGTTGTGGTAAATAATTACATTTCTTTTAAAGATCCTTAATTTTAAAATTACTTCTAGCTTGTAATTGTTGCCCATGCCTGAAATGCTCCACCTGAGTCTATGTTCCTTTTCCTCCTTTGGGTCTCAGTTCAAGGTCACCTTCTCTGCCTGGCCTCTGTGACAATCCTAATTCTGTTGCCTCCTTGCCCTTCTCACCCCCAACCCCAGAAACCACCCGCTATGCTGTCTGTTTCATCATATAATTTGTCTCAATTAACAATTACACAGCGTTTACTTGTTTCTATGTATACCATCTCGGCAAGAGAGAGGCTCTGTGTCTATTTATTCACTAATATATACTTAGCATCTAACACAGAGGATGGCAGAGGGCAGTGCTCAAGTGAAACTGTGGGATGAATGAATGAATTCATCCCCCTTAGAGGTACCAGCTTATCCCTTTTTCATGACACTTACAGACTAAAGTACTAAAAAGTGACTTTTGCTAGACATATTAATACTGTGTGATTTGTGTACACCGTTAAGTCCACTTCTATAGGAAGAGAGAAGGGTAGTCTTCCTAAAACTACCTTTTCCCTCCCCCTAGGGTTCTCAAGATCACAGAAATGACTTTTGTAAGCTCAGCTCCTCGGTTATACAAATCAGGAATCAAACTCGAGGTACAGCACAAGTTCTGGTTTCAAGAGACATCCTGATTCAAGGGAGACTCTGTTGCCAAGCAAACCACTTCCTCAGCCCCTCTATCCAAAATCTGAAAAGGTTCATACACTCTCGTCCACTGAGGAGACTCAGCAAATAGCACTCTAATGTTTCACCATATGAACGCCATCGGAGCCAAAAAGTTGGGGGGACGTCTTACCTGGAGTCCTTTCTGACTCTTGCTTTCTCAAAGGAAAATTCGGGGGGTTTGTTGAGGTCATAGGTTCGGGTGGTCGGCTCGGCGGACACTCCAGCCTTCGCTCCCCTCCTGCTGTGGAGGGAGACCAACCCCGAGGTCTTCCGCTGAACCTCCAGAGGCACTTTGTCCGGGGACGCCCGGGGCAGGCTTCCTCCCTGCAGGTGCACCACATCCTGAAGCTTGTTCAGCTGGATGCACTTGCTCTGGAGCTCCTCCGTGAGCTCCGCGATGGCCACGGTCTGTTTGGACAGCTGCTCCCGCAGCTCCTTCAGGTGGTACTCCCGCTCCTGGATCTCAGCATCCTTCCTTCTCAGCTCTCTTTCCAGCTCTATCACCCTGCTCCGGAGGGCGCTGGCGGTGAGGTTCCCGGGGTGCCCATCTGGATTCTTGGAGTGTTTGGGTTTCACCGAACCATTTCCCATTTTGCTCAAGGACCTGAGAGAGGACACAGAATCGGAGGTTACCTAGTGGAAGGTTACCTTCCGGCTTCCCAGGTAGCGCTAGTGGTAAAGAACCCGCCTGCCAATGCAGGAAATATAAGAGATGAGGGTTCGATCCCTGGATCGGGAAGATCTCCTGGAGGACAGCATGGCAACCCACTCCAGAATTCTTGCCTGGAGACAGAGGAGCCTGGCAGGCTATGGCCCATAGGTCACAAAGAATCAGATATGACTGAAGCAACTTAGCACACACTGCATGCTTTGGAGTTTCACTTTCCAGCGGCCCCCACTGCTCCTCTTGCTCTGCTCTGTTTCATAAATGGAAACACAGGACTCAAGGCTCTTCGGTAAGCAATAAATTCCCCACCCTTCCAGAAGGAAAGCCATGGATTGATTTCATTGGTTCCTCCCTGAGGAGGGGCTGGCGCTTGGGTTCCTTCTCTCCCATCCCATTGCTGGCAAAAGCATCATACCTAAGCATTTTGCACAAATGGCCTGCCTTACCTGCTGTTCTCTCTGGATGCTCTCTCTGGACAGCTGTCAAAAGCATCACAACAGAACCGCCATTCGGATGTCAGCATGGCCAAGACAGAATGCCAAGGAGCAACTACTGCAGCAGAGGCTTGTTAATGTCACAATGTTCACAGCTCCCTGAGCTGCTCCACTGAGAAAGCTTCCCCTGATTTAGAAAACCAACACATCTGCATTCCTCGGGGTGGGAGGAGGCAGAGCTGGGGTTGCCTCATTAGCACTTTTTCTCCAGCCGTAGGTGCCTATTAAGTTTGGCGCTTTTTTTTAATATGTATTTTTTATATATTTTATTTTAATTGGAGGCTAATTACTTTACAATATTGTCGTGGTTTTTGCCATACATTCACATGAATCAGCCATGGGTGTACGTGTGTTCCCCATCCTGACCCTCCTTCCCACCTCCCTCCCCATCCCATCCCTCAGGGTCATCCCAGTGCACCAGCCCTGAGCACCCTGTCTCGTGCATCAAACCTAAGTTTGGCTTTTCTGACAATGCTCGCCATTACAAACATGTGGATGGCAGTTTGTGCATGAGTGCCTGCATGCTAAGTCACTTCAGTTGGGTCTGACTCGTTACAACTGCATGGACTTAGTCCTCTGTCCATAGGATTCTCCAGCAAGAATATTGGAGTGGGTTGCCATGCCCTCCTCCAGGGGATCTTCCTTACCCAGGGATCGAATCTGTGTCTCTTACATCTCCTGGATTAGCTCTTTAGCACTAAGGCCACCTGGGAAGTTGCTGGACTGCAGTTACCAGAAGGTAAAAACAAGGATGCGGATTCTTTGATATTCTTTACTTTATATCCCAAAACCAAGATTGTCCCAAAAAAATGACAACCTATGGTCCAACGCTCTATTTACCTGAAAGGAATATCCGCAGAGTAGGCCCCAAAGCAGTTAGTTACTCCTCCAGTAAGTCTCAGGAGGTAAATTGCAGATTGGGGAATGTGAGGCAAGATTTTAGTTGATTCAGAAACATTTCTTTTTGGTTCAATAGATATGTATTTGTTTTAACATTCATTACAAATTGTAAATAATTGTCACCAGAAAAATTTGAGGTTTAGTTAGGCATTTAGCTTTTCTGAGTTAAGTCAATGAAAACAGAAAAGAAATCATCTGTGGTTAATAAACACATATGAGCAAAATCAAAAAAGAGAACTCAAAAGGCTGAAGACTGGAAAATACTGCTTTGATTAAGTGTCATAAAGTTTAAGTCTTTTTAGGCTAGCTATTGAAATTCCGTTCTTTTGTGTGTGTGATTTTTGACAGCCATCACCCAAGAAACTTGTAAACTAAGTTTGAATGACGCTCATTATCTAATATATGAAGAAAATGATGGAACTTTGAAGTTATAAATCCCACATATTCTTTCCTCTCTCTCTCCAAGCTTCAAGCTCAGAGAGAAATGAAATGCTTAAACAGATTTCACTGGCTCTACCAGAATCACTGTGACCTCTAAAACAAAGACAACAAAGACAAAGACACAAACAGCCTCTAAGTTTCAAACAGATGCATCCCAGTAGCTAATGCAGGTCACCTAAGATAGATGGTAGAAACAGAAAATAAATATATTTATAAAAGCAATCTTGCAATACCCAGACATTCTTCATAGAACTCAGGTTCAAAGTAGGCATTAATAAACATCAGCCTCCTAGACTTGCCTTAATATGTTGCAGAGATGTGGCAGGTTTAACCTTTAAGCTTCTGTTGACTTGGCAGCATTTACTGTTCTTATATATTAGGAATATATAAAAAGGTTAAGGAGACTAGAATTCAAAGATGTGGCCCTGGATACCAAGGTAACCTGAATAAGCAATAAAGAAACGTTAGATTGGGACTTGAGAATACACTTGAATGAGATTCTGAATGACAAGCATAAGAAGGGTGCCCCCACAGGGACCTTAAATTAATGTGTGCACAAGTTTTTAACATGCAGCAGTGAAATATTTTCTAGACATGCTTTTCTGATTCATGGACAAGCATTTCTAATCCAAGGCAGGATAAAGACAGAAGAATGGGTAGGGGGAAAGAAATTGTCTTATAAAGAACAAAAGTAAGCACAAAAACTTTTAAACCTGATATTAAACTAAACTAACAATTCATTCTTTATTTATAGAAACAATTGCTTTCTAAGACCTAAGTGTCATGTACTATACCAGGGCACAGTCCAAGAATTTGAAGTCAAATTCAACAGAGAAGAGTTCTAGCATTCTAAATATGAAAAGGCTTAGGAACATTTTTGCTCTAGCTATGGTAGTCAAAACATTCTGTGCCAATTCAATACTTTTGCAAACTCAAACCACAATTAGGTATAGGTGGTAAAATCCTCCCAAAAGACCAGCTATTCTCTGGTTTTTGTTTGCTCGTTTTTAAATTTTTTTATTTTGTTTTGGGGTAAGGTGGATTAACAAACAATGTGGTAATAGTTTCAGGTGAACAGCAAAGGGACTCAGCCATACATATATTAATACATGTATCCATCCTCCCCAAACTCCCCTCTCATCCAGACTGCCACATAACATTGAGCGGAGTTCCATATGCTATACAGTAAGTCCTTGTTGGTTATCCATTTTAAATATCCAGCTATTCTGTGGTTTTAGAGACATCAATTTGCAAGCTGAATAAATCTTTGGAACAGTTTAGAATTCCAAAGAGAAATGAAATAAAGTGAAATAACTAGCCCATCTTCCAGGTCACTAATTTAAGATATGTAAGGAAGCTATCAACGGACTCAATAAATAATAAGTCTGATTTCTTAGTTCACCTATTTCAATTTTGGTGTCTCTCAATCCAAAGCTTTGAGTGTCTGGCTTCATAAAACCTAATTAGACTCATTTCGTTTCCTGTCTGTATCAGTCATTAAGAGAGAAAAGCCATTCCTCAAATATGTATTACTAGTCACAATTGAACCACAGGATATTCTATCTATCTAGCAACTGTAGATTCTTAGATCATTCTTATAATCAGAGAACAGCATTTAAAGTAAGAAGAAATGACCTTGGAAATAAAGATCAGGAATTTTTTCCTTCCAGCTTTATTGAAATACAATTGACATACAGCACCATATAAAGGTAAGGTTTACAGCATAATGATTTAACTTATATATATCACAAAATGATTACCACAAGAATTTTAAAGAACATCCATCATCTCACACAGATACAAAATTAAAGAAATAGAAAAAATTTTCCTTGTGATGGGAACTCTTGGGATTTCTTCTCTTACCAGCTTTTCATATATAACATATATAACACAGCAGTGTTAATTATATTTATCATATTGTATATGACATCCCCAATACTTTATTATCTTACAACTGGATGTCTGTACCTTTTGATTGCCTGCATCCTACCCCCTCCCCACCTCTGGTAACCACGAATCTGATCTCTTTTTCTATGAGCTTGTTTGTTTGTTTGTTTTCAAAGTATAAGAAATAAGCATGGAGACAAAGATCAGGATTTAACATAAGCAACGGAATCAAGTCAGCCAGGGTAAGAAAACAACCTGCCTTTTCCCAGCTGTGTATCCTTCTATAAATTACTTCAATTTCTCAATTTTCTAATCTAGAAAGCGGATATATTCATCTTATAGATTTATTATGAAGATTATGCTTGTAAGGTTTCCTGTGCATTATCTGGAGTGTGGTGGTTTAGTCACTAAGTCATGTCAGATTCTTACAACCCCATGAACTGGAGCCCTCCAGGCTCCTCTATTCATGGGATTCTCCAGGCAAGAATACTGGAGTGGGTAGCCATTTCCTTCTCCAGGGGATCTTCCTCACCCAGGAATCGAACCCAGATCTCCAGTATTGCGGGCTGATTCTTTACCGACTGAGCTATGAGAGAAGCCCTATCTGGTGTGTAGTAGGCATGAAGTAGCTTTTATAGGATGTGACTAGCAAGGCACTTGGTGACTTGGTGTGAGGAAATGTACAGAGGGCCTCATTACTGAATGGGAAAGAACTCTAGTAGACTGGATGTCTTCCAGACAAGAGGGTTTTAAAGATGAAAATTATTGGGGTGAGAAAGAGGGGTGTGCTTATTCTGTCTGGATTAAGGGAAAAAGTCATTCTGGAACAAACATCCTGGGATACCCTCCCAGTGAAGAGAAGCCCCATGAAAAGATGGAGAATAGAAACCTTCATGAATGTCCCAGCCCAGGTGCTAGGACTGCAAGGATGCCTCCTCTGCAATTCCTTCACGTAGCCTCTATCTATTTACATAGGTTGCACTGAAACCCTTAAACCAAAAGGGCCCATCTAAATATCTTTGAAGGCAAAAACAACAATAACAACAAAAAAAACATAGTTCACTTTGAAGGAGATATTCTTCTGCAGCCAGGGACAGGAATGAGGAATATAATGAGCAGTGGCACTTAGGAAAAGAGAGGAAAACTATATAAAGTTATAAATTATTATTACATTAATTTAATCGTGATATAGGAAATGCCATGCAGCAGAGGTAATTAGAAGAGACACAGGAAAAGGAAAACCGACTGTGGAGGCTTCTGCAGGCAGATTAACACCTGACAGCCAGTGTGGTAGGAATTAGCCTTTGTTGTCTGTTTTCCCTCCAGCTCTAAAGGAGTTTGAAACCAAAATCTCGGCTCTGATCGAGATAGTATCTATGTTTCTCTCTACCCATCTGGATTCTGATATATATATCTGTAAATACAGGAGATAGTGCAGTGCTCGCTAATGTTATTGAGTCAGAGTCCCAGCGTAAGCAATTTCAATTAGTATTCATATGCCCTTGGCCATGATATTGGACATGAGTGTGAATGACGGAAGACAGACAGACACATAGACAGATGGACAGATAAAATAATGCTGCATATCATTTACAGTCGTTAGGGGGTTAAATGAGATAAATCATGATTAGAATTTAGCACAGTGCTTGATATATAATGAGTGTTTGATAAGCATTGATTACTATTATTATTACTGTTAACATCATTCGCCCAATAAAATAACTCATTTTAGTGGAAAAACTTATCAATCAACAAATATATACTAAAGCAAAAGACATTATAGGAGAACAAAGTCAGAGTGCTGGTACTACCAGACTTCAAGACTTACATAAGGCTGCAATAATCAAGAAAATGTATTGGTGAAAGCATAAACAAATAGATCAATGGTGCAGAACAGAGAACTCAGAAACAGACTGACAAAAATTTAGTCAACTGATCTTTTATAAAGGAGCAAAGATAATTCAATGGGAAAGGAACAGTCTATTTAAATAAATTGTATTGGAACAACTGGAAATCCATATGCCAAAACAATGAATCTAGAAAAAGATTTATCTTCCACAAAAATTAGTTCAAAATGGATCAAAATCCTCAAAACTTGTGAAACACAAACTATAAAACTCCTAGTAGACAACAGGAAAAAATGGAAGTGATCTTGAGTGTAGTGATGACTTTTGAAATAAAACACCAAAAGCACAATTTATGATGAGGAAAACTGATAAGTTGGACTTGATTAAAATTAATAACTTCTGTTCTGCAAAAAGTAAAATTAAAAAGCCACAAACTAGGAGAAAGAATTTAGAAAACATGTATCCATTAAAGAACTACTATCCAAAGTAATGAGTAATTCTTAATATTCAACAACAGGAAAGCAAACAATCCAGCTGGGAAATGGGCAAAAGATTTAAACAAACAACAGAAGGCACACATGTAGCATATAAGGATATGAAGTGATGCTCAATACCAAATATCATTAGAGAATCTCAAAACAATGAGATACCCATGCTCCCTGGTATTTATCCAACCAATATGAAGATACAACCCCTCACCAAAACCAAAACACAGACGTCTACAGTGGTTTTGCTCATAGCTGCCAAAGCTTGCAAGCAATTAAATGTCCTTCAATGGATGGATGAACAAACTATGATGTATACAGACCATGGACTATTATTCCATGGTGAAAAGTAATAACTATCAAGCCCTGAAAAGTCATGGAGGAATTTTAAAGGCACATTGCAAAGTGAAAGAAGTCAGTCTGTAAAACCTGTATGATGTTAACTCTTGTATGACAATCTAGGAAAAGATGAAATCTGGAGACAGTAAAAAGAACAGTGGTTTCCAGGAGACTGGAGAGAGGGAGACAGGAATGAATAGACGGATTTCAGGGGAATTATTGGGCACTGAAGCTATTCTGTATGATGTTGTTATGGTGGATACATGCCATTATATATTTGTCCAAGCCTACAGAACTGAACAACAAAAAGAGCAAACTCTAATGTAAACTATGGACTTCAGTTAATAATTTTCCATATTTGCTCATCAGTTGTAAAAAAAAAAAAAATTATCGCACTGATTCAAGATATTAAGAATAGGGAAGCAGAAGGAAGACTATGGAACCTCTCCGTGTTTTTTACCTTATTTTTCTGTAAACTTGAAACTGCTCTAAAAAAAGAAATTCTATTAATTAAAAAACAAAACGTGTACTAGGAGTGAATGCAAGGAAGCTGATAGTATATTCAAGGACCAGGCTGAAATCTATGATGGTGAAGGAGAGTGCTGAGAAGTAAAGTTGAAAAAGTAAGAAACCAGAATAAAATACTGAAAAGTCTCATATGCTGTTTATGGTATCTGGATTTTAGTGTAGGTCTAGCTTTTTTCAAGTAATATGGTCAGGTTTGTTCTTTAGGAAAAAAACAAACAAACAGATTTTCTGGCAATTAATATGAAACAGAGTGAAAAGAGCTTAGAGGAAAAAAGACAAAATCAGGCTACTGCATCAATCCAAGTAAAGGGGGATGACAAAACATCAGAAAGAATGTCAACCCTATCCTAATATCTGGAACTCAAGAAAAAATGGACCATTTCCATGGTAGCCAAAAGAGAAAAACACTATCAAGGCAAAAACTCTGCAACTGCCTTCCTCTCAATAAATCACGAAAAGTAAAAAAGGTTCTTTTTCATGAAATGGGCAGGTTAGCCTGAAGTCACATGAATTATGCAGGCTTCTCCAGATAGTTTTTTAAGTAGATATGAAACCGATGCATCTGGTGTTACTCTTAACTTGTCTCACCAAATGTCTTCTAGAAAGTAATTAAACATCACTGAGTATATAAACCCTGCTGCTCCTGCCTGAAGCAAACACAAAGAGTTGCCCTTGTGAGAAACAGCTCAATTTCATATCAATTACACAATTAAAAGCATCTGACCTTGTGACTATTAAGCTTGGGCTCAGTTTTGAATCTACTGCTTGTTTTCTTTGGCCATGGCATCTTAAATTGGGGAGTTACTTTCTCTTGTCAGGCAGTCATATGAACTTCTTATTGTGCCAAAGTTTCAGCTACTCCTGAGGCTGTATCTTGCAGTGCCCCAAACCACAACACCCGCCATGTAAACATCCCTCAGAATGTTTACAGTGACTTGTATAAATACAACATATCCCATATGTTGTGGCATTCCATTCAGCTATTTTCGGGGTGCCACAGTCTCAGGTAAGTAGGTAAATACACAGAAATGCAATTTTATAGGTGTAGATCCGGAGATGGTAGCTGATGGAATTTGACCAATGATAAGAAGAATGGGCTTCCCAGGTGGCACTAGTGGTAAAGAACCTGCCTGCCAAGGCAGGAGACGTAAGAGACACAGGTTTGATCCCTGGGTTGGAAAGATCTCCTGGAGGAGGGCATGGCAAACCCACTCCAGTATTTCTTCCCTGGAGAATCCCACGGACAGAGGACCATGGCAGGCTACAATCCATAGGGTCGCAAAAAGTCAGACACAACTGAAGCGACTTACTATATGTGCACAAGAAGAAAGATTTAGAACTTTCCATTGCAGCAACTGGGTAGGAGAGTTGCCGTTATTAACCAAAATGAGGGGCAGATTTGAGGGATATGACAGTGAATGTGATTTTGGGCAGTTTGTGGAACCTGTGGAAACTTTAAGGTCAAGAAGTTCCATAGGTGGTAAGAAATGAGGAACTAGCAACTCAAAAAGGGGAGCTGAAAATACTTAGCAATCACAAGTAGAGGCTGAAGCTGAAGAAGTAGATAAAAGTGCCGAAGAGATAGGCAATGAAAAAAGGAAGAATGTTTAGGTCTATATGGAGTATGAGAGCAAAACTAGACATGGTAAGAAGAAGCTGTTGTGTTAGGGAGAGGATACAGAGGGATTAACTGTAAAAGATGGTCCGAGTAATACTGCAGGGACAGAATTTCTAAAATAAAAGTAGTATAAAGTATTGGTTGCTCAGTCATGTCCAGCTCTTTGGAATCCATGGACTGCAGCCCACTAGGCTTCTCTGTCTGTGGGATTCTCCAGGCAAGAATACCAGAGTAGGTAGCCATTCCTTTCTCCAGGGGGTCTTCCCAACCCAGGGATCGAATCCAGGTCCCTTATATTGCAGGCAGATTCTTTACTGTCTGAGCCACCAGGGAAGCATGTAGTAATTAAGTGGGTGCACACAAGACGGGAGTCAAAAAAAGATTCCAATGTTTTGATCTTGGCAGGCTGGAAGGAAGGCAGTACTATGAACTCATTCATTCATTAAAAATGAGTAGAGCACCATCTATGGGCTAGGCACTGTGACACTGACCACGGTCAAGAGAACAGGCATGTTGTCAGGGGAAGGAGATGAGTCCATATATACATTTGCTGAGTTTGTTGAAGTGCCTGTGGGTCATCAAGGTGGAAATGTCTAGCAGAGGGCAGAAAAGAAAGATCGAGGCAAAAGAATACTTGATAGCAGTAAGAACTGAAGTCCCACAAGTATTAATAAATGAGATCACTAAGGGAAAAAGGAGGAAATGCCTCTACTGTTGCGTATGTACATTTAGATGGTACTTGTGAATAATATTTATAGGAGAAGAGGGGAGGAGATGCAAATAAAGACAGAGAAGGAACAGTTGTACAGAAAGATAAATCCATAAAGATAAGATTTCCAAGAGGTGAGCAGGCTGCAGTTGACAACCCACAGACCTATCACAGCAAATGAGATCAGAAGGAAATATACTGAAAATAAAGTCTTCTTTCACAGAAGACCTGGGATAGAAACCAGATTACCAAGAACCCTGGAAAGAGCTGACACTGAGGGTAGGGACTTCACAATGGTACCATGGTTGAGGCAGTGGATTTTTAGAAAAGTGAAAACTTGAGAGTACCTGTAAGACCGAAATAATGAACCAGTGACTACAGAGAAAATGAAAACAGAGGAGATGAGGGGATAATTGATAGGGAAAATAGCCTAGAGGAAGCAAGGCAATATGGGATTAAAAGACTTGGGCAGCATCCAGGCAACACGTGCCTGCACTGGGAGGTGGATTAGCCATCACTTGTAAGGATTTCAGAGGACTGACATGCAGCATTTCAGGTAAAAGAGAAAGCTCTCTCTGTACCATCTTTTTATGTCCTTTATTTTAGTTGCAATGTTCCAATAGGGAAGGTAGCCTCTATCTAATTCTACAAAGAGAATTCTCTACCATATGATCTTCTACCCTCCTGTGTAAAAGCTAAGCAGTAGTACTGACAACAGCCGCTGTATGTTATGTGGGATGCTCGCCTTCTCCAAGAGTTAAATAGAAACTTGCAAAGAAAAGAGACAATTGCTGAGGAACCTTGGGGGAAGGGGAGCCCAGGCAGGTAGGTGTCTGCCGCTGGCTTCCTTCATAAAGAGGCCCCTGGGAACTTAGGCGACGAGATGAACAGAGCGTCATCCTTTCTACCTGTTCATTCTGCCTGCGTGGTTTCTTTGTATTTGCAGCCAGGTTCAACTGCCATGCATCGGTACCCTAGTTCTCAAACTTGAGCCCCTTGCTTTTTTCTCTCATCTCCAAAGTGACATTCGTTTTTGCTCGCTCTTGTTTCTTCACCAGGAAAAACAGCAAAAAAAAAAAAGNTTAGCAGCAGCAGCAGCAAGGTGTTAGAGAATATTCTAATTTGTTTCTTTTACTTTTAGCTGTCCGATTTTTCCAGCACCACTTATTGATGGGACTATCTTTTCTCCATTCTATATTCCTGCCTCTGTTGTCACAGATTAATTGATCATAGAGACCTGGGTCTACTTTTAAGCTTTCTATTTTATGCCATTATTCTTTCTGTTTTTGTGCCAGTACTGTACTGTTTTGATGGCTGTAGCTTTGTAATATAATCTGAAGTCAAGGAGCTGTATTTCTCCAGTTCTGTTTTTCTTTCTCAAGATTGTGTGTCTATTTGGGATCTTTTGTGTTTCATATAACTTGAAAACATTTTTTGTTGTAGTTCTGTGAAAAATGCCATTGGTAATTTGATTACCAATTAAGTGCAAGGAATTGCATTCAATCTATAGATTGCATTGGGTGGTGATGGTGGTGGTGGTAATTGAATTTTTAAGTTGTATCCAGGTTTTGTGAACCCATGGACTGTAGCCCACCAGGCTCCTTGGTCCATGGTCAGAAGGAATACTGGAATGGGTTGCCATTTCTTTCTCCAAGGGATCTTCCCCACCCTGGGATCAAACTCACATCTTCTGCATTGCAGGCAGATTGTTTACCACCAAGCCACCAGGGACTCTTGCCTTGGGTAGTATAGTCATTTTAACAGTATTAATTCTTCTAATCCAAGAACATGATATATCTTTCTGTTTGGGTCATCTTTGATTTCTTTTGTAAGCATCTTATAGTTTTTTGGAATACAGGTCTTTTGCCTCCTTTGGTAGTTTTATCCCTAGGTATTTTGAAATTAACATATTTTAAATCAATTATATTTCAATTAAAATGAATATTAAAAATAAAAAATAAAATATTTTAAGAGTAACATAAATTATCATTTCACATGTGCTCTTCTCTTATTTTGCAGCTTTCATTTCCTTAATCCTTTTAACCAGTTGTTACGATGACATTTCTTTTGACAGTCTGACCAGTTGTATATACATGTTCGTCATGTCTTCCTGAATGGAATCAGGCTGGAATAGAGTGTTCATTTCATTGGCAAATGAGGGTAAAGACTTCAATAGGCCTGACTGCATGATTTCCTCTGTTTCACTATCTATCATTACAAAGAGAAGCTAGCAAGTTTTTTTTTTTTTTTTTTNTGTTCGTCATGTCTTCCTGAATGGAATCAGGCTGGAATAGAGTGTTCATTTCATTGGCAAATGAGGGTAAAGACTTCAATAGGCCTGACTGCATGATTTCCTCTGTTTCACTATCTATCATTACAAAGAGAAGCTAGCAAGTTTTTTTTTTTTTTTTTTGACACTGATGAAGTCTTTTAGATGGACAGGAAAGCATTTAGTGAAAATTAGGAATACAGACTATTAAATATGATATGAAGTGAAATTGAAAGTTGCTCAGTCACGTCTGACTCTTTGTGACCCAATGGACTATACACTCCATGGAATTCTCTAGGACAGAATACTAGAGGGAGAAGCCTTTCCCTTCTCCAGGGGATCTTCCCAATCCAGGGATCGAACCCAGGTCTCCCACCTTGCAGGGGGATTCTCTTCCAGCTGAGCCACAAAGGGCATAAAACCCAACATTTATGGTATAAAACCCAACATTTTCACTGGACACATAAGAAAACTTTTTTTCCCTTAACAGGTGGTAGTCTGCTCCAGCATCCATAGGATCCAATTAATAATCAGTCTCTGTCACAGCCTTAGGATATCAGCAGAGGCAGCAAAGGTGAGGGCAGGCCCCCTGTGGTTTGGTAACATATGTCTCTATCATCAACTTCTCTGGACTTTCTGAAGAGTGGTTGCCATTCCTGGTTCCTGGTTTTAATCAGTTCCATCAGAAACTGAAAGCTGGGTGGCCTGAAAGCCTCAAGAGCATGTTAAGAAATGAAAGAAAGATATAACCCAAGATATAGCCCAAGACATAACCAATCGTAGGAGTAGAAAATGTCTTAGAGAGTTTGATTTGGTACCTTGCTGTCCCTGAGAAGGGGTGTGTTTGACTCTAAATCCTGTGTTCTACCTACAACATCTTTGTATCTTAAGTCTTGGTGTCACTGGTTATCTTTGGGTCTTAATTATTTTGACTAAGTTATTTAAGGAAATTTTGATAAATTATTTTAACTTTTCTCACCACATTTTATGGTGTCTTAGGTCACTTGGGGATTCTCTGGGAATAACACCCAATTATATCAATATTTCTATGGGAAATTTGTCTCTGAATAATAATATTTTAAGTAACTGAAATCGCCAAAATCATGGCCACAGCATTACTGTAGTAAAGACTGTGTGCGTGCTAAGGGATCCTGTGGCAGAGGTGTATTTACTGTTTGTTTGTTTGTTTTTGAGAAGGGCAATGCCATGTGATGCAGGCATCAAGTAACACAGAGGGTTAGTAGAAATGAGGCAGAAGGATCTCATCTGAGCTTTCACTTTGACCTTCCTAGTTCACACTTTGGAAATTCTGTCACCTGCGTCCTAATCAACTTCCCTCTAAGGCTTCTCATTTCTTCTAATTCCTCACTGGACCATGTGGGAGATAGCCATGCTTTAGAGGAACTGTCACCTCCTTCATGCTTTCCTTCAATTATCTTTCACAAGGAGTTCATGTTTTTACCAAATTTGGGATGATCCCTCCTGGATAAATAAAATGAAGAGGAAAGGGTTGAGATTCAAAAAGCATCAATCACTCCTGGGTGATCTTGTCTGAGCTGCTCCCCTTCCCTAAGATTTGGTGTTGCCATCTGTGAAAAGAACAGATGAGATCAGATGATCTTAGTAAGTTCTTCAGAAGGAAGAACCAAGAGTTCTGTTTGTCAACATCAGTGATAACTTATGAATTTATAGAATCATTGCTGATTTCACTCAAGCTCTGATCTGCATTTCTGTCTACTAAAGACCAGTCATTTCTCTTCATCTGTACTTAAAAAAAAACATCATGACATCTGGTCCCATCACTTCATGGCAAATAGATGGGAGGAAAGTGGAGGCAGTGACAGATTTTCTTTCCTGGGCTCAAAATCACTTTGACAGTGACAGCAGCCATGGAATTAAAAGATCCTTGCTCCTTAGAAGGAAAGCTACAACAAACTTAGACAGTGTATTAAAAAGCAGAGGCATCACTTTGTCAACAAAGGTCTGTAGAGTCAAAGCTGTGGTTTTTCCAGTAGTCGTGTATGGATGTGAGAGTTGGACCATAAAGAAGGCTGAGCACTGAAGAACTGATGCTTTCAAATTGTGGTGTTAGAGAAGACTCTTGAGAGCCCCTTGGACTGCAAGGAGGTCAACCTAGTCAATTCTAAAGGAAATCAACCCTGAATNATGGATGTGAGAGTTGGACCATAAAGAAGGCTGAGCACTGAAGAACTGATGCTTTCAAATTGTGGTGTTAGAGAAGACTCTTGAGAGCCCCTTGGACTGCAAGGAGGTCAACCTAGTCAATTCTAAAGGAAATCAACCCTGAATATTCATTGGTAAGACTGATGCTGAAGCTGAAACTCCAATATTTTGGTTACCTGATGTGAACAGCAGACTCATTGAAAAAAATTCCTGGTGGTAGGAAGCACTGAAGGTGAAAGAGAATGGGGACAATTAAGGAAGAGATCATTAGATAGCATCACTGACTCAGTGGGCATGAATTTGAGCAAACCCCAGGAGATAGTCAAGGACAGAGGAGCCTGGCATGCTGCAGTCCATGAGATTGCAAAGAGTTGGACACAACTTAGCAACTGAACAACAACATGACAATTTCCAGTCCTAAAATGAAAAATGTCCATGATTGCAGTATGATCTTCCCCACCTAAGATATCCTGCTTCACTCCCTATTTTCCAAAAATTTCCGGCCAAAGTCCCTATGGTCTTTTTTGATCTGTCTTTTATCACCTACATCCTTTCTGTCACCCTTTCTGCCATATTTTTAATTTTAAAGGACCTTATGTGTTTATTTCTTCCTATTCTGTGCACTTGTTAAAATATAACACGAATTTATTATTTTAGCCCTTTTAAAGTATGTGATTCAGTGGGATTAAGTACATCCACATTGTCTAAAACCATCACCACTATTTATCTCCATAACATTTCCATCATCCCCAACTGGAACTCTGTATCCATTGAAGAGTATCTTCATGTCTACTCTGAATGGCTTATCAGAGTATCTTAGATTGAAAGAAAGTGAAAATGTTAGTCAGTCAGTCATGTCTGTCTCTTTGGGACCCCATGGACTGTCCACGGAATTCTCTAGGTGAGAATACTGGAATGGGTTGCCATTCCCTTTTCCAGCANATAACCATCATCTGAGCCTTCAAGGAATCATAATCTTTTGCAGTACTAACACTGAAGATCACCACTCACAGATCACCATCACAAACATGATAATAATGAAAAATTCTGAAATATTGCAAGAATTACCCAAATGTGACACAGAGACATGAGGTGAGCAAATGCTGCTGATAAAGTGGCACTAATAGACATGTTCAACATGGGATTGGCACAAACGTCGAATTTATTAAAAAAAAACAAGCAATGCCTGCAAAGCATGATAAAGTGACGTGCAACCAAGCAAGGTGTCTGTACCAGACAGGTGTGTCTCCAGTCCCGTTCTTATACATTTTCACATGTATTCACAAGCCCATAGGAAACATAAAGTGTTGTTTTATTGTGGGTTGTTTGCTTTTTTTTTTCCTTTTTTTTTTTTTTACATTTAACACATAAGAACACTGCATCTTTTCAGTTCTGAGTCTCAGCCATTTTTCTATGTTAGGTAGGTCTTATAAATTTCTCATCTTTATTTTTTTTACTCTTACCTGGATTTTATACTGTGCACATAACATGTTTATATAGTCATTCTTTGATTAATAAATATTTAGGTTCTTTCCTGTTTGTTTTGCAAGCAGCACAGCTGAGCATCACAGCACAGGGTCTGTGGTCCTGTGCCCCGGGCTGGGGGTAAACACTGAGAAACTTTTATAGCAATTTGGTAGAGTGATGCTATGTCAAATCTCACAATAAAAATCATCACCATCACAAACATGATAATAATGAAAAATTCTGAAATATTGCAAGAATTACCCAAATGTGATACAGAGACACGAGGTGAGCAAATGCTGCTGAGAAAGTGGCACCAATAGACATGTTCAACATGGGGTATTGTATTTTGTAAGCCTTTGTGTTTTAAAAACTTTATTCCTCTAGCAATTCATTTCTACTGTAAGAGTCAAAATGTATTAGTTTGTGACAGGTTGGAAATAAAGGCTGGAGCTTGCTCAGGATCACGGAGAAGTAGTGCTTTTGTGACCAGCCTCACATACCCATGATGTCACGCTCCTGCAGATTCAAAGAAGTGATTCTCTTGGTTATAGGATGCAGACATTTTTGTATTATAATAGACCGTGTCAACTTGCCCCCTCAAAGGGGCTAAGACAGCCTCTCCCCCCTCCACACACACACACACACACCNATTTCATGGCTGCAGTCACCATCTATGGTGATTTTGGAGACCAAGAAAATAAAGTCAGTCACTGTTTCCCCATCTATTTGCTATGAAATGATGAGACCAGATGCCATGATCTTAGTTTTCTGAATGTTGAGTTTTAGGTCACCTTTAAACTCTCCTCTTTCCACATTCATCAAAAGACTTTTTAGTTTTTCTTCACTTTCTGCCATAATTGTGGTGTCATTTGCATATCTGAGGTTATTGATATTTCTCCTGGTAATCTTGATTCCAGCTTATGCTTTATCCAGCCCAGCATATAGTTAAATAAGCAGGGTAACATTATACAGCCTTGACATACTCCTTTCCCAATTTGGAACCAATCTGTTATTTCATGTCCAGTTCTAACTGTTGCTTCTTGACCTGCACACAGATTTCTCAGGAAGCAGGTCACGTGGTCTGGTATTCCCATC
>SJYV01044268.1:0-14615 GCA_006410875.1 Neotragus pygmaeus
CATCTACTTCCCATGAAGTGATGGGACCAGATGCCATGATCTTCGTTTTCTGAATGTTGAGCTTTAAGTGAAACTTTTTCGGTCCCTTCTTTCACTTTCATCAAGAGGCTCTTTACTCAGCCATAAAAAGGAATGAAATTGGGTCATTTGTAGAGATGTGGATGGACCTAGAGACTGTCATACAGAATGAAATAAGTCAGAGAAAAATGTACCGCATATTTATACATATATGTGGAATCTAGAAAAATGTTATAGATGATCTTATTTGCAAAGTAGAAATAGAGACACAGACATAGAGAACAAACATATGGGTACCAAGGGGGAAGGGGCCATGAGATGAACTGGGAGACTGGGACTGATGTATATACACTATTGATACTGTGTATAAAAGAGATAACTAATGAGAACCTACTATATAGCACAGGGAACTCTACTCAATGCTCTGTAGTGACCTAAATGGGAAAGAAATTTAAAGAGAGATAGGTACATGTACAGCTGATACACTTTGCTATACAGTAGACACTAGCACAACATTGTAAAGGAACTATACTCCAATACAAATTAATTTAAACAATACTAATGGCCAGAGCACACCCCAGACCAAATGAATTAGAATCTGTGGGATGGGGTCAGACTTATGTTTGAGAACCACTCTATTAAAAGAATACAAATAAATTCAACAGGAGGAAACAGTAATCACAATCAATGTCAATGGGTTAAATTCCCTAAGTAAAAGACGGAATTCAGCAAGATCACCAAGATTCACTTTCTTCATTCTCATGTTCCTCTCACAGTATTTGCTCTGTTCTCAAAATCCTTGTTGTTATGACTATCATNGCCATTCAATGCTACCTGACTAACAAGCTCTGGAGTAATGCAGGCATGTTTTTTCACTCACAGTTCACCGCTTACCACAACCAGTTACTTAGCTCCTCCAATCCTGAGTTTCCTCTTCTGTTCAACCATTATAACATTAGTAGTTAGAACAACAGATAATTTTATTCCCTAGAATTTGAGGGGGTAGAAATAGATTGAGTCTCACCCCAGAATCAATCATAGTAGGAAAAAAATTGTCTTTCCAGATATGACCATTTTTTTCCTACTATGTTTGATTCCAGATGTAATATAGAAGTAGAGAGGCAGGGTGAGGACAGATTTCAGGAACACATGCATATTAACAGCACAGGAATAAAAGGAGGATATAGGGGTGACTGGAGACACTTCTTGTTGTTTGGATGAAAGAGGGAGAAAAGCTTTTAAATTTTTTTTTTTAAGCAACTGCAATGAATGGTTAAATTTTTAAGATAGTAACCAAAATGATTCATAGGACTGATGTTGAAGAGCATTGATGAGCAGAGAAACAGTTAATATTTTTAAAATGAGCTTCAGATGATACATTAAAATAGTGGCTGTTGAAAGTGAAAGTTGCTCAGTTGTGTCCAACTCTTTGTGACCCCATGGACTATAAAGTCCATAGAATTCAGACCAGAATACTAGAGTGGATAGCTGTTCCCTTCTCCAGCAGATCTTCCCAACGCAGGGATCAAACTGGTGTTTCCTGCATTACAGACGGATTATTTACCAGCTGAGCTACCAGGGAAGCCCATATTAGTGGCTGTTGAAAAGATGTCTAAATATTACTTTTAAATAATTTTTAAGAAGCTACATTTGGGGCATTTTCTTTTTAAAATTTATTTTGTTGTTTTTAAATTTTTGTTTTATAATGGACTATATATAGTTGGGCTTCCCTGGTGGCTCAGATGGTAAAGAATCTGCCTGCAATGCGGCAGACCTGAGTTCCATCCCTGGGTTGGAAGGATCCCCTGGCAGAGGGCAAAACCACTCTAGTATTATTGCCTGGACAGTTTCATGGATAGAGGAGCCTGGTGGGCTACTGTCCAGGGGGTTGCAAAAAGTCAGACATGACTGAGAGACTAAACACATAGTTGATTTACAATGTTGTATTGGCTTCAGGTTTACAGCAAAGTGATTCAGTCATATATTACATGTACATATATCTATTCTTTTCCAAATTATTTTCCCATCTAGGTTATTATAGAATATTGAACAGAGTTCCCTGTGCTATACAATAGATCTTTGTGTGTTATCTATTTTATACAATAGTGTGTATATGGGCATTTTCTTATGGTGAGTAAAAATTAGAATTCTTTATCATTATCTTAGATTATGTCAGAAATGGGATCACATGAACCCTTGAATTATATTTGGGTAGATTGTGGGATCTATAATATAGAATTTTAAAAACAAATATCTATACTCAGCATTAAAATTACTCTGTAAGGGACTTTCCTGGTGGCACAGTGGATCAGAATTCACCTGCCAAGGCAGGGGACGCGGGTTTGATCCCTGGTCTAGGAAGATTCCACATGCTGTGGAGCAACTAAGCCTGTGAACTACAACTAGTGAAGCCCATGCGTCCTAGAGCCCACAAGCCACTACTACTGCCCATAAGCTGCTGGCACAGAAGCCTGCTTGTCCAGAGCCTGTGTTCTGCAGCAAGAAGCCATCTCAACGAGAAGCTGCACACAGCAACGAGGAGTAGCCCTTGCTTGCTGCAACTAGAGAAAGTCTGCACAAGGAATGAAGACCCAGTGCAGCCAAAAATAAATAAAATTCTAAAAACTAAAATTACTCTATAATTGAGCCAAGAGTACATGTCACTTTTTTTTTTTTTTGTCAAAGGATGCTGTAAAGGAGAAAGACATCAAAGAAACTGAACTTGTGCTAATTACAGTTGTGTTTAGGGTGACCTACTTAAGACACGAAATGCCGGAAAGAAAGCACACCTATTCAGCATCACTTAAATTTACTATAATAAGGAAGCCTAAAGAAGTACTTTTTAAAGTTTTCAACTGGATATGAGTTTTAACCAAGCCTCAATGGAGACCTAATTTTTGAAAGGTTTAAAATTCTTCCGTCCAGAGCATGGTCATATCAGACAAACATGGACCCCTAAGAACGTGAGAAAGTGCCCAGTGCTGTGGAACTTGCACAGCAAGATAATAGTTTTCTTGATTCAGAATAATTATAATAATTAAAAGATACTTGAGAAATTCATGAAGTGAAGTGAAGTGAAGTCGCTCAGTCATGTCTGACTCTTGGCAACCCTGTGGACTGTGTCCATGGGATTTTCCAGGCAAGAGTACAAGAAGCATCAAATAAAGAAAAAGGACTTGGTCATGATGAGAACGTGCCACTCAGTCTCTAGGGATGGGTGTCTTTGGAAGCATGAAATGCTAATATGACCTAGATTGTTTAGAACCGGGATTCTTCTATGAATTCAGCTCCACAAAAATGTTTCTGGAGTGGATCCCTTGAATTTCTCTGTTCAGTTCCTGTGCATCTTTGAGAAAGAAAAATGCTGGATATTCAGCTTGAAAATTAACTTCCATGAATTGTCAGCAATAGTAGAATGAATCTGGCAGACTCAGGGACAATTTGATTGTGTTTATATAAGGAGTTTTGCATGGTAAATGTGTACTGACTAACCTTGATGTTCATCACAGAATTGGAAGCCCATCTGAGTTCTTGCTAGTGACCCCAGTCTGACACCATAGTGACAATACAGTTTGTAAAGGTAAAAGGTGATGTTATATACCTCTAGAGTGATGAGGTTTGGAGAACTGGATACCCTTGGAAACAGAAAAACTGCAGGTAGTCTTCAGCACACTGGAGATGGGTTCCCACCAAATAAGGTCCTTGTTGGTGGAGATAAATGGGTTTTTCTTATCCGTATCTAGCCTAAACTTGGTCTTACACTGGAAATTATTATTTGCTTCCAGTGTGACAAAGTCATTGTTACTGTTAGAAGTTTATCAAATGCAGGAAAAGTGCCTGAGCATCTTGGTGGTAGGAAGTGGCCCCAGATTTACTTTGATGTGAAAGGGAGTGCCATCTAGTGGTAAAGTATGACTATGAGGGTACTTACCCTGTGAACCCTCTAAGCCTTTCCAGGAACATGGATCCCGTATGGAAAGGGATTAAATACCTTAATAAATATGCTTGCTGAGAAGTTGTCATTGCCTAGATTCAAGATCTGGGTGAAGGAAACTAATGGAACTCTACCAGCCTGACTCTTTCAGTATTTCCAGAGTTTTGCTCATAATAGAAGGGAGAGGTGAGATGGTAGGAAGTGAGTACACCAGGGAGAGGTACCTATCTGATTGATCAAAGAAGATTGAACAAAATGAAGAATTTCTGTTCCTCAGAATTTAACCCGGGGTATGTATGTGGGCAGGGGAGCGTTGTGTGTTGAAAACCAATCAGAATGGAGGAAAATTACACATTTCATGATCTTTACATCAGAATGTAGACACATCTATGGTAAATGGAGAATATTAAGAAAAGGTTAGAGGAAACAATTTGCTAATCCATTGGAGGAGGTCATTTGCTTGTCTGAAAGTTGCATTCATATAGCAAGCATACTACTTAAAAATATATATATACCCAATAAATAAATACATACATGCTAAGGCAGATGATGATAAATTAACCTCTGTCTCAGTGAAGGATGATCAAAAAAAAGAGAGAGAGAGAGAGAGAATGGCAATGATAGCAGCTATAATTTATCAAGAAGTTATGGTGCATTCAAATCTAAATCAAGTACTTTATATGTATTTTCTCATGAAATTCCTGTACTAATCCTTTTAGGTAGGTTCTCTTATTATCTTCATTTTTCAGTTAAAGAAAAGCAAACTCATCTTTCCTAAGAACACAGAAATGCTAAGCTAGTAGTGCCAGTATCTGAATTCTGGTCTTTCTGATTCCCCAAATTGCTTTGTGCCAAAAATGTTGTCTTAGTTGCTCAGTCATGTCCAACTCTTTGTGTCTCCCACGGACTGTAGCCCACCAAGCTCTTCTGTCCATGGAATTCTCCCCAGCAAGAATACTAGAGTGGGTAGCTATTCCCTTCTCTAGGGGTTCTTCCTGACCCAGGTATTGAACCCAGTCTCCTGCATTGCAGGCAGATTCTTTTGCTATGCCCAAGTCGCGAAATCTCCCAATGACCACCAGGGAGCCAATGCAAAAGCAAGAGAGATTTTATTACCAAGCTGGAGCTGGGCCTCCCACCGTTATGGACACAGCGGCTAGGGAGAGGAGCCTCCAACTCTGGGTTTCATTGCTTATATAGGGTATTCTCGCGTGAAAAATTCAAAAAGCGGGAGTTTGGGAGACGTCTAATTGGTTACCTTCTGTGGAAGGGTTAGGTGTTGGGTTCTGATTGGTTTTCATTTCNGGCTAGGGAGAGGAGCCTCCAACTCTGGGTTTCATTGCTTATATAGGGTATTCTCGGGCGAAAAATTCAAAAAGCGGGAGTTTGGGAGACATCTAATTGGTTACCTTCTGTGGAAGGGTTAGGTGTTGGGTTCTGATTGGTTTTTATTTCCGGGGCTGGCCATGGGTTCTGATTGGTTCCCATTTCCCGGGCTTAATTCGAATTTCCTGGGCAGGTCATAAGTCCTGAACATAAAGTCAGGAGATCCTAATCTGGGATCTGATTGGTTCGCAGGTGGTGGGGTGAGGTCAGGGGATTTCCAAAGACTCTTTCCTCAGAACTCTAAAATGGAGTCTTTTTTAACAAAATAGGGTGGCTTAGGTTCTTCACTTTACCATCAGCCACCACGGAAAGAAAGCTGTCACAGATCTAGACATCATATTAAAAAGCAGAGACATCACTTTGCCAACAAAGGTCTGTATAGTTAAAGCTATGGTTTTTTCAGTAGTTGTGTATGGATGTGAGAGTTGGACCATAAAGAAGGCTGAGTGCTGAAGAATAATGCTTTCAAATTGTGGTGCTGGAGAAGACGCTGGAGAGTCCCTTGGACAGCAAGGACTGGCAATCCTAAAGGAAATCAACCCTGAATATTCACTGGAAGGACTAATGCTAAAGCTGAAACTCCAATACTTTGACCACGTGATGTGAAGAACTGACTCACTGGAAAAAGACCCTGATGCTGGGAAAGATTGACGGCAGAAGAAGGGGACAACAGAGGATGAGATGGTTGAATATCATCACCAACTCAATGGACATGAGTTTGAATAAACTCCAAGAGATAGTAAAGACTAGAAAGCCTGTTGTGCTGCAGTCCATAGGGTTTCAAAGAGTTAGACAGGACTTAGGTGGCTCAGAGGTTAAAGCGTCCGCCTGCAATGCAGGAGACCTGGGTTTGATCCCTGGATCAGGAAGATCCCCTGGAGAAGGAAATGGCAACCCACTCCAATATCCTTGCCTGGAGAATCCCGTGGACAGAGGAGCCTGGTGAGCTACAGTCAATGGGGTTGCAAAGAGTCGGACACGACTGACTGACTTCACTTTAGCAACTGAACAACAAAAATATCACAGGAATGTTAATCACTTCCTGGTGAGATATAGACCATACTGCTTTGAAAAATCTGTCCTTATCTAAATTCCATTAAGTTCGATTGGATTTCAGTAAGACCTCAATAGATTATGTAACACAAATAGTTTGAACCTTTTTTTCCAATGTGCACTTATCTTGAAACATTTTAATTTTCTATTTTCTCAGAGGACAATCAGCAGTCTGAGTCTTCACTCTGGTGTTGTCCTAACATAGACTAAAATTAATAATGATGTACATGTTTATTTCTAACCAGATTATTATAGTAATACCATACCACTTTCATTTTATGACAAGGAGATGGAAAACCAAGGAAGGTCAAGGGATATGCTAAATTAAGGAGAACACTTGGGATAAAATACATTTGTATCCATTTTTTCCCTAGGATTCAAAATGTGTTTTCTTTAGATGGACCTCCTTCTTGTGTTAATCTCATATATTTGTTTGGAGTATTAGGATCTACATCAGTTCAGAGGAATTTCTTACTTATATGTTTTATATAGATTCTAAAGTCTCCTGCTTATATTTCCTTGTTTTTTTCTATCACCCCCTTAAAGAAAGACGATGATGAATTTCCATTTGAAAACTCTAAAATCGCTCTTGTTTTTCCATCTGTAGTGTCTTTGTTCAAAGCCTCACTGCTACACTCCTGGTCAGAAAATGAAAGCCAGATCGTGGAAGCCATCTTGGCAATTTTTATATAAACCTGGCTGAGGGCCTCCCACCAAGAGTGGATGTCTTGTAATTGGGTCTGAAAGATCCAAAAAAGTTTCAGACAAGGTGAAGAGGTTGGCATTCTTTGCCATTTTGACATGTCCTTAGTCATCAGTACAGAGTACTTGGAGACAAGTAAGTTGTTCTAGCTGTCTATTAAACATTTGTTCCAAAAAGAAGGATGATACCATATTAAGAATTAAGAATTTTATTTCCATAGTTTATTACATCAACACTTTTAGGGAGAAAAATCATATAATACCGATAGATACAAAAAGAGTCAATTGTGAAAACTGAACAAGCAAATAAATAAATAGATAGATGTGTAAGTAAGTAGCTCTGTGCATGTTGTGTCCAACTATTTGCAGCTCCATGGTCTGTAGCCTGCCAGGCTTCCCTGCCCATAGAATTTTCCAGGCAAGAATACTGGGGCAGGGTGCCATTTCCTACTCCAGGGAATCATTCCAGCTCATGGATCGAAACTGCATCTCTTGCATCTCCTGCATTGGCAGGTGGATTCTTTACCACTAGCACCACTTGGGAAACTCTAAGTAATTAAGTAAATAAATAAATAAAAATGAGCAAATAAATAAATCTGAGAGGAAATCTAGAAAACTACATATTTAAGGTAGAAGCAGGCAAGATAGTGCTCAAAAAAAAAAAAAAAAGAGGAAAAATGGCCTCAGTTATATATTAAAATTGCTAAGTCACTTCAGTCCCTCTTCCAAGGGATCTTCCCCACCCAGAGATTAAACCTGCGGCTCCTGCGGCACCTGCGGCTCCTGCATTGCAGGTAGATTCTTTACCACTGAGCCATCAGGGAAGTCCCGTATATATAGGACCATGTGTAAAATAGATAGCCAGTGGGAAGCTACTCTATAGTACAGGGAGCTCAGCTCTGTGGTGAGCTCTGTGATGACCCAGAGGGGTGGGATGGGGGTGTGAGAGGGATGCTTAATTGGGAGAGGATAAATGTATGTTAATTAACTTGATTGTGATAAGCATTTCACAATACATATGTATAACAAGAAAATAATTTATGGGTTGAAATTTTTTAAACAACTATGGTTTCCAATGAGTTGTTATCAAATGTTCTGCAATCCATATATGGATCAAGAATTACTTATAGCCTGATAAAACATGCCATTGATATGAGTCTTACTTACATAAAATAGTAATAATGTTAGCATTAGGTATTGGTATAAAGAGAAAGTAAGATAATATAAATAAAGTGCTCAGCACATTGCCTGGCAAAGAATAAATGTACACTAAAATGACATCTGTTATCCTTATTCTTATTATTCTTTTTTAAATGCTGAAATTATACATATTTTTTTAAAGAATTTCACAGAGGTGAAGTGCCTTTCTCACCACATCATATCAGCAGGAACATGTTGTCAGTATGACTTACCTGCAGTGATATTATCCTTACTCACCTGGCCAAGGTATTGTTTGTCAGGTTTCTCCACTCACTATTTATGGAAACAGGGAGATATATATAGACATACTTTAGTAACTTTCTTCTCAACCGCCTTCTGCAGTCTATTTATTGAAAGCATGTAACTAAGTCCAACTGACACTGGGGGAGGGAGTGGGGAGGAATGGAGGAATAAGCTTTTTGCCTGGAGATGGGAGTTTCTACATAAATTAAGAATTACTAGATATTTTCATCAATATTTACTCATGTATATTTATTTCCTAATACGAGTTATAATCTAAAACTATATTATTCTGTTGTTATTGTTCAAATTGTTCCAGCATTAGACATCGGGAGCTTTCTTCAGGTTGGTTTCTCAGTTTTTTTAATGCCTCCTTAGGCAACACAAGGTTTTGCAGACTCATCTTGTAGTACCTGCCCTAGTCCTAGAACCAACCATTTTCCCAAGACTCTTGGTTCCCTTTATTGGAGAATAATCTTTAGAGACCAAAATCTGGGCATTGGGTGTGCTCATTGCTACTGAGGTATCACTGTTTCCAGGCTCTCTCAATGGATAATTCTAGGAAGCACACATCCGAATGCAAACCCCTGTTTGTACACATAGTTATAATCGTGTCTGTATCTCTCCTTCTTTGTCAGTCCATCTGCATTTTGTCTTTAGCCTCCAGAAATCTGGTCAAAGCATTGTTTTCCAAAGTTACTTANTTGGGTGTGCTCATTGCTACTGAGGTATCACTGTTTCCAGGCTCTCTCAATGGACAATTCTAGGAAGCACACATCCGAATGCAAACCCCTGTTTGTACACATAGTTATAATCGTTTCTGTATCTCTCCTTCTGTGTCAGTCCATCTGCATTTTGTCTTTAGCCTCCAGAAATCTGGTCAAAGCATTGTTTTCCAAAGTTACTTAGGTAAGCTCCTTTCCCCTCCTCCCACCCCTTTTAGGGAGTTGACATGACTTTTGGTGAAACCTGTATTTCCTGATTGCATAGTATACATAGAGTCAACTCTTTCACATGGAAAATATTTCCCTGCTAAATATTTCCCAGACTGTCTGATTAAAATTAGAAATATTCCCCAGACATTTCTTTCATGTCAATGTTGTATCAGCTTTTTTTCTATCTTTTCTGTTCTTATGCTATTCAATGTTCATATTATGCCATCTAATTTTATCATGTATTCTTACTTTGTATCAGGAGCCCATTTATAACAAGCCTGCTCTCTCATTCCCTTTCATCTTGAGAGACATCCTCAATGTGATCTTTCCTCCTTGCTGGCCACTTGTGGTGTGAATCACACCACCTGGACCTCAGGAACCTCATACTGGCCCCACGTATTCATATCTGCCACAGCCTTCACAGCAGTGAAGTTCATATATTCTGTTTGCTCCCTATCCTGACCTTAGACATCCTTCAGTCAGACAGCCTGCCCAGAATTCCCGTGTGCCCTTGGGATGCTCTGGCTCCCAGTAGCTCTCTTCACAGCACATCAGGCTGCAGAGCCATCACCCAGGCGCTGCCCATAGNTAGACATCCTGCAGTCAGACAGCCTGCCCAGAATTCCCGTGTCCCCTTGGGATGCTCTGGCTCCCAGTAGCTCTCTTCACAGCACATCAGGCTGCAGAGCCATCACCCAGGCGCTGCCCATAGCCACTGCTCTGGCACCATAATGGGCCCATGATGTTCCCTAAGTGATTTGCTGCCCTCTTCAAAACAAAACCCTTTACTCCCAGATTTTCCCACCACCTATTCATGTTTCCTACCATCAAGGATTCCCATTTTCTCTTCCCCTAGGGCAAGATACAAGAGTGAGGGTGTCTGGCCCTGTCTCAAGAGTTGATGGCTATTTCCTCTTTCATTCCCCCACCAGTCTGTTAGTTCACGTCTCTAAGTTGGAAAGTGTTCTCATGTAATCACACATTTTTCCTTACCATATGGCTCCATGTGCCAAGTTCTTCAGATTCCAGTTTCTTGAATCCCCCCAATGCTGCACATTCTGAGCAAAGCCATACTCTTCCAAGTAGAAGTCCTCCTTTAGAAAAGATTGCTATTGCTTAAATCCTCCTTCTTGAAATGCAGTGGTGTTGTTTGTTCTAGGATTTTTCTGCCTGAGAGTAATACATATCTGGAATGTCACAAAATTATTCACCTCATTTTAAATGGCTACGTTTATTAAATAGCTATATGTTTTCCATTTCTCTTTACAGATAACTAATGAGAGAGTTGATTACTTAAAAACTCAAGAATAAAATATTTCTTAGTTTTTATAATTTTTTCACTATTTCAAGACTGATACTCATCAGAAATTAGGTGATTACTTTTAGTCACCCTCAAGGAAGCCATTGGTATGTGCATGTGTGCTAAGTCTCTCAGCCATGTCTGACTCTTTGCAACCCTGTAGACTGTACCTGCCAGGCTCCTCTGTCCAATTTGGATATTTCAAAACAATATCCAACTACATATACGCATGTATGTAGTTGACCTCAGGCATCCTTCGGTCAGACGGCCAGATATATGTGTATACATGACATACACATATATGTATATGTAGATACATACATGAGGAGGGCATGGGAACCCACTCCAGGATTCCTGCCTGGAGAATTCCATGGGCAGAGGAGCCTGGTGGGCTACAGTCCATAGGGTCGCAAAGAGTTGGACATGACTGAAGTGACTTAGCATGCAGCATGCATGCAGATACGTATATAGTCCCAAAATAGTGGCCTGTAGAATTTTCTACCTACTGTTAGGCAGCCTCTGGCCTCTTTGCAAGCAGCCCCCATAACGGAAGCTATTTCTAGCAGTTCTCCTAAGATGTCTCACCTGGGCTCCCCTCTGGGCTACAGCATGGACTACCCCCGTCCCCGCCCCAGCCCCTGGCAGTGCCATGTGCTGCTGCCACTCTGAAGTTCAGGAAACCTGAAGGGGGTGTCCTGCTGCTGCTGCAGCCGCCAGTGCCTGTCCAGGCCACGCTGTGCGGGTCCCACATGGGCCTAGGCCGACCAGCTGAAGAGAAAATCCCCTCTCCTGGCTTTCGCACCCCAGGTCCCTCAATCTCAGAGCACTGATGCCCTGTACTCTCAGGGAAACAATAGCTCTCATTTGGGTCTTCCTTTCACAAGGCCTCTCCCTGGGGTGGTGGGAGGGTGAGGAAGAAGGAAGTCAGGGACACAAGGCAAAGTCTTCTCAGTTAAGAGGCAGCTCAGAGCATGTAAAAGCACCCATCATCCCTGCCATGGCCACTGTCTTATTGGACCAAGATGAAAATATTCAGCTCACTCTTCTCGTATTAAGAATTTTTCCCCAAGAAGATATCTTGGTCTCTTATTGCAGAGATGCCTAGAGAATTTATTCTGTCAATCTTCTTGGATATATTTCTGTTTGAAATTCTAAGATGCACAAAACCGAGGTTCAAATTTGGATCTCTGATATGCAAATATAACTATGTCCCTAATGGTTTCTCATCCAGGACTATATTTTTAAACTTTTGTTTTATATCTGAATATAGTTGATTGCTGCAGCTAAGTCGCTTCAGTCATGTCCTATTCCGTGCGACCCCATAGACAGCTGCCCACCGGGCTCCCCCATCCCTGGGATTCTCCAGGCAAGAATACTAGAGTGGGTTGCCATTTCCTTCTCCAATACAGTTGATTACCCTGGAGGAAAAAATGGGAACCCACTCCAGCATTCTTGCATAGAGAATCTCATGAGAGCAGAGCCTGTCCATAGGGTTGCACAGAATCAGACATGACTGAAACAGACACACACATAATTGATTAACAGTATTGTGATAGTTTCAGGTGTACAGCAGAGTGATTCGGTTACACATGTAGATGTATCTATTGTTTTCAAATTCTTTGCCTGTTTCGGTTGTTACATAATATTGAGCAGAGTTCCTTGTGCTATACAGTAGGTCCTTGTCGGTTATCCTTTTAAGACATAGAGAATGGGCTTGTAGACAAAGTAGGGGAAAGGAGAGGGTGAGATAAATTGCAAGAGCAGCATTGAAATATATACACTGCCATGTGTAGAATAGCTAGCTAGTGGGGAGCTTCTGTATGGCACAGGGAGCTCAGCTCGGTGCTCTGTGAGGATCTGCGGAAGTGGGATGGGGGATGGAAGGGGAGCTCGACAAGGACGGGATGTATATCTGTGTGTAGCTGATTCACCTCACTGTACAGCAGGAACACAGCATTATAGAGCAATTATACTCCCAGACTATATTTTTGCTTTATATTGACTATGATAATTTTCTGGTGGGCAGGGTCATTATACTATGTTAGGTAGATACTTTCATTTTTTAAACTAAATGTCCATGAGTAGCATAATAATTGCAATTTTTTTGTTTTCTTTCTAGATTAGGAAATGAAGGCCCAGAAAGGGCTCAACTCATGCCTTTTACACCCCCTCCTAACACTTAGCATGAACCCAAACAGATAGGACTAAACAGATCCTCGGTGCCCTAAATGTGTGTTTTATTTTCTAACACAATCTATGTTTGTTTTCTTTCCAACTTGGTCTACAAACATCCATTTTGAAACACTGACAAAAGTAGCCAATAATGTAGAATAATATATAACCTTGACTGGGTCAGAGAAATGGCATGAACAATCATAAAACAGACTTGTGAACGTAAAAACACGAAGGTGGTTTCAAAGAAAACAGGGAGCAAAAGCTTACTTTGAGCCCTTGGGAAAATCTAGTTTCTGTTTTCTGAAAAGACAGCCTATTAAGTGAGTATTAAGCATGTTGTCTGTTTTTATTGGATTATTTTCTCAAGTTGAAGTCATTTATTTAAATTATTGAATATCAGCAAAGATCTAACTTCTGATTAATTATTCATTATTTATAATAAAAGTGACTTTTACCGTATATTCCAATCTGCTGCTGCTGCTGCTAAGTTGCTTCAGTCGTGTTCGACTCTGTGCGACCCCATAGATGGCAGCCCACCAGGCTCCTCTGTCCCTGGGATTCTCCAGGCAAGAATACTGGAGTGGGTTGCCAATTCCTTCTCCATATTCCAATCTAGAAACTTGACAATATCCAATATTGTTATTTTATGTAAATAATATATTCTGTTGAAAATATAGATAAGCAGAAAGACTAAAGGTAAATTATAATTCCACTGTGAATATTTTGGCATTTAATACTGTACATGGTTTCCTATGTGTATAACTTTAAAACAAAAACCTGGGATCTATATGATATTGCTTTGTAACCTGCTTTTCTATTTAAAATGATTTATAGCATATAGGGGTTTATAAAATGTTTCTATGACATATTATTTTTCTTGGACAAGATTGATCAGCACTTTTTATTGAGCACCAAGTTTAAGTGTTGATAAAAGAGATTTCCAGAAGGTATTAAAAAATTACAAATGTTCCTGAAATGGGTTCTTTTCATACAATAGGTGAGCATCTCCATAGAAGACTTCACAGAGCCAAAAAAAGAAACAGGATGGCCTAATTACTGAGTACCTCCTGTGGACCAGGTGTTTTCCTTCTGGCATCTCCCTTATTCTCACTATTATCCTATGGAGTAGATACAATTACCATCTCTGTTTTCTATATAAGGAAATCCAGGCCCAGAGATCTGAGTCCTTTGCTGGAAGCTTCTATGACATAGTTTAAAGGTCTTGGTTGAAGTTGTTTTCATTTAGAGAAGTTTTTTTATTTGTCCTTGGGACCCAGCAAACTCTAAATTTATTTAAGGTGTTTTGGACCACACAGGTGCCATGAACTGGGGCTTCAAACCAATGGCAGCTTTGAGGCTCTGCTCCATCTACCCTGCCTCATAAAAAAGGGAAAGTTTCCTTACTCCCTTTCTTTGACATTTTCTCTTCTCTTTTCTTCCCTTCCCTCTCCTTCCCTCCTCTCTCTCACTCTCTTTCTTTTTTGGTATTTTCCCACCTACTCGGATGGTGTAACCCTCTGGGCCCATGCCTTCCATTGTGGTCTCCTGCTGGGCTCCCCATTTTGAGTGAACTCTAAGCTTTACCTCTTGATGCTTTTCCCCTCACAAAGCTGTAGCTCAGACATCCAGTTCAGTTCAGTTACTCAGTCATGTCTGACTTTTTGCTCCCCCA